>CM074724.1:224206002-224711002 GCA_037306005.1 Rhinophrynus dorsalis
CAATGACAGTTGATTTAGTTTGATGTGGTGAACTTCCACTGACTAATGATTTATTTCGATGTGGTGATCTTCTTCTGAGTGATGATTTAGTTTGATGTGGTGAACTTCCACTGACTGATGATTTAGTTCGCTGTGGTGAACTTCTACTGACTTGATGATTTAGTTAGATGTGGTGAACTTCTACTGAGTGATTATTTGGTTTGATGTGGTTAACTTCCACTGACAGATGATTTAGTTTGATGTGGTGAACTTCCACTGACTGATGATTTAGTTCGATGTGGTGAACTTCCACTGACTGATGTTTTAGTTCGATGTGGTGAACTTCTACTGAGTGATGATTTAGTGTGATGTGGTGAACTTCCACTGAGTGATGATTTAGTTTGATGTGGTGAACTTCCACTGACTGATGATTTATTTTGATGTGGTGAACTTCCACTGACTGATGATTTAGTTTGATGTGGGAAAATTCCACTAACTGATGATTTAGTTTGATATTGTGAACTTCTACTGACTGACGATTTAGTTTGATGTGGTGAACTTCCAGTGACTGATGATTTATTGTGAAGTGGTGAACTTCTACTCAGTGATAATTTAGTTTGATGTGGTGAACTTCCACTGAATGATGATTTAGTTCGATGTGGTGAACTTCTACTGTGTGATTATTTGGTTTGATGTGGTGAACTTCCACTGACAGATGATTTAGTTCGATGTGGTGAACTTCTACTGAGTGATGATTTAGTTTGATATGGTGAACTTCCACTGACTGATGATTTAGTTCGATGTGGTGAACCTCTACTGAGTGATTATTTGGTTTGATGTGGTGAACTTCCACTGACAGATGATTTAGTTTGATGTGGGGGACTTTCACTGACTGATGATTTATTTCGATGTGGTGAACTTCTACTGAGTGATGATTTAGTTTGATGTGGTGAACTTCCACTGACTGATGATTTATTTCGATGTGGTGAACATCTTCTGAGTGATGATTTAGTTTGATGTGGTGAACTTCCACTGACAGTTTATTTTGTTTCATGTGGTGAACTTCCACTGATTGATGATTTAGTTCGATGTGGTGAACTTCTACTGAGTGATTATTTGGTGTGATCTGGAGAACTTCCACTGATGATTTAGTTCGATGTGGTGAACCTCTACTGAGTGATTATTTGGTTTGATGTAGTGAACTAACACTGACAGATGATTCAATTCGATGTGGTGAACTTCCACTGACAGATTATTTAGTTTGATGTGGGGGACTTTCACTGACTGAGATTTATTTCGATGTGATGAACTTCTACTGAGTGATGATTTAGTTTGATGTGGTGAACTTCCACTGACTGATGATTTATTTCGATGTGGTGAAAGTCTTCTGAGTGATGATTTAGTTTGATGTGGTGAACTTCCACAGACAGTTGATTTAGTTTGATGTGGTGAACTTCCACTGACTGATGATTTAGTTTGATGTGGTGAACTTCTACTGAGTGATGATTTAGTTTGATGTGGTGAACTTCCACTGACTGATGATTTAGTTTGATGTGGGGAACTTCTACTCAGTGATTATTTGGTTTGATGTGGTGAACTTCCACTGACAGATGATTTAGTTCGATGTGGTGAACTTCCACTGACTAATGATTTATTTCGAAGTTGTGAACTTCTCCTGAGTGATGATTTAGTTTGATGTGGTATACTTCCAATGACAGTTGATTTAGTTTGATGTTGTGAACTTGCACTGACTAATGATTTATTTCGATGTGGTGATCTTCTTCTGAGTGATGATTTAGTTCGATGTGGTGAACTTCTACTGACTTGATGATTTAGTTCGATGTGGTGAACTTCTACTGAGTGATTATTTGGTTTGATGTGGTTAACTTCCACTGACAGATGATTTAGTTTGATGTGGTGAACTTCCACTGACTGATGATTTAGTTCGATGTGGTGAACTTCCACTGACTGATGTTTTAGTTCGATGTGGTGAACTTCTACTCAGTGATGTTTTAGTGTGATGTGGTGAACTTCCACTGAGTGATGATTTAGTTTGATGTGGTGAACTTCCACTGACAGTTGATTTAGTTTGATGTGGCGAACTTCCACTGACTGATGATTTATTTCGATGTGGTGAACTTCCACTGACTGATGATTTAGTTTGATGTGGGAAACTTCCACTAACTGATGATTTAGTTTGATATTGTGAACTTCTACTGACTGATGATTTAGTTTGATGTGGTGAACTTCCAGTGACTGATGATTTATTGTGAAGTGGTGAACTTCTAATCAGTGCTAATTTAGTTTGATGTGGTGAACTTCCACTGACTGATGATTTAGTTCGATGTGGTGAACTTCTACTGAGTGATTATTTGGTTTGATGTGGTGAACTTCCACTAACAGATGATTTAGTTCGATGTGGTGAACTTCTACTGAGTGGTGATTTAGTTTGATATGGTGAACTTCCACTGACTGATGATTTAGTTCGATGTGGTGAACCTCTACTGAGTGATTATTTGGTTTGATGTGGTGAACTTCCACTGAGAGATGATTTAGTTTGATGTGGGGGACTTTCACTGACTGATGATTTATTTCGATGTGGTGAACTTCTACTGAGTGATGATTTAGTTTGATGTGGTGAACTTCCACTGACTGATGATTTATTTCGATGTGGTGAAAGTCTTCTGAGTGATGATTTAGTTTGATGTGGTGAACTTCCACAGACAGTTGATTTAGTTTGATGTGGTGAACTTCCACTGACTGATGATTTAGTTCGATATGGTGAATTTCCACTGACTGATGATTTAGTTTGATGTGGTGAACTTCTACTGAGTGATGATTTAGTTTGATGTGGTGAACTTCCACTGACTGATGATTTAGTTTGATGTGGGGAACTTCTACTCAGTGATTATTTAGTTTATGTGGTGAACTTCCACTGACAGATGATTTAGTTCTATGTGGTGAACTTCCACTGACTAATGATTTATTTCGAAGTTGTGAACTTCTCCTGAGTGATGATTTAGTTTGATGTGGTATACTTCCAATGACAGTTGATTTAGTTTGATGTGGTGAACTTCCACTGACTAATGATTTATTTCGATGTGGTGATCTTCTTCTGAGTGATGATTTAGTTTGATGTGGTGAACTTCCACTGACTGATGATTTAGTTCGATGTGGTGAACTTCTACTGACTTGATGATTTAGTTCGATGTGGTGAACTTCTACTGAGTGATTATTTGGTTTGATGTGGTTAACTTCCACTGACAGATGATTTAGTTTGATGTGGTGAACTTCCACTGACTGATGATTTAGTTCGATGTGGTGAACTTCCACTGACTAATGTTTTAGTTCGATGTGGTGAACTTCTACTGAGTGATGATTTAGTGTGATGTGGTGAACTTCCACTGAGTGATGATTTAGTTTGATGTGGTGAACTTCCACTGACAGTTGATTTAGTTTGATGTGGTGAACTTCCACTGACTGATGATTTATTTCGATGTGGTGAACTTCCACTGACTGATGATTTAGTTTGATGTGTGAAACTTCCACTAACTGATGATTTAGTTTGATATTGTGAACTTCTACTGACTGATGATTTAGTTTGATGTGGTGAACTTCCAGTGACTGATGATTTATTGTGAAGTGGTGAACTTCTACTCAGTGATAATTTAGTTTGATGTGGTGAACTTCCACTGACTGATGATTTAGTTCGATGTGGTGAACTTCTACTGAGTGATTATTTGGTTTGATGTGGTGAACTTCCACTGACAGATGATTTAGTTCGATGTGGTGAACTTCTACTGAGTGATGATTTAGTTTGATATGGTGAACTTCCACTGACTGATGATTTAGTTCGATGTGGTGAACCTCTACTGAGTGATTATTTGGTTTGATGTGGTGAACTTCCACTGACAGAGGATTTAGTTTGATGTGGGGGACTTTCACTGACTGATGATTTATTTCGATGTGGTGAACTTCTACTGAGTGATGATTTAGTTTGATGTGGTGAACTTCCACTGACTGATGATTTATTTCGATGTGGTGAACATCTTCTGAGTGATGATTTATTTTGATGTGGTGAACTTCAACTGACAGTTTATTTTGTTTGATGTGGTGAACTTTCACTGATTGATGATTTAGTTCGATGTGGTGAACTTCTACTGAGTGATTATTTGGTGTGATCTGGAGAACTTCCACTGACTGATGATTTAGTTCGATGTGGTGAACCTCTACTGAGTGATTATTTGGTGTGATGTAGTGAACTAACACTGACAGATGATTCAGTTCGATGTGGTGAACTTCCACTGACAGATTATTTAGTTTGATGTGGGGGACTTTCACTGACTGAGATTTGTTTCGATGTGGTGAACTTCTACTGAGTGATGATTTAGTTTGATGTGGTGAACTTCCACTGACTGATGATTTATTTTGATGTGGTGAAAGTCTTCTGAGTGATGATTTAGTTTGATGTGGTGAACTTCCACTGACAGTTGATTTAAATTGATGTGGTGAACTTCCACTACCTGATGATTTAGTTCGATGTGGTGAACATCTACTGAGTGATGATTTAGTTTCATATGGTGAACTTCCACTGACAGATGATTTAGTTTGATGTGGTTAACTTCCACTGACTGATGATTTAGTTCGATGTGGTGAACTTCTACTGAGTGATTATTTGGTTTAATGTGGTGAACTTCCACTCACTGATGATTTAGTTCGATGTGGTGAACTTCCACTGAGTGATTGTTTGGTTAGATGTGGTGAACTTCCTCTGACCGATGATTTAGTTTGATATGGTAAACTTCTACTGAGTGATGATTTAGTTTGATGTGGTGAACTTCCACTGACAGTTGATTTAGTTTGATGTGGTGAACTTCCACTGACTGATGATTTATTTCGATGTGGTGAACTTCCACTGACTGATGATTTAGTTTGATGTGGTGAACTTCCACTGACAGTTGATTTAGTTTGATGTGGGTAACTTCCACTGACTGATGATTTAGTTCGATGTGGTGAACTTCTACTGAGTGATGATTTAGTTTGATGTGGTGAACTTCCACTGACTGATGATTTATTTCGATATGGTGAAATTCTACCGAGTGATGAATTAGTTTGATGTGGTGAACTTCCACTGACAGCTGATTTAGTTTGATGTGGTGAACTTCCACTGACAGATGATTTCGTTTGATGTGGTGAACTTCCACTGACAGATGATTTCGTTTGATGTGGTGAACTTCCACTGACAGATGATTTCGTTTGATGTGGTGAACTTCCACTACCTGATGATTTAGTTCGATGTGGTGAACATCTACTGAGTGATGATTTAGTTTGATGTGGTGAACTTCCACTGACAGATGATTTAGTTCGATGTGGTGAACTTCCACTGACTAATGATTTATTTCGAAGTTGTGAACTTCTCCTGAGTGATGATTTAGTTTGATGTGGTATACTTCCAATGACAGTTGATTTAGTTTGATGTGGTGAACTTCCACTGACTAATGATTTATTTCGATGTGGTGATCTTCTTCTGAGTGATGATTTAGTTTGATGTGGTGAACTTCCACTGACTGATGATTTAGTTCGCTGTGGTGAACTTCTACTGACTTGATGATTTAGTTAGATGTGGTGAACTTCTACTGAGTGATTATTTGGTTTGATGTGGTTAACTTCCACTGACAGATGATTTAGTTTGATGTGGTGAACTTCCACTGACTGATGATTTAGTTCGATGTGGTGAACTTCCACTGACTGATGTTTTAGTTCGATGTGGTGAACTTCTACTGAGTGATGATTTAGTGTGATGTGGTGAACTTCCACTGAGTGATGATTTAGTTTGATGTGGTGAACTTCCACTGACTGATGATTTATTTTGATGTGGTGAACTTCCACTGACTGATGATTTAGTTTGATGTGGGAAAATTCCACTAACTGATGATTTAGTTTGATATTGTGAACTTCTACTGACTGACGATTTAGTTTGATGTGGTGAACTTCCAGTGACTGATGATTTATTGTGAAGTGGTGAACTTCTACTCAGTGATAATTTAGTTTGATGTGGTGAACTTCCACTGAATGATGATTTAGTTCGATGTGGTGAACTTCTACTGTGTGATTATTTGGTTTGATGTGGTGAACTTCCACTGACAGATGATTTAGTTCGATGTGGTGAACTTCTACTGAGTGATGATTTAGTTTGATATGGTGAACTTCCACTGACTGATGATTTAGTTCGATGTGGTGAACCTCTACTGAGTGATTATTTGGTTTGATGTGGTGAACTTCCACTGACAGATGATTTAGTTTGATGTGGGGGACTTTCACTGACTGATGATTTATTTCGATGTGGTGAACTTCTACTGAGTGATGATTTAGTTTGATGTGGTGAACTTCCACTGACTGATGATTTATTTCGATGTGGTGAACATCTTCTGAGTGATGATTTAGTTTGATGTGGTGAACTTCCACTGACAGTTTATTTTGTTTCATGTGGTGAACTTCCACTGATTGATGATTTAGTTCGATGTGGTGAACTTCTACTGAGTGATTATTTGGTGTGATCTGGAGAACTTCCACTGATGATTTAGTTCGATGTGGTGAACCTCTACTGAGTGATTATTTGGTTTGATGTAGTGAACTAACACTGACAGATGATTCAATTCGATGTGGTGAACTTCCACTGACAGATTATTTAGTTTGATGTGGGGGACTTTCACTGACTGAGATTTATTTCGATGTGATGAACTTCTACTGAGTGATGATTTAGTTTGATGTGGTGAACTTCCACTGACTGATGATTTATTTCGATGTGGTGAAAGTCTTCTGAGTGATGATTTAGTTTGATGTGGTGAACTTCCACAGACAGTTGATTTAGTTTGATGTGGTGAACTTCCACTGACTGATGATTTAGTTCGATATGGTGAATTTCCACTGACTGATGATTTAGTTTGATGTGGTGAACTTCTACTGAGTGATGATTTAGTTTGATGTGGTGAACTTCCACTGACTGATGATTTAGTTTGATGTGGGGAACTTCTACTCAGTGATTATTTGGTTTGATGTGGTGAACTTCCACTGACAGATGATTTAGTTCGATGTGGTGAACTTCCACTGACTAATGATTTATTTCGAAGTTGTGAACTTCTCCTGAGTGATGATTTAGTTTGATGTGGTATACTTCCAATGACAGTTGATTTAGTTTGATGTTGTGAACTTCCACTGACTAATGATTTATTTCGATGTGGTGATCTTCTTCTGAGTGATGATTTAGTTCGATGTGGTGAACTTCTACTGACTTGATGATTTAGTTCGATGTGGTGAACTTCTACTGAGTGATTATTTGGTTTGATGTGGTTAACTTCCACTGACAGATGATTTAGTTTGATGTGGCGAACTTCCACTGACTGATGATTTAGTTCGATGTGGTGAACTTCCACTGACTGATGTTTTAGTTCGATGTGGTGAACTTCTACTGAGTGATGATTTAGTGTGATGTGGTGAACTTCCACTGAGTGATGATTTAGTTTGATGTGGTGAACTTCCACTGACAGTTGATTTAGTTTGATGTGGTGAACTTCCACTGACTGATGATTTATTTCGATGTGGTGAACTTCCACTGACTGATGATTTAGTTTGATGTGGGAAACTTCCACTAACTGATGATTTAGTTTGATATTGTGAACTTCTACTGACTGATGATTTAGTTTGATGTGGTGAACTTCCAGTGACTGATGATTTATTGTGAAGTGGTGAACTTCTACTCAGTGATCATTTAGTTTGATGTGGTGAACTTCCACTGACTGATGATTTAGTTCGATGTGGTGAACTTCTACTGAGTGATTATTTGGTTTGATGTGGTGAACTTCCACTGACAGATGATTTAGTTCGATGTGGTGAACTTCTACTGAGTGATGATTTAGTTTGATGTGGTGAACTTCCACTGACTGATGATTTATTTCGATGTGGTGAACATCTTCTGAGTGATGATTTATTTTGATGTGGTGAACTTCCACTGACAGTTTATTTTCTTTGATGTGGTGAACTTCCACTGATTGATGATTTAGTTCGATGTGGTGAACTTCTACTGAGTGATTATTTGGTGTGATCTGGAGAACTTCCACTGATGATGATTTAGTTCGATGTGGTGAACCTCTACTGAGTGATTATTTGGTTTGATGTAGTGAACTAACACTGACAGATGATTCAGTTCGATGTGGTGAACTTCCACTGACAGATTATTTAGTTTGATGTGGGGGACTTTCACTGACTGAGATTTATTTCGATGTGGTTAACTTCTACTGAGTGATGATTTAGATTGATGTGGTGAACTTCCACTGACTGATGATTTATTTTGATGTGGTGAAAGTCTTCTGAGTGATGATTTAGTTTGATGTGGTGAACTTCCACAGACAGTTGATTTAGTTTGATGTGGTGAACTTCCACTGACTGATGATTTAGTTCGATATGGTGAATTTCCACTGACAGATGATTTAGTTTGATGTGGTGAACTTCTACTGAGTGATGATTTAGTTTGATGTGGTGAACTTCCACTGACTGATGATTTAGTTTGATGTGGGGAACTTCTACTCAGTGATTATTTGGTTTGATGTGGTGAACTTCCACTGACTACTGATTTAGTTCGATGTGGTGAATTTCCACTGACTAATGATTTATTTCGATGTGGTGATCTTCTTCTGAGTGATGATTTAGTTCGATGTGGTGAACTTCTACTGACTTGATGATTTAGTTCAATGTGGTGAACTTCTACTCAGTGATTATTTGGTTTGATGTGGTGAACTTCCACTGACAGATGATTTAGTTCGATGTGGTGAACTTCCACTGACTGATGATTTAGTTTGATGTGGTGAACTTCCACTGAGTGATGATTTAGTTTGATGTAGTGAACTTCCACTGACAGTTGATTTAGCTTGATGTCGTGAACTTCCACTGACTGATGATTTATTTCGATGTGGTGAACTTCTCCTGAGTGATGATTTAGTTTGATGTGGTATACTTCCAATGACTAATGATTTATTTCGATGTGGTGATCTTCTTCTGAGTGATGATTTAGTTTGATGTGGTGAACTTCCACTGACTGATGATTTAGTTCGATGTGGTGAACTTCTACTGACTTGATGATTTAGTTCGATGTGGTGAACTTCTACTGAGTGATTATTTGGTTTGATGTGGTTAACTTCCACTGACAGATGATTTAGTTTGATGTGGTGAACTTCCACTGACTGATGATTTAGTTCGATGTGGTGAACTTCCACTGACTGATGTTTTAGTTCGATGTGGTGAACTTCTACTCAGTGATGTTTTAGTGTGATGTGGTGAACTTCCACTGAGTGATGATTTAGTTTGATGTGGTGAACTTCCACTGACAGTTGATTTAGTTTGATGTGGTGAACTTCCACTGACTGATGATTTATTTCGATGTGGTGAACTTCCACTGACTGATGATTTAGTTTGATGTGGGAAACTTCCACTAACTGATGATTTAGTTTGATATTGTGAACTTCTACTGACTGATGATTTAGTTTGATGTGGTGAACTTCCACTGACTGATGATTTAGTTTGATGTGGGGAACTTCTACTCAGTGATTATTTGGTTGGATGTGGTGAACTTCCACTGACAGATGATTTAGTTCGATGTGGTGAACTTCCACTGAATAATAATTTATTTCGAAGTTGTGAACTTCTCCTGAGTGATGATTTAGTTTGATGTGGTATACTTCCAATGACTAATGATTTATTTCGATGTGGTGATCTTCTTCTGAGTGATGATTTAGTTTGATGTGGTGAACTTCCACTGACTGATGATTTAGTTCGATGTGGTGAACTTCTACTGACTTGATGATTTAGTTCGATGTGGTGAACTTCTACTGAGTGATTATTTGGTTTGATGTGGTTAACTTCCACTGACAGATGATTTAGTTTGATGTGGTGAACTTCCACTGACTGATGTTTTAGTTCGATGTGGTGAACTTCTACTGAGTGATGATTTAGTGTGATGTGGTGAACTTCCACTGAGTGATGATTTAGTTTGATGTGGTGAACTTCCACTGACAGTTGATTTAGTTTGATGTGGTGAACTTCCACTGACTGATGATTTATTTCGATGTGGTGAACTTCCACTGACTGATGATTTAGTTTGATATTGTGAACTTCTACTGACTGATGATTTAGTTTGATGTGGTGAACTTCCAGTGACTGATGATTTATTGTGAAGTGGTGAACTTCTAATCAGTGCTAATTTAGTTTGATGTGGTGAACTTCCACTGACTGATGATTTAGTTCGATGTGGTGAACTTCTACTGAGTGATTATTTGGTTTGATGTGGTGAACTTCCACTGACTGATGATTTATTTCGATGTAGTGAACTACTACTGAGTGATTATTTGGTTTGATGTGGTGAACTTCCACTGACAGATGATTTAGTTCGATGTGGTGAACTTCTACTGAGTGATGATTTAGTTTGATATGGTGAACTTCCACTGACTGATGATTTAGTTCGATGTGGTGAACCTCTACTGAGTGATTATTTGGTTTGATGTGGTGAACTTCCACTGAGAGATGATTTAGTTTGAAGTGGGGGGACTTTCACTGACTGATGATTTATTTCGATGTGGTGAACTTCTACTGAGTGATGATTTAGTTTGATGTGGTGAACTTCCACTGACTGATAATTTATTTCGATGTGGTGAACATCTTCTGAGTGATGATTTAGTTTGATGTGGTGAACTTCCACTGACAGTTGATTTAGTTTGATGTGGTGAACTTCCACTGACTGATGATTTATTTCGATGTGGTGAACTTCCACTGACTGATGATTTAGTTTGATGTGGGAAACTTCCACTAACTGATGATTTAGTTTGATATTGTGAACTTCTACTGACTGATGATTTAGTTTGATGTGGTGAACTTCCACTGACTGATGATTTAGTTTGATGTGGGGAACTTCTACTCAGTGATTATTTGGTTGGATGTGGTGAACTTCCACTGACAGATGATTTAGTTCGATGTGGTGAACTTCCACTGAATAATAATTTATTTCGAAGTTGTGAACTTCTCCTGAGTGATGATTTAGTTTGATGTGGTATACTTCCAATGACTAATGATTTATTTCGATGTGGTGATCTTCTTCTGAGTGATGATTTAGTTTGATGTGGTGAACTTCCACTGACTGATGATTTAGTTCGATGTGGTGAACTTCTACTGACTTGATGATTTAGTTCGATGTGGTGAACTTCTACTGAGTGATTATTTGGTTTGATGTGGTTAACTTCCACTGACAGATGATTTAGTTTGATGTGGTGAACTTCCACTGACTGATGTTTTAGTTCGATGTGGTGAACTTCTACTGAGTGATGATTTAGTGTGATGTGGTGAACTTCCACTGAGTGATGATTTAGTTTGATGTGGTGAACTTCCACTGACAGTTGATTTAGTTTGATGTGGTGAACTTCCACTGACTGATGATTTATTTCGATGTGGTGAACTTCCACTGACTGATGATTTAGTTTGATATTGTGAACTTCTACTGACTGATGATTTAGTTTGATGTGGTGAACTTCCAGTGACTGATGATTTATTGTGAAGTGGTGAACTTCTAATCAGTGCTAATTTAGTTTGATGTGGTGAACTTCCACTGACTGATGATTTAGTTCGATGTGGTGAACTTCTACTGAGTGATTATTTGGTTTGATGTGGTGAACTTCCACTGACTGATGATTTATTTCGATGTAGTGAACTTCCACTGACTGATGATTTAGTTTGATGTGGTGAACTTCCACTGACTGATGATTTATTTCGATGTAGTGAACTACTACTGAGTGATTATTTGGTTTGATGTGGTGAACTTCCACTGACAGATGATTTAGTTCGATGTGGTGAACTTCTACTGAGTGATGATTTAGTTTGATATGGTGAACTTCCACTGACTGATGATTTAGTTCGATGTGGTGAACCTCTACTGAGTGATTATTTGGTTTGATGTGGTGAACTTCCACTGAGAGATGATTTAGTTTGAAGTGGGGGACTTTCACTGACTGATGATTTATTTCGATGTGGTGAACTTCTACTGAGTGATGATTTAGTTTGATGTGGTGAACTTCCACTGACTGATAATTTATTTCGATGTGGTGAACATCTTCTGAGTGATGATTTAGTTTGATGTGGTGAACTTCCACTGACAGTTTATTTTGTTTGATGTGATGAACTTCCACTGATTGATGATTTAGTTCGATGTGGTGAACTTCTACTGAGTGATTATTTGGTGTGATCCGGAGAACTTCCACTGACTGATGATTTAGTTCGATGTGGTGAACCTCTACTGAGTGATTATTTGGTTTGATGTAGTGAACTAACACTGACAGATGATTCAGTTCGATGTGGTGAACTTCCACTGACAGATTATTTAGTTTGATGTGGGGGACTTTCACTGACTGATGATTTATTTCGATGTGGTGAACTTCTACTGAGTGATGATTTAGTTTGATGTGGTGAACTTCCACTGACTGATGATTTATTTCGATGTGGTGAAAGTCTTCTGAGTGATGATTTAGTTTGATGTGGTGAACTTCCACAGACAGTTGATTTAGTTTGATGTGGTGAACTTCCACTGACTGATGATTTAGTTCGATATGGTGAATTTCCACTGACTGATGATTTAGTTTGATGTGGTGAACTTCTACAGAGTGATGATTTAGTTTGATGTGGTGAACTTAAACTGACTGATGATTTAGTTTGATGTGGTGAACTTCCACTGACAGTTGATTTAGTTTGAGGAGGTAATCTTCCACTGACTGATGATTTAGTTTGATGTGGTGAACTTACACTGACTGATGATATAGTTGGATGTGGTGAACTTCTACTGCGTGATGATTTAGTTTGATGTGGTGAACTTCCACTGACAGTTGATTTAGTTTGATGTAGTGAACTTCCACTGACTTATGATTTAGTTCGATGTGGTGAACTTCTACTGATTATTTGGTTTGATGTGGAGAACTTCCAGTGACTGATGATTTAGTTTGATGTGGTGAACCTCTACTGAGTGATTATTTGGTTTGATGTGGTGAACTTCCACTGACAGATGATTTAGTTCAATGTGGTGAACTTCCACTTACAGATTATTTAGTTTGATGTGGGGAGTTTCACTGACTGTTGATTTAGATGTGGTGAACTTCCACTGACTAATGATTTAGTTTGATGTGGTGAACTTCCACTGACAGTTGATTTAGTTTGATGTGGTGAACTTCCATTGACTGATGATTAAGTTCGATGTGGAGAACTTCCACTGACTGATGATTTAGTTTGATGTGGTGAACTTCCACTGACAGTTGATTTCTTTTGATGTGGGTAACTTCCACTGACTGATGATTTAGTTCGATGTGGTGAACTTCTACTGAGTGATGGTTTAGTTTGATGTGGTGAACTTCCATTGACAGTTGATTTAGTTTGATGTGATGAACTTCCACTGACTGATGATTTAGTTCGATGTGGTGAACTTCTTTTGAGTGATGATTTAGTTTGATATGGTGAACTTCCACTGACAGATGATTTAGTTTGATGTGGTGAACTTCCACTGACTGATGATTTAGTTCGATGTGGTGAACTTCTACTGAGTGATGATTTAGTTTGATGTGGTGAACTTCCACTGACTGATGATTTAGTTCGATGTGGTGAACTTCCACTGACTGATGATTTATTTCGAAGTGGTGAACTTCTGCTGAGTTATGATTTAGTTTGTTGTGGTGAACATCCACTGACAGTTGATTTAGTTTGATGTGGTGAACTTCCACTGACAGTTGATTTAGTTTGATGTGGGTAACTTCCACTGACTGATGATTTAGTTCGATGTGGTGAACTTCTACTGAGTGATGGTTTAGTTTGATGTGGTGAACTTCCACTGACAGTTGATTTAGTTTGAGGTGGTGAACTTCCACTGACTGATAATATAGTTTGATGTGCTGAACTTCAACTGACTGATGATTTAGTTCGATGTGGTCAACATCTTCTGAGTGATGATTTAGTTTGATGTGGTGAACTTCCACTGACAGATGATTTAGTTTGATGTGGTGAACTTCCACTGACTGATGATTTAGTTCGATGTGGTGAATTTCCACTGACTGATGATTTAGTTGATGTGGTGAACTTCTACTGAGTGATGATTTAGTTTGATGTGGTGAACTTCCACTGACAGTTGATTTAGTTCGATGTGGTGAACCTCTACTGAGTGATTATTTGATTTGATGTGGTGAACTTCCACTGACAGATGATTTAGTTCAATGTGGTGAACTTCAACTGACAGATGATTTAGTTTGATGTGGGTGATTTTCACTAACTGATGAATTATTTCGATGTGGTGAACTTCTACTGAGTGATGATTTAGTTTGATGTGGTGAACTTCCACTGACTAATGATTTATTTCGATGTGGTGATCTTCTTCTGAGTGATGATTTAGTTTGATGTGGTGAACTTCCACTGACTGATGATTTAGTTCGATGTGGTGAACTTCTACTGACTTAATGATTTAGTTCGATGTGGTGAACTTCTACTGAGTGATTATTTGGTTTGATGTGGTTAACTTCCACTGACAGATGATTTAGTTTGATGTGGTGAAGTTCCACTGACTGATGATTTAGTTCGATGTGGTGAACTTCCACTGACTGATGTTTTAGTTCGATGTGGTGAACTTCTACTGAGTGATGATTTAGTGTGATGTGGTGAACTTCCACTGAGTGATGATTTAGTTTGATGTGGTGAACTTCCACTGACAGTTGATTTAGTTTAATGTGGTGAACTTCCACTGACTGATGATTTATTTCGATGTGGTGAACTTCCACTGACTGATGATTTAGTTTGATGTGGTGAACTTCCAGTGACTGATGATTTATTGTGAAGTGGTGAACTTCTACTGAGTGATGATTTAGTTTGATGTTGGAAACTTCCAATAACTGATGATTTAGTTTGATATTGTGAACTTCTACTGACTGATGATTTAGTTTGATGTGGTGAACTTCCAGTGACTGATGATTTATTGTGAAGTGGTGAACTTCTACTGAGTGATGATTTAGTTTGATGTGGTGAACTTCCACTAACTGATGATTTAGTTCGATGTGGTGAACTTCTACTGAGTGATTATTTGGTTTGATGTGGTGAACTTCCACTGACGGATGATTTAGTTCGATGTGGTGAACTTCTGCTGAGTGATGATTTAGTTTGATATGGTGAACTTCCACTGACTGATGATTTAGTTCGATGTGGTGAACCTCCACTGAGTGATTATTTGGTTTGATGTGGTGAACTTCCACTGACAGATGATTTAGTTTGATGTGGGGGACTTTCACTGATTGATGATTTATTTCGATGTGGTGAACTTCTACTGAGTGATGATTTAGTTTGATGTGGTGAACTTCCACTGACTGATGATTTATTTCGATGTGGTGAACATCTTCTGAGTGATGATTTAGTTTGATGTGGTGAACTTCCACTGACAGTTTATTTTGTTTGATGTGGTGAACTTCCACTGAGAGATGATTTGAGTTTGATGTAGTGAACTTCTACTGAGTGATGATTTAGTGTGATGTGGTGAACTTCCACTGACAGTTGATTTAGTTTGAGGTGGTAAACTTCCACTGACTGATGATTTAGTTTGATGTGGTGAACTTCCACTAACTGATGATTTAGTTGGATGTGGTGACCTTTTACTGAGTGATGATTTAGTGTGATGTGGTGAACTTCCACTGACAGATGATTTAGTTTGATGTGGTGAACTTCCACTGATTGATGATTTAGTTCGATGTGGTGAACTTCTACTGAGTGATTATTTGGTGTGATGTGGAGAACTTCCACTGACTGATGATTTAGTTCGATGTGGTGAACCTCTACTGAGTGATTATTTGGTTTGATGTAGTGAACTAACACTGACAGATGATTTAGTTTGATGAGGTGAACTTCCACTGACAGATTATTTAGTTTGATGTGGGGGACTTTCACTGACTTATGATTTTGTTCGATGTGGTGAACTTCTACTGAGTGATTATTTGGTTTGATGTGGAGAACTTCCACTGACTGATGATTTAGTTTGATTTGGTGAACCTCCACTGACTGATGATTTAGTTCGATGTGGTGAACTTCTACTGAGTGATGATTTAGTTTCATGTGGTGAATTTCTACTAACTGATGATTTAGTTTGATGTGGTGAACTTCTACTGAGTGATTCTTTGGTTTGATGTGGTGAACATCCACTGATAGATGATTTAATTTGATGTGGTGAACTTCCACTGACTGATGATTTAGTTTGATGTGGTGAACTTCCACTGACTGATGATTTATTTCGATGTGGTGAACTTCCACTGACTGATGATTTAGTTTGATATTGTGAACTTCTACTGACTGATGATTTAGTTTGATGTGGTGAACTTCCAGTGACTGATGATTTATTGTGAAGTGGTGAACTTCTAATCAGTGCTAATTTAGTTTGATGTGGTGAACTTCCACTGACTGATGATTTAGTTCGATGTGGTGAACTTCTACTGAGTGATTATTTGGTTTGATGTGGTGAACTTCCACTGACTGATGATTTATTTCGATGTAGTGAACTTCCACTGACTGATGATTTAGTTTGATGTGGTGAACTTCCACTGACTGATGATTTATTTCGATGTAGTGAACTTCTACTGAGTGATTATTTGGTTTGATGTGGTGAACTTCCACTGACAGATGATTTAGTTCGATGTGGTGAACTTCTACTGAGTGATGATTTAGTTTGATATGGTGAACTTCCACTGACTGATGATTTAGTTCGATGTGGTGAACCTCTACTGAGTGATTATTTGGTTTGATGTGGTGAACTTCCACTGAGAGATGATTTAGTTTGAAGTGGGGGACTTTCACTGACTGATGATTTATTTCGATGTGGTGAACTTCTACTGAGTGATGATTTAGTTTGATGTGGTGAACTTCCACTGACTGATAATTTATTTCGATGTGGTGAACATCTTCTGAGTGATGATTTAGTTTGATGTGGTGAACTTCCACTGACAGTTTATTTTGTTTGATGTGGTGAACTTCCACTGATTGATGATTTAGTTCGATGTGGTGAACTTCTACTGAGTGATTATTTGGTGTGATCTGGAGAACTTCCACTGACTGATGATTTAGTTCGATGTGGTGAACCTCTACTGAGTGATTATTTGGTTTGATGTGGTGAACTTCCACTGACGGATGATTTAGTTCGATGTGGTGAACTTCTGCTGAGTGATGATTTAGTTTGATATGATGAACTTCCACTGACTGATGATTTAGTTCGATGTGGTGAACCTCCACTGAGTGATTATTTGGTTTGATGTGGTGAACTTCCACTGACAGATGATTTAGTTTGATGTGGGGGACTTTCACTGATTGATGATTTATTTCGATGTGGTGAACTTCTACTGAGTGATGATTTAGTTTGATGTGGTGAACTTCCACTGACTGATGATTTATTTCGATGTGGTGAACTTCCACTGACAGTTTATTTTGTTTGATGTGGTGAACTTCCACTGAGAGATGATTTGAGTTTGATGTAGTGAACTTCTACTGAGTGATGATTTAGTGTGATGTGGTGAACTTCCACTGACAGTTGATTTAGTTTGAGGTGGTAAACTTCCACTGACTGATGATTTAGTTTGATGTGGTGAACTTCCACTAACTGATGATTTAGTTGGATGTGGTGACCTTTTACTGAGTGATGATTTAGTGTGATGTGGTGAACTTCCACTGACAGATGATTTAGTTTGATGTGGTGAACTTCCACTGATTGATGATTTAGTTCGATGTGGTGAACTTCTACTGAGTGATTATTTGGTGTGATGTGGAGAACTTCCACTGACTGATGATTTAGTTCGATGTGGTGAACCTCTACTGAGTGATTATTTGGTTTGATGTAGTGAACTAACACTGACAGATGATTTAGTTTGATGAGGTGAACTTCTACTGAGTGATTATTTGGTTTGATGTGGAGAACTTCCACTGACTGATGATTTAGTTTGATTTGGTGAACCTCCACTGACTGATGATTTAGTTCGATGTGGTGAACTTCTACTGAGTGATGATTTAGTTTCATGTGGTGAATTTCTACTAACTGATGATTTAGTTTGATGTGGTGAACTTCTACTGAGTGATTATTTGGTTTGATGTGGTGAACTTCCACTGATAGATGATTTAATTTGATGTGGTGAACTTCCACTGACTGATGATTTAGTTTGATGTGGTGAACTTCCACTGACTGATGATTTATTTCGATGTGGTGAACTTCCACTGACTGATGATTTAGTTTGATATTGTGAACTTCTACTGACTGATGATTTAGTTTGATGTGGTGAACTTCCAGTGACTGATGATTTATTGTGAAGTGGTGAACTTCTAATCAGTGCTAATTTAGTTTGATGTGGTGAACTTCCACTGACTGATGATTTAGTTCGATGTGGTGAACTTCTACTGAGTGATTATTTGGTTTGATGTGGTGAACTTCCACTGACTGATGATTTATTTCGATGTAGTGAACTTCCACTGACTGATGATTTAGTTTGATGTGGTGAACTTCCACTGACTGATGATTTATTTCGATGTAGTGAACTTCTACTGAGTGATTATTTGGTTTGATGTGGTGAACTTCCACTGACAGATGATTTAGTTCGATGTGGTGAACTTCTACTGAGTGATGATTTAGTTTGAAATGGTGAACTTCCACTGACTGATGATTTAGTTCGATGTGGTGAACCTCTACTGAGTGATTATTTGGTTTGATGTGGTGAACTTCCACTGAGAGATGATTTAGTTTGAAGTGGGGGACTTTCACTGACTGATGATTTATTTCGATGTGGTGAACTTCTACTGAGTGATGATTTAGTTTGATGTGGTGAACTTCCACTGACTGATAATTTATTTCGATGTGGTGAACATCTTCTGATTGATGATTTAGTTCGATGTGGTGAACTTCTACTGAGTGATTATTTGGTGTGATCTGGAGAACTTCCACTGACTGATGATTTAGTTCGATGTGGTGAACCTCTACTGAGTGATTATTTGGTTTGATGCAGTGAACTAACACTGACAGATGATTCAGTTCGATGTGGTGAACTTCCACTGACAGATTATTTAGTTTGATGTGGGGGACTTTCACTGACTGATGATTTATTTCGATGTGGTGAACTTCTACTGAGTGATGATTTAGTTTGATGTGGTGAACTTCCACTGACTGATGATTTATTTCGATGTGGTGAAAGTCTTCTGAGTGATGATTTAGTTTGATGTGGTGAACTTCCACAGACAGTTGATTTAGTTTGATGTGGTGAACGTCCACTGACTGATGATTTAGTTCGATATGGTGAATTTCCACTGACTGATGATTTAGTTTGATGTGGTGAACTTCTACAGAGTGATGATTTAGTTTGATGTGGTGAACTTCCACTGACTGATGATTTAGTTTGATCTGGTGAACTTCCACTGACAGTTGATTTAGTTTGAGGAGGTAAACTTCCACTGACTGATGATTTAGTTTGATGTGGTGAACTTACACTGACTGATGATATAGTTGGATGTGGTGAACTTCTACTGCGTGATGATTTAGTTTGATGTGGTGAACTTCCACTGACAGTTGATTTAGTTTGATGTAGTGAACTTCCACTGACTTATGATTTAGTTCGATGTGGTGAACTTCTACTGATTATTTGGTTTGATGTGGAGAACTTCCAGTGACTGATGATTTAGTTTGATGTGGTGAACCTCTACTGAGTGATTATTTGGTTTGATGTGGTGAACTTCCACTGACAGATGATTTAGTTCAATGTGGTGAACTTCCACTTACAGATTATTTAGTTTGATGTGGGGAGTTTCACTGACTGTTGATTTAGATGTGGTGAACTTCCACTGACTAATGATTTAGTTTGATGTGGTGAACTTCCACTGACAGTTGATTTAGTTTGATGTGGTGAACTTCCATTGACTGATGATTAACTTCGATGTGGAGAACTTCCACTGACTGATGATTTAGTTTGATGTGGTGAACTTCCACTGACAGTTGATTTCTTTTGATGTGGGTAACTTCCACTGACTGATGATTTAGTTCGATGTGGTGAACTTCTACTGAGTGATGGTTTAGTTTGATGTGGTGAACTTCCATTGACAGTTGATTTAGTTTGATGTGATGAACTTCCACTGACTGATGATTTAGTTCGATGTGGTGAACTTCTTTTGAGTGATGATTTAGTTTGATATGGTGAACTTCCACTGACAGATGATTTAGTTTGATGTGGTGAACTTCCACTGACTGATGATTTAGTTCGATGTGGTGAACTTCTACTGAGTGATGATTTAGTTTGATGTGGTGAACTTCCACTGACTGATGATTTAGTTCGATGTGGTGAACTTCCACTGACTGATGATTTATTTCGAAGTGGTGAACTTCTGCTGAGTTATGATTTAGTTTGTTGTGGTGAACATCCACTGACAGTTGATTTAGTTTGATGTGGTGAACTTCCACTGACAGTTGATTTAGTTTGATGTGGGTAACTTCCACTGACTGATGATTTAGTTCGATGTGGTGAACTTCTACTGAGTGATGGTTTAGTTTGATGTGGTGAACTTCCACTGACAGTTGATTTAGTTTGAGGTGGTGAACTTCCACTGACTGATAATATAGTTTGATGTGCTGAACTTCAACTGACTGATGATTTAGTTCGATGTGGTCAACATCTTCTGAGTGATGATTTAGTTTGATGTGGTGAACTTCCACTGACAGATGATTTAGTTTGATGTGGTGAACTTCCACTGACTGATGATTTAGTTCGATGTGGTGAATTTCCACTGACTGATGATTTAGTTTGATGTGGTGAACTTCTACTGAGTGATGATTTAGTTTGATGTGGTGAACTTCCACTGACAGTTGATTTGGTTCGATGTGGTGAACCTCTACTGAGTGATTATTTGATTTGATGTGGTGAACTTCCACTGACAGATGATTTAGTTCAATGTGGTGAACTTCAACTGACAGATGATTTAGTTTGATGTGGGTGATTTTCACTAACTGATGAATTATTTCGATGTGGTGAACTTCTACTGAGTGATGATTTAGTTTGATGTGGTGAACTTCCACTGACTAATGATTTATTTCGATGTGGTGATCTTCTTCTGAGTGATGATTTAGTTTGATGTGGTGAACTTCCACTGACTGATGATTTAGTTCGAAGTGGTGAACTTCTACTGACTTAATGATTTAGTTCGACGTGGTGAACTTCTACTGAGTGATTATTTGGTTTGATGTGGTTAACTTCCACTGACAGATGATTTAGTTTGATGTGGTGAAGTTCCACTGACTGATGATTTAGTTCGATGTGGTGAACTTCCACTGACTGATGTTTTAGTTCGATGTGGTGAACTTCTACTGAGTGATGATTTAGTGTGATGTGGTGAACTTCCACTGAGTGATGATTTAGTTTGATGTGGTGAACTTCCACTGACAGTTGATTTAGTTTAATGTGGTGAACTTCCACTGACTGATGATTTATTTCGATGTGGTGAACTTCCACTGACTGATGATTTAGTTTGATGTTGGAAACTTCCACTAACTGATGATTTAGTTTGATATTGTGAACTTATACTGACTGATGATTTAGTTTGATGTGGTGAACTTCCAGTGACAGATGATTTATTGTGAAGTGGTGAACTTCTACTGAGTGATGATTTAGTTTGATGTGGTGAACTTCCACTAACTGATGATTTAGTTCGATGTGGTGAACTTCTACTGAGTGATTATGTGGTTTGATGTGGTGAACTTCCACTGACGGATGATTTAGTTCGATGTGGTGAACTTCTGCTGAGTGATGATTTAGTTTGATATGGTGAACTTCCACTGACTGATGATTTAGTTCGATGTGGTGAACCTCCACTGAGTGATTATTTGGTTTGATGTGGTGAACTTCCACTGACAGATGATTTAGTTTGATGTGGGGGACTTTCACTGATTGATGATTTATTTCGATGTGGTGAACTTCTACTGAGTGATGATTTAGTTTGATGTGGTGAACTTCCACTGACTGATGATTTATTTCGATGTGGTGAACATCTTCTGAGTGATGATTTAGTTTGATGTGGTGAACTTCCACTGACAGTTTATTTTGTTTGATGTGGTGAACTTCCACTGAGAGATGATTTGAGTTTGATGTAGTGAACTTCTACTGAGTGATGATTTAGTGTGATGTGGTGAACTTCCACTGACAGTTGATTTAGTTTGAGGTGGTAAACTTCCACTGACTGATGATTTAGTTTGATGTGGTGAACTTCCACTAACTGATGATTTAGTTGGATGTGGTGACCTTTTACTGAGTGATGATTTAGTGTGATGTGGTGAACTTCCACTGACAGATGATTTAGTTTGATGTGGTGAACTTCCACTGATTGATGATTTAGTTCGATGTGGTGAACTTCTACTGAGTGATTATTTGGTGTGATGTGGAGAACTTCCACTGACTGATGATTTAGTTCGATGTGGTGAACCTCTACTGAGTGATTATTTGGTTTGATGTAGTGAACTAACACTGACAGATGATTTAGTTTGATGAGGTGAACTTCCACTGACAGATTATTTAGTTTGATGTGGGGGACTTTCACTGACTTATGATTTAGTTCGATGTGGTGAACTTCTACTGAGTGATTATTTGGTTTGATGTGGAGAACTTCCACTGACTGATGATTTAGTTTGATTTGGTGAACCTCCACTGACTGATGATTTAGTTCGATGTGGTGAACTTCTACTGAGTGATGATTTAGTTTCATGTGGTGAATTTCTACTAACTGATGATTTAGTTTGATGTGGTGAACTTCTACTGAGTGATTATTTGGTTTGATGTGGTGAACTTCCACTGATAGATGATTTAATTTGATGTGGTGAACTTCCACTGACTGATGATTTAGTTTGATGTGGTGAACTTGCACTGACTGATGATTTATTTCGAAGTGGTGAACTTCTGGTGAGTTATGATTTAGTTTGATGTGGTGAACTTCCACTAACAGTTGATTTAGTTTTAGGTGGTGAACTTCTACTGACTGATGATTTAGTTCGATGTGGTGAACTTTCACTGACAGATGATTTAGTTTGATGTGGGGGGACTTTCACTGACTGATGTTTTATTTCGAAGTGGTGAACGTCTGGTGAGTTATGATTTAGTTTGACATGGTGAACTTCCACTGACAGTTGATTTAGTTTGAGGAGGTGAACTTCCACTGATTAATGATTTAGTTCGATGTGGTGAACTTCTACTGAGTGATGATTTAGTTTGATGTGGTGAACTTCCACTGACTGATGATTTAGTTCGATGTGGTGAACTTCTACTGAGTGATTAGTTGGTTTAATGTGGTGAACTTCCACTGACTACAGATTTAGTTCGATATGGTGAACTTCCACTGACTGATGATTTATTTCGAAGTGGTGAACTTCTGCTGAGCGATGATTTAGTTTGATGTGGTGAACTTCCACTGACAGATGATTTAGTTTGATGTGGGGGACTTTCACTGACTGATGACTTATTTCGATGTGGTGAACTTCCACTAACAGTTGATTTTGTTTGAGGTTGTGAACTTCCACTGACTGATGATTTAGTTTGATGTGGTGAACTTCCACTGAGTGATGATTTAGTTTGATGTAGTGAACTTCCACTGACAGTTGATTTAGCTTGATGTCGTGAACTTCCACTGACTGATGATTTATTTCGATGTGGTGAACTACTACTGAGTGATGATTTAGTTTGATGTGGTGAACTTCCACTGACAGATGATTTAGTTAGATGTGGTGAACTTCCACGGACTGATGATTTAGTTCGATGTGGTGAACTTCCACTGACAGATGATTTCGTTTGATGTGGTGAACTTCCACTGACAGTTCATTTAGTTTGATGAGGTGAACTTCCACTGACAGATGATTTAGTTTGATGTGGTGAACTTCCACTGACACATGATTTAGTTAGATGTGGTGAACTTCCACGGACTGATGATTTAGTTCGATGTGGTGAACTTCCACTGACAGATGATTTCGTTTGATGTGGTGAACTTCCACTGACAGTTCATTTAGTTTGATGTGGTGAACTTCCTCTGACAGATGATTTAGTTTTATGTGGTGAACTTCCACTGACAGATGATTTCGTTCGATGTGGTGAACTTCCACTGACGGATGATTTATTTCGAAGTGGTGAACTTCTGCTTAGTGATGATTTAGTTTGATGTGGTGAACTTCCAAGGACTAATGATTTAGTTTGATGTGGTGAACTTCCACTGACTGATGATTTATTTCGAAATGGTGAACTTCTGCTGAGGGATGATTTAGTTTGATGTGGTAAACTTCCACTGACAGTTGATTTAGTTTGAGGTTGTGAACTTCCACTGACTGATGATTTAGTATGATGTGGTGAACTTCCACTGACTGATGATTTAGTTCGATGTGTTGAACTTCTACTGAGTGATGATTTAGTTTGATGTGGTGAACTTCCACTAACTGACTGATGATATAATTCGATGTGGTGAACTTCTACTGAGTGATTGTTGGTTTGATGTGGTGAACTTCCACTGACTGATGATTTAGTTCGATGTGGTGAACTTCCACTGACTGATGATTTAATTCGATGTGGGGAACTTCTGCTGAGTGATGATTTAGTTTAATGTGGTGAACTTCCACTGACTGATGATTTAGTTTGATGTGGTGAACTTCCACTGACTGATGATTTAGTTCGATGTGTTGAACTTCTACTGAGTGATGATTTAGTTTGATGTGGTGAACTTCCACTGACTGACTGATGATTTAATTCGATGTGGTGAACTTCTACTGAGTGATTGTTTGGTTTGATGTGGTGAACTTCCACTGACAGTTGATTTAGTGTGATGTGGTGAACTTCCACTGACAGTTGATTTAGATTGATGTGAAGAACTTCCACTGAGTGGTGATTTAGTTTGATGTGGTGATCTTCCACTGACTGATGATTTATTTCGATGTGGTGAACCTCTACTGAGTGATTATTTGGTTTGATGTGGTGAACTTCCACTGACAGATGATTTATTTCGATACGGGGGACTTTCACTGACTGATGATTTATTTCGATGTGGTGAACTTCTACTGAGTGATGATTTAGTTTGATGAAGTGAACTTCCACTGACAGTTGTTTTAGTTTGATGTGGTGAACTTCCACTAACTGATGATTCAGTTTCATGTGGTGAACTTCCACTGACTGATGATTTAGTATGATGTGGTAAACATCTACTGAGTGATGATTTAGTTTGATATGGTGAACTTCCACTGACAGATGATTTTGTTTTATCTGGTGAACTTCCACTGACAGATGATTTAGTTCGATGTGGTGAACATCCACTGACTGATGATTTATTTCGAAGTGGTGAACTTCTGCTGAGTGATGATTTAGTGTGATGTGGTGAACTTGCACTGACTGATGTTTTATTTCGAAGTGGTGAACTTCTGGTGAGTTATGATTTAGTTTGATGTGGTGAACTTCAGTGACAGTTGATTTAGTTTGAGGTGGTGAACTTCTACTGACTGATGATTTAGTTCGATGTGGTGAACTTCTACTGAGTGATGATTTAGATTGATGTGGTGAACCTCTACTGAGTGATTATTTGGTTTGATGTGGTGAACTTCCACTGACAGACGATTTAGTTCGATGTGGTGAACTTTCACTGACAGATGATTTAGTTTGATGTGGGGGACATTCACTGACTGTTGTTTTATTTCGAAGCGGTGAACTTCTGGTGAGTTATGATTTAGTTTGATGTGGTGAACTTCCAGTGACAGTTGATTTAGTTTGAGGTGGTGAACTTCCACTGACTGATGATTTAGTTCGATGTGGTGAACTTCCACTGACTGATGATTAAGTTCGATTTGGTGAACTTCTACTGAGTGATTATTTGGTTTGATGTGGTGAACTTCCACTAACTACTGATTTAGTTCGATGTGGTGAACTTACACTAAAAAATGATTTAGTTCGATGCGGAAGCTTTCATTGACTGATGATTTATTTCGATGTGGTGAACTTCTACTGAGTGATGATTTAGTTTGATGTGGTGAACTTCCACTGACTGATGATTTATTTCGATGTGGTGAACTTCTACTGAGTGATGATTTAGTCTGATGTGGTGAACTTCCACTGACAGATGATTTAGTTTGCTGTGGTGAACTTCCACTGACTGATGATTTAGTTCGATGTGGTGAACTTCTACTGAGTGATGATTTAGTTTCATGTGGTGAACTTTCACTGACTGATGATTTAGTTCGATGTGGTGAACTTCTACTGAGTGATTATTTGGTTTGATGTGATGAACTTCCACTGACTGATGATTTAGTTCGATGTGGTGAACTTCCACTGACTGATGATTTAATTCGATGTGGTGAACTTCTGCTGAGTGATGATTTAGTTTGATGTGGTGAACTTCCACTGACAGTTGATTTAGTTTGAGGTAGTGAACTTCCACTGACTGATGATTTAGTTTGATTTGGTGAACCTCCACTGACTGATGATTTAGTTCGATGTGGTGAACTTCTACTGAGTGATGATTTAGTTTCATGTGGTGAATTTCAACTAACTGATGATTTAGTTTGATGTGGTGAACTTCTACTGAGTGATTATTTGGTTTGATGTGGTGAACTTCCACTGACAGATGATTTAGTTTGATGTGGTGAAACGTCCACTGACTGATGATTTAGTTTGATGTGGTGAACTTGCACTGACTGATGATTTATTTCGAAGTGGTGAACTTCTGGTGAGTTATGAATTAGTTTGATATGGTGAACTTCCACTAACAGTTGTTTTAGTTTTAGGTGGTGAACTTCCACTGACTGATAATTTAGTTCGATGTGGTGAACTTTCACTGACAGATGATTTAGTTTGATGTGGGGGACTTTCACTGACTGATTTTTTATTTCTAAGTGGTGAATGTCTGGTGAGTTATGATTTAGTTTGATGTGGTGAACTTCCACTGACAGTTGATTTAGTTTGAGGAGGTGAACTTCCACTGATTAATGATTTAGTTCGATGTGGTGAACTTCTACTGAGTGATTATTTGGTTTAATGTGGTGAACTTCCACTGACTACTGATTTAGTTCGATATGGTGAACTTCCACTGACTGATGATTTATTTCGAAGTGGTGAACTTCTGCTGAGGGATGATTTAGTTTCATGTGGTGAACTTCCACTGACAGATGATTTAGTTTGATGTGGGGGACTTCCACTGACTGATGATTTATTTCGAAGTGGTGAACTTCTGGTGAGTTATGATTTAGTTTGATGTGGTGAACTTCCACTGACACTTGATTTAGTTAGATGTGGTGAACTTCCACTGACTGATGATTTAGTTCGATGTGGTGAACTTCTACTGAGTGATTATTTGGTTTGATGTGGTGAACTTCCAGTGACTACTGATTTAGTTCGATGTGCTGAGCTTCACTGACTGATGATTTATTTCGATGTGGTGAACTTCTACTGAGTGATAATTTAGTTTGATGTGGTGAACTTCCACTGACAGATAATTAAGTTTGCTGTGGTGAACTTCCACTGACTGATGATTTAGTTCGATGTGGTGAACTTCTACTGAGTGATGATTTAGTTTGATGTGGTGAACTTTCACTGACTGATGATTTAGTTCGATGTGGTGAACTTCTACTGAGTGATTATTTGGTTTGATGTGGTGAACTTCCTCTGACTGATGATTTAGTTCGATGTGGTAAACTTCTACTGAGTGATGATTTAGTTTGATGTGGGGGACTTTCACTGACTGATGAGTTAGTTCGATGTGGTGAACTTCTACTGAGTGATTATTTGGTTTGACGTGGTGAACTTCCACTGATTACTGATTTAGTTCGATGTGGTGAACTTCCACTGACTGATGATTTATTTCGATGTGGTGAACTTCTACTGAGTGATGATTTAGTTTGATGTGGTGAACTTCCACTGACTAATGATTTATTTCGATGTGGTGATCTTCTTCTGAGTGATGATTTAGTTTGATGTGGTGAACTTCCACTGACTGATGATTTAGTTCGAAGTGGTGAACTTCTACTGACTTAATGATTTAGTTCGACGTGGTGAACTTCTACTGAGTGATTATTTGGTTTGATGTGGTTAACTTCCACTGACAGATGATTTAGTTTGATGTGGTGAAGTTCCACTGACTGATGATTTAGTTCGATGTGGTGAACTTCCACTGACTGATGTTTTAGTTCGATGTGGTGAACTTCTACTGAGTGATGATTTAGTGTGATGTGGTGAACTTCCACTGAGTGATGATTTAGTTTGATGTGGTGAACTTCCACTGACAGTTGATTTAGTTTAATGTGGTGAACTTCCACTGACTGATGATTTATTTCGATGTGGTGAACTTCCACTGACTGATGATTTAGTTTGATGTTGGAAACTTCCACTAACTGATGATTTAGTTTGATATTGTGAACTTATACTGACTGATGATTTAGTTTGATGTGGTGAACTTCCAGTGACAGATGATTTATTGTGAAGTGGTGAACTTCTACTGAGTGATGATTTAGTTTGATGTGGTGAACTTCCACTAACTGATGATTTAGTTCGATGTGGTGAACTTCTACTGAGTGATTATGTGGTTTGATGTGGTGAACTTCCACTGACGGATGATTTAGTTCGATGTGGTGAACTTCTGCTGAGTGATGATTTAGTTTGATATGGTGAACTTCCACTGACTGATGATTTAGTTCGATGTGGTGAACCTCCACTGAGTGATTATTTGGTTTGATGTGGTGAACTTCCACTGACAGATGATTTAGTTTGATGTGGGGGACTTTCACTGATTGATGATTTATTTCGATGTGGTGAACTTCTACTGAGTGATGATTTAGTTTGATGTGGTGAACTTCCACTGACTGATGATTTATTTCGATGTGGTGAACATCTTCTGAGTGATGATTTAGTTTGATGTGGTGAACTTCCACTGACAGTTTATTTTGTTTGATGTGGTGAACTTCCACTGAGAGATGATTTGAGTTTGATGTAGTGAACTTCTACTGAGTGATGATTTAGTGTGATGTGGTGAACTTCCACTGACAGTTGATTTAGTTTGAGGTGGTAAACTTCCACTGACTGATGATTTAGTTTGATGTGGTGAACTTCCACTAACTGATGATTTAGTTGGATGTGGTGACCTTTTACTGAGTGATGATTTAGTGTGATGTGGTGAACTTCCACTGACAGATGATTTAGTTTGATGTGGTGAACTTCCACTGATTGATGATTTAGTTCGATGTGGTGAACTTCTACTGAGTGATTATTTGGTGTGATGTGGAGAACTTCCACTGACTGATGATTTAGTTCGATGTGGTGAACCTCTACTGAGTGATTATTTGGTTTGATGTAGTGAACTAACACTGACAGATGATTTAGTTTGATGAGGTGAACTTCAACTGACAGATTATTTAGTTTGATGTGGGGGACTTTCACTGACTTATGATTTAGTTCGATGTGGTGAACTTCTACTGAGTGATTATTTGGTTTGATGTGGAGAACTTCCACTGACTGATGATTTAGTTTGATTTGGTGAACCTCCACTGACTGATGATTTAGTTCGATGTGGTGAACTTCTACTGAGTGATGATTTAGTTTCATGTGGTGAATTTCTACTAACTGATGATTTAGTTTGATGTGGTGAACTTCTACTGAGTGATTATTTGGTTTGATGTGGTGAACTTCCACTGATAGATGATTTAATTTGATGTGGTGAACTTCCACTGACTGATGATTTAGTTTGATGTGGTGAACTTGCACTGACTGATGATTTATTTCGAAGTGGTGAACTTCTGGTGAGTTATGATTTAGTTTGATGTGGTGAACTTCCACTAACAGTTGATTTAGTTTTAGGTGGTGAACTTCTACTGACTGATGATTTAGTTCGATGTGGTGAACTTTCACTGACAGATGATTTAGTTTGATGTGGGGGACTTTCACTGACTGATGTTTTATTTCGAAGTGGTGAACGTCTGGTGAGTTATGATTTAGTTTGACATGGTGAACTTCCACTGACAGTTGATTTAGTTTGAGGAGGTGAACTTCCACTGATTAATGATTTAGTTCGATGTGGTGAACTTCTACTGAGTGATGATTTAGTTTGATGTGGTGAACTTCCACTGACTGATGATTTAGTTCGATGTGGTGAACTTCTACTGAGTGATTAGTTGGTTTAATGTGGTGAACTTCCACTGACTACAGATTTAGTTCGATATGGTGAACTTCCACTGACTGATGATTTATTTCGAAGTGGTGAACTTCTGCTGAGCGATGATTTAGTTTGATGTGGTGAACTTCCACTGACAGATGATTTAGTTTGATGTGGGGGACTTTCACTGACTGATGACTTATTTCGATGTGGTGAACTTCCACTAACAGTTGATTTTGTTTGAGGTTGTGAACTTCCACTGACTGATGATTTAGTTTGATGTGGTGAACTTCCACTGAGTGATGATTTAGTTTGATGTAGTGAACTTCCACTGACAGTTGATTTAGCTTGATGTCGTGAACTTCCACTGACTGATGATTTATTTCGATGTGGTGAACTACTACTGAGTGATGATTTAGTTTGATGTGGTGAACTTCCACTGACAGATGATTTAGTTAGATGTGGTGAACTTCCACGGACTGATGATTTAGTTCGATGTGGTGAACTTCCACTGACAGATGATTTCGTTTGATGTGGTGAACTTCCACTGACAGTTCATTTAGTTTGATGAGGTGAACTTCCACTGACAGATGATTTAGTTTGATGTGGTGAACTTCCACTGACACATGATTTAGTTAGATGTGGTGAACTTCCACGGACTGATGATTTAGTTCGATGTGGTGAACTTCCACTGACAGATGATTTCGTTTGATGTGGTGAACTTCCACTGACAGTTCATTTAGTTTGATGTGGTGAACTTCCTCTGACAGATGATTTAGTTTTATGTGGTGAACTTCCACTGACAGATGATTTCGTTCGATGTGGTGAACTTCCACTGACGGATGATTTATTTCGAAGTGGTGAACTTCTGCTTAGTGATGATTTAGTTTGATGTGGTGAACTTCCAAGGACTAATGATTTAGTTTGATGTGGTGAACTTCCACTGACTGATGATTTATTTCGAAATGGTGAACTTCTGCTGAGGGATGATTTAGTTTGATGTGGTAAACTTCCACTGACAGTTGATTTAGTTTGAGGTTGTGAACTTCCACTGACTGATGATTTAGTATGATGTGGTGAACTTCCACTGACTGATGATTTAGTTCGATGTGTTGAACTTCTACTGAGTGATGATTTAGTTTGATGTGGTGAACTTCCACTAACTGACTGATGATATAATTCGATGTGGTGAACTTCTACTGAGTGATTGTTTGGTTTGATGTGGTGAACTTCCACTGACTGATGATTTAGTTCGATGTGGTGAACTTCCACTGACTGATGATTTAATTCGATGTGGGGAACTTCTGCTGAGTGATGATTTAGTTTAATGTGGTGAACTTCCACTGACTGATGATTTAGTTTGATGTGGTGAACTTCCACTGACTGATGATTTAGTTCGATGTGTTGAACTTCTACTGAGTGATGATTTAGTTTGATGTGGTGAACTTCCACTGACTGACTGATGATTTAATTCGATGTGGTGAACTTCTACTGAGTGATTGTTTGGTTTGATGTGGTGAACTTCCACTGACAGTTGATTTAGTGTGATGTGGTGAACTTCCACTGACAGTTGATTTAGATTGATGTGAAGAACTTCCACTGAGTGGTGATTTAGTTTGATGTGGTGATCTTCCACTGACTGATGATTTATTTCGATGTGGTGAACCTCTACTGAGTGATTATTTGGTTTGATGTGGTGAACTTCCACTGACAGATGATTTATTTCGATACGGGGGACTTTCACTGACTGATGATTTATTTCGATGTGGTGAACTTCTACTGAGTGATGATTTAGTTTGATGAAGTGAACTTCCACTGACAGTTGTTTTAGTTTGATGTGGTGAACTTCCACTAACTGATGATTCAGTTTCATGTGGTGAACTTCCACTGACTGATGATTTAGTATGATGTGGTAAACATCTACTGAGTGATGATTTAGTTTGATATGGTGAACTTCCACTGACAGATGATTTTGTTTTATCTGGTGAACTTCCACTGACAGATGATTTAGTTCGATGTGGTGAACATCCACTGACTGATGATTTATTTCGAAGTGGTGAACTTCTGCTGAGTGATGATTTAGTGTGATGTGGTGAACTTGCACTGACTGATGTTTTATTTCGAAGTGGTGAACTTCTGGTGAGTTATGATTTAGTTTGATGTGGTGAACTTCCAGTGACAGTTGATTTAGTTTGAGGTGGTGAACTTCTACTGACTGATGATTTAGTTCGATGTGGTGAACTTCTACTGAGTGATGATTTAGATTGATGTGGTGAACCTCTACTGAGTGATTATTTGGTTTGATGTGGTGAACTTCCACTGACAGACGATTTAGTTCGATGTGGTGAACTTTCACTGACAGATGATTTAGTTTGATGTGGGGGACATTCACTGACTGTTGTTTTATTTCGAAGCGGTGAACTTCTGGTGAGTTATGATTTAGTTTGATGTGGTGAACTTCCAGTGACAGTTGATTTAGTTTGAGGTGGTGAACTTCCACTGACTGATGATTTAGTTCGATGTGGTGAACTTCCACTGACTGATGATTAAGTTCGATTTGGTGAACTTCTACTGAGTGATTATTTGGTTTGATGTGGTGAACTTCCACTAACTACTGATTTAGTTCGATGTGGTGAACTTACACTAAAAAATGATTTAGTTCGATGCGGAAGCTTTCATTGACTGATGATTTATTTCGATGTGGTGAACTTCTACTGAGTGATGATTTAGTTTGATGTGGTGAACTTCCACTGACTGATGATTTATTTCGATGTGGTGAACTTCTACTGAGTGATGATTTAGTCTGATGTGGTGAACTTCCACTGACAGATGATTTAGTTTGCTGTGGTGAACTTCCACTGACTGATGATTTAGTTCGATGTGGTGAACTTCTACTGAGTGATGATTTAGTTTCATGTGGTGAACTTTCACTGACTGATGATTTAGTTCGATGTGGTGAACTTCTACTGAGTGATTATTTGGTTTGATGTGATGAACTTCCACTGACTGATGATTTAGTTCGATGTGGTGAACTTCCACTGACTGATGATTTAATTCGATGTGGTGAACTTCTGCTGAGTGATGATTTAGTTTGATGTGGTGAACTTCCACTGACAGTTGATTTAGTTTGAGGTAGTGGACTTCCACTGACTGATGATTTAGTTTGATTTGGTGAACCTCCACTGACTGATGATTTAGTTCGATGTGGTGAACTTCTACTGAGTGATGATTTAGTTTCATGTGGTGAATTTCAACTAACTGATGATTTAGTTTGATGTGGTGAACTTCTACTGAGTGATTATTTGGTTTGATGTGGTGAACTTCCACTGACAGATGATTTAGTTTGATGTGGTGAACGTCCACTGACTGATGATTTAGTTTGATGTGGTGAACTTGCACTGACTGATGATTTATTTCGAAGTGGTGAACTTCTGGTGAGTTATGAATTAGTTTGATATGGTGAACTTCCACTAACAGTTGTTTTAGTTTTAGGTGGTGAACTTCCACTGACTGATAATTTAGTTCGATGTGGTGAACTTTCACTGACAGATGATTTAGTTTGATGTGGGGGACTTTCACTGACTGATTTTTTATTTCTAAGTGGTGAATGTCTGGTGAGTTATGATTTAGTTTGATGTGGTGAACTTCCACTGACAGTTGATTTAGTTTGAGGAGGTGAACTTCCACTGATTAATGATTTAGTTCGATGTGGTGAACTTCTACTGAGTGATTATTTGGTTTAATGTGGTGAACTTCCACTGACTACTGATTTAGTTCGATATGGTGAACTTCCACTGACTGATGATTTATTTCGAAGTGGTGAACTTCTGCTGAGGGATGATTTAGTTTCATGTGGTGAACTTCCACTGACAGATGATTTAGTTTGATGTGGGGGACTTCCACTGACTGATGATTTATTTCGAAGTGGTGAACTTCTGGTGAGTTATGATTTAGTTTGATGTGGTGAACTTCCACTGACACTTGATTTAGTTAGATGTGGTGAACTTCCACTGACTGATGATTTAGTTCGATGTGGTGAACTTCTACTGAGTGATTATTTGGTTTGATGTGGTGAACTTCCAGTGACTACTGATTTAGTTCGATGTGCTGAGCTTCCACTGACTGATGATTTATTTCGATGTGGTGAACTTCTACTGAGTGATAATTTAGTTTGATGTGGTGAACTTCCACTGACAGATAATTAAGTTTGCTGTGGTGAACTTCCACTGACTGATGATTTAGTTCGATGTGGTGAACTTCTACTGAGTGATGATTTAGTTTGATGTGGTGAACTTTCACTGACTGATGATTTAGTTCGATGTGGTGAACTTCTACTGAGTGATTATTTGGTTTGATGTGGTGAACTTCCTCTGACTGATGATTTAGTTCGATGTGGTAAACTTCTACTGAGTGATGATTTAGTTTGATGTGGGGGACTTTCACTGACTGATGAGTTAGTTCGATGTGGTGAACTTCTACTGAGTGATTATTTGGTTTGACGTGGTGAACTTCCACTGATTACTGATTTAGTTCGATGTGGTGAACTTCCACTGACTGATGATTTATTTCGATGTGGTGAACTTCTACTGAGTGATGATTTAGTTTGATGTGGTGAACTTCCACTGACAGATGATTTAGTTTGATGTGGTGAACTTCCACTGACTGATGAGTTAGTTCGATGTGGTGAACTTCTACTGAGTGATTATTTGGTTAGACGTGGTGAACTTCCACTGATTACTGATTTAGTTCGATGTGGTGAACTTCCACTGACTGATGATTTATTTCGATGTGGTGAACTTCTACTGAGTGATGATTTAGTTTGATGTGGTGAACTTCCACTGACAGATGATTTAGTTTGCTGTGGTGAACTTCCACTTACTAATGATTTAGTTTGATGTGGTGAACTTCTACTGAGTGATTATTTGGTTTGATGTGGTGAACTTCTACTGACTGATGATTTAGTTCGTTGTGGTGAACTTCCACTGACTGATGATTTAATTCGATGTTGTGAACTTCTGCTGAGTGATGATTTAGTTTGATGTGGTGAACTTCCACTGACAGTTGATTTAGTTTGAGGTTGTGAACTTCCACTGACAGTTGATTAGTTTGAGGTAGTGAACTTCCACTGATTAATGATTTAGTTCGATGTGGTGAACTTCTACTGAGTGATGATTTAGTTTGATGTGGTGAACTTCCACTGACAGATAATTTAGTTTGATGTGGTGAAATTCCACTGACTGATGATTTAGTTGGATGTGGTGACCTTCTACTGAGTGATGATTTAGTTTGATGTGGTGAACTTCCACTGACAGATGATTTAGTTTGATGTGGTGAACTTCCACTTATTGATGATTTAGTTCGATGTGGTGAACTTCTACTGAGTGATTATTTGGTGTGATGTGGAGAAATTCCACTGACTGATGATTTAGTTCGATGTGGTGAACCTCTACTGAGTGATTATTTGGTTTGATGTAGTGAACTAACACTGACAGATGATTTAGTTCGATGTGGTGAACTTCCACTGACAGATTATTTAGTTTGATGTGGGGAACTTTCACTGACTGATGATTTATTTCGATGTGGTGAACTTCTACTGAGTGATGATTTAGTTTGATGTGGTGAACTTCCACTGACTGATGATTTATTTCGATGTGGTGAAAGTCTTCTGAGTGATGATTTAGTTTGATGTGGTGAACTTCCACAGACAGTTGATTTAGTTTGATGTGGTGAACTTCCACTGACTGATGATTTAGTTCGATATGGTGAATTTCCACTGCCTGCTGATTTAGTTTGATGTGGTGAACTTCTACTGAGTGATGATTTAGTTTGATGTGGTGAACTTCCACTGACTGATGATTTAGTTCGATGTGGTGAATTTCCACTGACTGATTATTTAGTTCGATGTGGTGAACTTCTACTGAGTGATGATTTAGTTTGATGTGGTGAACGTCCACTGACAGTTGATTTAGTTTGAGGAGGTAAACTTCCTCTGACTAATGATTTAGTTTGATGTGGTGAACTTCTACTGACTGATGATTTAGTTGGATGTGGTGAACTTCTAATGCGTGATGATTTAGTTTGATGTGGTGAACTTCCACTGACAGTTGATTTAGTTTGATGTAGTGAACTTCCACTGACTTATGATTTAGTTCGATGTGGTGAACTTATACTGAGTGATTATTTGGTTTGATGTGGAGAACTTCCACTGACTGATGATTTAGTTTGATTTGGTGAACCTCCACTGACTGATGATTTAGATCGAAGTGGTGAACTTCTACTGAGTGATGATTTAGTTTCATGTGGTGAATTTCTACTAACTGATGATTTAGTTTGATGTGGTGAACTTCTACTGAGTTATTATATGGTTTGATGTGGTGAACTTCCACTGACAGATGATTTAGTTTGATGTGGTGAACTTCCACTAACAGTTGATTTAGTTTTAGGTGGTGAACTTCTACTGACTGATGATTTAGTCGATGTGGTGAACTTTCACTGACAGATGATTTAGTTTGATGTGGGGGACTTTCACTGACTGATGTTTTATTTCGAAGTGGTGAACGTCTGGTGAGTTATGATATAGTTTGACGTGGTGAACTTCCACTGACAGTTGATTTAGTTTGAGGAGGTGAACTTCCACTGATTAATGATTTAGTTCGATGTGGTGAACTTCTACTGAATGATGATTTAGTTTGATGTGGTGAACTTCCACTAACTGATGATTTAGTTCGATGTGGTGAACTTCTACTGAGTGATAAGTTGGTTTAATGTGGTGAACTTCCACTGACTACAGATTTAGTTCGATATGGTGAACTTCCACTGACTGATGATTTATTTCGAAGTGGTGAACTTCTGCTGAGCGATGATTTAGTTTGATGTGGTGAACTTCCACTGACAGATGATTTAGTTTGATGTGGGGGACTTTCACTGACTGATGACTTATTTCGATGTGGTGAACTTCCACTAACAGTTGATTTAGTTTGAGGTTGTGAACTTCCACTGACTGATGATTTAGTTTGATGTGGTGAACTTCCACTGAGTGATGATTTAGTTTGATGTGGTGAACTTCCACTGACAGTTGATTTAGCTTGATGTCGTGAACTTCCACTGACTGATGATTTATTTCGATGTGGTGAACTTCTACTGAGTGATGATTTAGTTTGTTGTGGTGAACTTCCACTGACAGATGATTTAGTTAGATGTGGTGAACTTCCACGGACTGATGATTTAGTTCGATGTGGTGAACTTCCACTGACAGTTCATTTAGTTTGATGAGGTGAACTTCCACTGACAGATGATTTAGTTTGATGTGGTGAACTTCCACTGACACATGATTTAGTTAGATGTGGTGAACTTCCACGGACTGATGATTTAGTTCGATGTGGTGAACTTCCACTGACAGATGATTTCGTTTGATGTGGTGAACTTCCACTGACAGTTCATTTAGTTTGATGTGGTGAACTTCCTCTGACAGATGATTTAGTTTTATGTGGTGAACTTCCACTGATGGATGATTTATTTCGAAGTGGTGAACTTCTGCTTAGTGATGATTTAGTTTGATGTGGTGAACTTCCAAGGACTAATGATTTAGTTTGATGTGGTGAACTTCCACTGACTGATGATTTATTTCGAAATGGTGAACTTCTGCTGAGGGATGATTTAGTTTGATGTGGTGAACTTCCACTGACAGTTGATTTAGTTTGAGGTTGTGAACTTCCACGGACTGATGATTTAGTTCGATGTGGTGAACTTCCACTGACAGATGATTTCGTTTGATGTGGTGAACTTCCACTGACAGTTCATTTAGTTTGATGTGGTGAACTTCCACTGACAGATGATTTCGTTCGATGTGGTGAACTTCCACTGATGGATGATGTATTTCGAAGTGGTGAACTTCTGCTTAGTGATGATTTAGTTTGATGTGGTGAACTTCCAAGGACTAATGATTTAGTTTGATGTGGTGAACTTCCACTGACTGATGATTTATTTCGAAATGGTGAACTTCTGCTGAGGGATGATTTAGTTTGATGTGGTGAACTTCCACTGACAGTTGATTTAGTTTGAGGTTGTGAACTTCCACTGACTGATGATTTAGTTTGATGTGGTCAACTTCCACTGACTGATGATTTAGTTCGATGTGTTGAACTTCTACTGAGTGATGATTTAGTTTGATGTGGTGAACTTCCACTGACTCACTGATGATTTAATTCGATGTGGTGAACTTCTACTGAGTGATTGTTTGGTTTGATGTGGTGAACTTCCACTGACTGATGATTTAGTTCGATGTGGTGAACTTCCACTGACTGATGATTTAATTCGATGTGGTGAACTTCTGCTGAGTGATGATTTAGTTTAATGTGGTGAACTTCCACTGACTGATGATTTAGTTTGATGTGGTGAACTTCCACTGACTGATGATTTAGTTCGATGTGTTGAACTTCTACTGAGTGATGATTTAGTTTGATGTGGTGAACTTCCACTGACTGACTGATGATTTAATTCGATGTGGTGAACTTCTACTGAGTGATTGTTTGGTTTGATGTGGTGAACTTCCACTGACAGTTGATTTAGTTTGATGTGGTGAACTTCCACTGACAGTTGATTTAGATTGATGTGGGGAACTTCCACTGACTGGTGATTTAGTTTGATGTGGTGAACTTCCACTGACTGATGATTTAGTTCGATGTGGTGAACTTCCACTGACAGTTGATTTAGTTTGATGTGGTGAACTTCCACTGAGAGTTGATTTAGATTGATGTGGGGAACTTCCACTGACTGGTGATTTAGTTTGATGTGGTGAACTTCCACTGACAGATGATTTATTTCGATGCGGGTGACTTTCACTGACTAATGATTTATTTCGATGTGGTGAACTTCTACTGAGTGATGATTTAGTTTGATGAAGTGAACTTCCACTGACAGTTGTTTTAGTTTGATGTGGTGAACTTCCACTAACTGATGATTCAGTTTCATGTGGTGAACTTCCACTGACTGATGATTTAGTATGATGTGGTAAGCATCTACTGAGTGATGATTTAGTTTGATATGGTGAACTTCCACTGACAGATGATTTAGTTTTATCTTGTGGACTTCCACTGACAGATGATTTAGTTCGATGTGGTGAACATCCACTGACTGATGATTTATTTCGAAGTGGTGAACTTCTGCTGAGTGATGATTTAGTGTGATGTGGTGAACTTGCACTGACTGATGTTTTATTTCGAAGTGGTGAACTTCTGGTGAGTTATGATTTAGTTTGATGTGGTGAACTTCCAGTGACAGTTGATTTAGTTTGAGGTGGTGAACTTCCACTGACTGATGATTTAGTTCGATGTGGTGAACTTCTACTGAGTGATGATTTAGATTGATGTGGTGAACCTCTACTGAGTGATTATTTGGTTTGATGTGGTGAACTTCCACTGACAGACGATTTAGTTCGATGTGGTGAACTTTCACTGACAGATGATTTAGTTTGATGTGGGGGACATTCACTGACTGTTGTTTTATTTCGAAGCGGTGAACTTCCGGTGAGTTATGATTTAGTTTGATGTGGTGAACTTCCAGTGACAGTTGATTTAGTTTGAGGTGGTGAACTTCCACTGACTGATGATTTAGTTCGATGTGGTGAACTTCCACTGACTGATGATTAAGTTCGATTTGGTGAACTTCTACTGAGTGATTATTTGGTTTGATGTGGTGAACTTCCACTAACTACTGATTTAGTACGATGTGGTGAACTTACACTGAAAGATGATTTAGTTCGATGCGGGAGCTTTCACTGACTGATGATTTATTTCGATGTGGTGAACTTCTACTGAGTGATGATTTAGTTTGATGTGGTGAACTTCCACTGACTGATGATTTATTTCGATGTGGTGAACTTCTACTGAGTGATGATTTAGTCTGATGTGGTGAACTTCCACTGACAGATGATTTAGTTTGCTGTGGTGAACTTCCACTGACTGATGATTTAGTTCGATGTGGTGAACTTCTACTGAGTGATGATTTAGTTTCATGTGGTGAACTTTCACTGACTGATGATTTAGTTCGATGTGGTTAACTTCTACTGAGTGATTATTTGGTTTGATGTGATGAACTTCCACTGACTGATGATTTAGTTCGATGTGGTGAACTTCCACTGACTGATGATTTAATTCGATGTGGTGAACTTCTGCTGAGTGATGATTTAGTTTGATGTGGTGAACTTCTACTGAGTGATTATTTAGTTTCATGTGGTGAATTTCAACTAACTGATGATTTAGTTTGATGTGGTGAACTTCTACTGAGTGATTATTTGGTTTGATGTGGTGAACTTCCACTGACAGATGATTTAGTTTGATGTGGAGAACTTCCACTGACTGATGATTTAGTTTGATGTGGTGAACTTGCACTGACTGATGATTTATTTCGAAGTGGTGAACTTCTGGTGAGTTATGATTTAGTTTGATGTGGTGAACTTCCACTAACAGTTGATTTAGTTTTAGGTGGTGAACTTCCACTGGCTGATGATTTAGTTCGATGTGGTGAACTTTCACTGACAGATGATTTAGTTTGATGTGGGGGACTTTCACTGACTGATTTTTTATTTCGAAGTGGTGAACGTCTGGTGAGTTATGATTTAGTTTGATGTGGTGAACTTCCACTGACAGTTGATTTAGTTTGAGGAGGTGAACTTCCACTGATTAATGATTTAGTTCGATGTGGTGAACTTCTACTGAGTGATTATTTGGTTTAATGTGGTGAACTTCCACTGACTACTGATTTAGTTCGATATGGTGAACTTCCACTGACTGATGATTTATTTCGAAGTGGTGAACTTCTGCTGAGGGATGATTTAGTTTCATGTGGTGAACTTCCACTGACAGATGATTTAGTTTGATGTGGGGGACTTCCACTGACTGATGATTTATTTCGAAGTGGTGAACTTCTGGTGAGTTATGATTTAGTTTGATGTGGTGAACTTCCACTGACAGTTTATTTAGTTAGATGTGGTGAACTTCCACTGACTGATGATTTAGTTCAATGTGGTGAACTTCTACTGAGTGATTATTTGGTTTGATGTGGTGAACTTCCAGTGACTACTGATTTAGTTCGATGTGCTGATCTTCCATTGACTGATGATTTATTTCGATGTGGTGAACTTCTACTGAGTGATAATTTAGTTTGATGTGGTGAACTTCCACTGACAGATAATTAAGTTTGCTGTGGTGAACTTCCACTGACTGATGATTTAGTTCGATGTGGTGAACTTCTACTGAGTGATGATTTAGTTTGATGTGGTGAACTTTCACTGACCTATGATTTAGTTCGATGTGGTGAACTTCTACTCAGTGATAATTTGGTTTGATGTGGTGAACTTCCACTGACAGATGATTTAGTTCGATGTGGTAAACTTCTACTGAGTGATGATTTAGTTTGATGTGGTGAATTTCCACTAACTGATGATTTAGTTTGATATGGTGAACTTCTACTGAGTGATTATTTGGTTTGATGTGGTGTACTTCCACTGACAGATGATTTAGTTTCATGTGGTGAACTTCCACTGACTGATGATTTAGTTTGATGTGGTGAACTTGCACTGACTGATGATTTATTTCGAAGTGGTGAACTTCTGGTGAGTTATGATTTAGTTTGATGTGGTGAATTTCCACTGACACTTGATTTAGTTTGAGGTGGTGAACTTCCACTGACTGATGATTTAGTTCGATGTGGTGAACTTCCACTGACAGATGATTTAGTTTGATGTGGGGGACTTTCACTGACTGATGATTTATTTCGAAGTGGTGAACTTCTGCTGAGGGATGATTTAGTTTGATGTGGTGAACTTCCACTGACAGTTAATTTAGTTTGAGGAGGTGAACTTCCACTGATTAATGATTTAGTTCGATGTGGTGAACTTCTACTGAGTGATGATTTAGTTTGATGTGGTGAACTTCCACTGACTGATGAGTTAGTTCGATGTGGTGAACTTCTACTGAGTGATTATTTGGTTTGACGTGGTGAACTTCCACTGATTACTGATTTAGTTCGATGTGGTGAACTTCCACTGACTGATGATTTATTTCGATGTGGTGAACTTCTACTGAGTGATGATTTAGTTTGATGTGGTGAACTTCCACTGACAGATGATTTAGTTTGCTGTGGTGAACTTCCACTTACTAATGATTTAGTTCGATGTGGTGAACTTCTACTGAGTGATTATTTGGTTTGATGTGGTGAACTTCCACTGACTGATGATTTAGTTCGTTGTGGTGAACTTCCACAGACTGATGATTTAATTCGATGTTGTGAACTTCTGCTGAGTGATGATTTAGTTTGATGTGGTGAACTTCCACTGACAGTTGATTTAGTTTGAGGTGGTGAACTTCCACTGACAGTTGATTAGTTTGAGGTAGTGAACTTCCACTGATTAATGATTTAGTTCGATGTGGTGAACTTCTACTGAGTGATGATTTAGTTTGATGTGGTGAATTTCCACTAACTGATGATTTAGTTTGATGTGGTGAACTTCTACTGAGTGATTATTTGTTTTGATGTGGTGAACTTCCACTGACAGATAATTTAGTTTGATGTGGTGAAATTCCACTGACTGATGATTTAGTTTGATTTGGTGAACTTGCACTGACTGATGATTTATTTCGAAGTTGTGAACTTCTGGTGAGTTATGATTTAGTTTGATGTGGTGAACTTCCACTGACAGTTGATTTAGTTTGAGGTGGTGAACATCCACTGACTGATGATTTAGTTTGATGTGGTGATCCTCTACTGTGTGATTATTTGGTTTGATGTGGTGAACTTCCACTGACAGATGATTTAGTTCGATGTGGTGAACTTCCACTGACAGATGATTTAGTTTGATGTGGGTGACTTTCACTGACTGATGTTTTATTTCGAAGTGGTGAACTTCTGGTGAGTTATGATTTAGTTTGATGTGGTGAACTTTCACTGACAGTTGATTTAGTTTGAGGTGGTGAACTTCCACTGATTAATGATTTAGTTCGATGTGGTGAACTTCTACTGAGTGATGATTAAGTTTGATGTGGTGAACTTCCACTGACTGATGATTTAGTTCGATATGGTGAACTTCTACGGAGTAATTATTTGGTTTGATGTTGTGAATTTCCACTGACTACTGATTTAATTCGATTTGGTGAACTTCCACTGACTGATGATTTAATTTGATGTGGTGAACTTCTGCTGAGTGATGATTTAGTTTGATGTGGTGAACTTCCACTGACAGTTGATTTAGTTTGAGGTGGTGAACTTCCACTGACTGATGATTTATTTCGAAGTGGAGAACTTCTGCTGAGTGATGATTTAGTTTGATGTGGTGAACATCCACTGATAGTTGATTTAGTTCGATGTGGTGAACTTCCACTGACAGTTGATTTAGTTTGATGTGGTGAACTTCCACTGACAGATGATTTAGTTAGATGTGTGAACTTCCACTTACTGATGATTTAGTTCGTTGTGGTGAACTTCCACTGACAGATGATTTCGTTTGATGTGGTGAACTTCCACTGACAGTTCATTTAGTTTGATGTGGGGAACTTCCACTGACTGATGATTTAGTTTGATGTGGTGAACTTCCACTGACTGATGATTTAGTTTGATGTGGTGAACTTCCACTGACTGATGATTTAGTTCGATGTGGTGAACATCTACTGAGTGATGATTTAGTTTGATGTGGTGAACTTCCACTGACAGATGATTTAGTTCGATGTGGGGAACTTCTACTCAGTGATTATTTGGTTTGATGTGGTGAACTTCCACTGACAGATGATTTAGTTTGATGTGGTGAACTTCCACTGACTGATGATTTAGTTTGATGTGGTGAACTTCCACTGACTGATGATTTATTTCGAAGTGGTGAACTTCTGCTGAGTGATGATTTAGTGTGATGTGGTGAACTTGCACTGACTGATGATTTATCACGAAGTGGTGAACTTCTGGTGAGTTATTATTTAGTTTGATGTAGTGAACTTCCAGTGACAGTTGATTTAGTTTGAGGTGGTGAACTTCCACTGACTGATGATTTAGTTCGATGTGGTGAACTTCTACTGAGTGATGATTTAGTTTGATGTGGTGAACATCTACTGAGTGATTATTTGGTTTGATGTGGTGAACTTCCACTGACAGATGATTTAGTTCGATGTGGTGAACTTCCACTGACAGATGATTTAGTTTGATGTGGGGGACTTTCACTGACTGATGATTTATTTCGATGTGGTGAACTTCCACTGACTGATGATTTATTTCGATGTGGTGAACTTCTACTGAGTGATGATTTAGTCTGATGTGGTGAACTTCCACTGACAGGTGATTTAGTTTGCTGTGGTGAACTTCCACTGACTGATGATTTAGTTCGATGTGGTGAACTTCTACTGAGTGATGATTTAGTTTGATGTGGTGAACTTTCACTGACTGATGATTTAGTTCGATGTGGTGAACTTCTACTGAGTGATTATTTGGTTTGATGTGGTGAACTTCCACTGACTGATGATTTAGTTCGATGTGGTGAACTTCCACTGACTGATGATTTAATTTGATGTGGTGAACTTCTGCTGAGTGATGATTTAGTTTGATGTGGTGAACTTCCACTGACAATTGATTTAGTTTGAGGTGGTGAACTTCCACTGACTGATGATTTAGTTTGATTTGGTGAACTTCTACTGAGTGATGATTTAGTTTGATGTGGTGAATTTCCACTAACTGATGATTTAGTTTGATGTGGTGAACTTCTACTAAGTGATTATTTGATTTGATGTGGTGAACTTCCACTGACAGATGATTTAGTTTGATGTGGTGAACTTCCACTGACTGATGATTTAGTTTGATGTGGTGAACTTGCACTGACTGATGATTTATTTCGAAGTGGTGAACTTCTGGTGAGTTATGATTTAGTTTGATGTGGTGAACTTCCACTGACAGTTGATTTAGTTTGAGGTGGTGAACTTCCACTGACTGATGATTTAGTTCGATGTGGTGAACTTCCACTGACAGATGATTTAGTTTGATGTGGGGGACTTTCACTGACTGATGATTTATTTCGAAGTGGTGAACTTCTGCTGAGGTATGATTTAGTTTGATGTGGTGAACTTCCACTGACAGTTGATTTAGTTTGAGGAGGTGAACTTCCACTGATTAATGATTTAGTTCGATGTGGTGAACTTCTACTGAGTGATGATTTAGTTTGATGTGGTGAACTTCCACTGACTTATGATTTAGTTCGATGTGGTGAACTTCTACTGAGTGATTATTTGGTTTGATGTGGTGAACTTCCACTGATTACTGATTTAGTTCGATGTGGTGAACTTCCACTGACTGATGATTTATTTCGATGTGGTGAACTTCTACTGAGTGATGTTTTAGTTTCATGTGGTGAACTTTCACTGACAGATGATTTAGTTTGATGTGGTGAACTTCCACTGACAGATGATTTAGTTTCATGTGGTGAACTTCTACTGACTGATGATTTAGTTCGATGTGGTGAACTTCTACTGAGTGATTATTTGGTTTGATGTGGTGAACTTCCACTGACTGATGATTTAGTTTGATGTGGTGAACTTCTACTGAGTGATGATTTAGTTTGATGTGGCGAACTTCCACTGACAGTTGATTTAGTTTGAGGTGGTGAACTTCCACTGACAGTTGATTAGTTTGAGGTAGTGAACTTCCACTGATTAATGATTTAGTTCTATGTGGTGAACTTCTACTGAGTGATGATTTAGTTTGATGTGGTGAATTTCCACTAACTGATGATTTAGTTTGATGTGGTGAACTTCTACTGAGTGATTATTTGGTTTGATGTGGTGAACTTCCACTGACAGATAATTTAGTTTGATATGGTGAAATTCCACTGACTGATGATTTAGTTTGATTTGGTGAACTTGCACTGACTGATGATTTATTTCGAAGTGGTGAACTTCTGGTGAGTTATGATTTAGTTTGATGTGGTGAACTTCCACTGACTGATGATTTAGTTTGATGTGGTGAACTTGCACTGACTAATGATTTATTTCGAAGTGGTGAACTTCTGGTGAGTTATGATTTAGTTTGATGTGGTGAACTTCCACTGACAGATGATTTAGTTCGATGTGGTGAACTTCCACTGACAGATGATTTAGTTTGATGTGGGGGACTTTCACTGACTGATGTTTTATTTCGAAGTGGTGAACTTCTGGTGAGTTATGATTTAGTTTGATGTGGTGAACTTTCACTGACAGTTGATTTAGTTTGAGGTGGTGAACTTCCAATGATTAATGATTTAGTTCGATGTGGTGAACTTCTACTGAGTGATGATTTAGTTTGATGTGGTGAACTTCCACTGACTGATGATTTAGTTCGATATGGTGAACTTCTACGGAGTAATTATTTGGTTTGATGTTGTGAACTTCCACTGACTACTGATTTAATTCGATGTGGTGAACTTCCACTGACTGATGATTTAATTTGATGTGGTGAACTTCTGCTGAGTAATGATTTAGTTTGATGTGGTGAACTTCCACTGATAGTTGATTTAGTTCGATGTGATGAACTTCCACTGACAGTTGATTTAGTTTGATGTGGTGAACTTCCACTGACAGATGATTTAGTTAGATGTGGTGAACTTCCACTGACTGATGATTTATTTCGTTGTGGTGAACTTCCACTGACAGATGATTTTGTTTAATGTGGTGAACTTCCACTGACAGTTCATTTAGTTTGATGTGGTGAACTTCCACTGACTGATGATTTAGTTCGATGTGGTGAACATCTACTGAGTGATGATTTAGTTTGATGGGGTGAACTTCCACTGACAGATGATTTAGTTCGATGTGGGGAACTTCTACTCAGTGATTATTTGGTTTGATGTGGTGAACTTCCACTGACAGATGATTTAGTTCGATGTGGTGAACTTCCACTGACTGATGATTTATTTCAAAGTGGTGAACTTCTGCTGAGTGATGATTTAGTGTGATGTGGTGAACTTGCACTGACTGATGATTTATCTCGAAGTGGTGAACTTCTGGTGAGTTATGATTTAGTTTGATGTGGTGAACTTCCAGTGACAGTTGATTTAGTTTGATGTGGGGGACTTTCACTGACTGATGATTTATTTCGAAGTGGTGAACTTCTGCTGAGGGATGATTTAGTTTGATGAGGTGAACTTCCACTGACAGTTGATTTAGTTTGAGGAGGTGAACTTCCACTGATTAATGATTTAGTTCGATGTGGTGAACTTCTACTGACTGATGATTTAGTTTGATGTGGTGAACTTCCACTGACTGATGATTTAGTTCGATGTGGTGAACTTCTACTGAGTGATTATTTGGTTTGATGTGGTGAACGTCCACTGATTACTGATTTAGTTTGATGTGGTGAACTTCCACTGACTGATGATTTATTTCGATGTGGTGAACTTCTACTGAGTGATGATTTCGTTTGATGTGGTGAACTTTTACTGACTGATGATTTAGTTCGATGTGGTGAACTTCTGCTGAGTGATTATTTGGTTTAATGTCGTGAACTTCCACTGACTACTGATTTAGTTCGATATGGTGAACTTCCACTGACTGATGATTTATTTCGAAGTGGTGAACTTCTGCTGAGGGATGATTTAGTTTCATGTGGTGAACTTCCACTGACAGATGATTTAGTTTCATGTGGGGGACTTCCACTGACTGATGATTTATTTCGAAGTGGTGAACTTCTGGTGAGTTATGATTTAGTTTGATGTGGTGAACTTCCACTGACAGTTGATTTAGTTAGATGTGGTGAACTTCCACTGACTGATGATTTAGTTCGATGTGGTGAACTTCTACTGAGTGATTATTTGGTTTGATGTGGTGAACTTCCAGTGACTACTGATTTAGTTCGATGTGCTGAACTTCCACTGACTGATGATTTATTTCGATGTGGTGAACTTCTACTGAGTGATAATTTAGTTTGATGTGGTGAACTTCCACTGACAGATAATTAAGTTTGCTATGGTGAACTTCCACTGACTGATGATTTAGTTCGATGTGGTGAACTTCTACTGAGTGATGATTTAGTTTGATGTGGTGAACTTTCACTGACTGATGATTTAGTTCGATGTGGTGAACTTCTACTGAGTGATTATTTGGTTTGATGTGGTGAACTTCCACTGACTGATGATTTAGTTCGATGTGGTGAACTTCTACTGAGTGATGATTTAGTTTGATGTGGTGAATTTCCACTAACTGATGATTTAGTTTGATATGGTGAACTTCTACTGAGTCATTATTTGGTTTGATGTGGTGAACTTCCACTGACAGATGATTTAGTTTGATGTGGTGAACTTCCACTGACTGATGATTTAGTTTGATGTGGTGAACTTGCACTGACTGATGATTTATTTGGAAGTGGTGAACTTCTGGTGAGTTATGATTTAGTTTGATGTGGTGAATTTCCACTGACACTTGATTTAGTTTGAGGTGGTGAACTTCCACTGACTGATGATTTAGTTCGATGTGGTGAATTTCCACTGACACTTGATTTAGTTTGAGGTGGTGAACTTCCACTGACTGATGATTTAGTTTGATGTGGTGAACCACTACTGAGTGATTATTTGGTTTGATGTGGTGAACTTCCACTGACAGACGATTTAGTTCGATGTGGTGAACTTTCACTGACAGATGATTTAGTTTGATGTGGGGGACTTTCACTGACTGTTGTTTTATTTCGAAGTGGTGAACTTCTGGTGAGTTATGATTTAGTTTGATGTGGTGAACTTCCACTGACAGTTGATTTAGTTTGAGGTGGTGAACTTCCACTGACTGATGAATTAGGTCGATGTGGTGAACTTCCACTGACTGATGATTTAGCTCGATGTGGTGAACTTCTGCTGAGTGATGATTTAGTTTGATGTGGTGAACTTTCACTGACTGATGATTTAGTTCGATGTGGTAAACTTCTACTGAGTGATGATTTAGTTCGATGTTGTGAACTTCCACTGACTGATGATTTATTTCGATGTGGTGAACTTCTACTGAGTGATGATTTAGTTTGATGTGGTGAACTTCCACTGACAGATGATTTAGTTTGCTATGGTGAACTTCCACTGACTGATGATTTAGTTCGATGTGGTGAACTTCTACTGAGTGATGATTTAGTTTGATATGGTGAACTTTCACTGACTGATGATTTAGTTCGATGTGGTTAACTTCTACGTAGTGATTATTTGGTTTGATGTGGTGAACTTCCACTGACTGATGATTTAGTTCGTTGTGGTGAACTTCCACTGACTGATGATTTAATTCGATGTGGTGAACTTCTGCTGAGTGATGATTTAGTTTCATGTGGTGAACTTCCACTGACAGTTGATTTAGTTTGAGGTGGTGAACTTCCACTGATTAATGATTTAGTTCAATGTGGTGAAGTTCTACTGAGTGATGATATAGATTGATGTGGTGAATTTCCACTAACTGATGATTTAGTTTGATGTGGTGAACTTTTACTGAGTGATTATTTGGTTTGATTTGGTGAACTTCCACTGACAGATGATTTAGTTTGATGTGGTGAAATTCCACTTACTGATTATTTAGTTTGATTTGATGAACTTGCACTGACTGATGCTTTTTTTTCGAAGTGGTGAACTTCTGGTGAGTTATGATTTAGTTTGATGTGGTGAACTTCCACTGACAGTTGATTTAGTTTGAGGTGGTGAACTTCCACTGATTAATGATTTAGTTCGATGTGGTGAACTTCTACTGAGTGATGATTTAGTTTGATGTGGTGAACTTCCACTGACTGATGATTTAGTTCGATGTGGTGAACTTCTACTGAGTGATTATTTGGTTTGATGTGGTGAACGTCCACTGATTAATGATTTAGTTTGATGTGATGAACTTCCACTGACTGATGATTTAGTTCGATGTGGTGAACTTCCACTGACTGATGATTTATTTCAAAGTGGTGAACTTCTGCTGAGTGATGATTTAGTGTGATGTGGTGAACTTGCACTGACTGATGATTTATCTCGAAGTGGTGAACTTCTGGTGAGTTATGATTTAGTTTGATGTGGTGAACTTCCAGTGACAGTTGATTTAGTTTGATGTGGGGGACTTTCACTGACTGATGATTTATTTCGAAGTGGTGAACTTCTGCTGAGGGATGATTTAGTTTGATGAGGTGAACTTCCACTGACAGTTGATTTAGTTTGAGGAGGTGAACTTCCACTGATTAATGATTTAGTTCGATGTGGTGAACTTCTACTGAGTGATGATTTAGTTTGATGTGGTGAACTTCCACTGACTGATGATTTAGTTCGATGTGGTGAACTTCTACTGAGTGATTATTTGGTTTGATGTGGTGAACGTCCACTGATTACTGATTTAGTTTGATGTGGTGAACTTCCACTGACTGATGATTTATTTCGATGTGGTGAACTTCTACTGAGTGATGATTTCGTTTGATGTGGTGAACTTTTACTGACTGATGATTTAGTTCGATGTGGTGAACTTCTGCTGAGTGATTATTTGGTTTAATGTCGTGAACTTCCACTGACTACTGATTTAGTTCGATATGGTGAACTTCCACTGACTGATGATTTATTTCGAAGTGGTGAACTTCTGCTGAGGGATGATTTATTTTCATGTGGTGAACTTCCACTGACAGATGATTTAGTTTCATGTGGGGGACTTCCACTGACTGATGATTTATTTCGAAGTGGTGAACTTCTGGTGAGTTATGATTTAGTTTGATGTGGTGAACTTCCACTGACAGTTGATTTAGTTAGATGTGGTGAACTTCCACTGACTGATGATTTAGTTCGATGTGGTGAACTTCTACTGAGTGATTATTTGGTTTGATGTGGTGAACTTCCAGTGACTACTGATTTAGATCGATGTGCTGAACTTCCACTGACTGATGATTTATTTCGATGTGGTGAACTTCTACTGAGTGATAATTTAGTTTGATGTGGTGAACTTCCACTGACAGATAATTAAGTTTGCTATGGTGAACTTCCACTGACTGATGATTTAGTTCGATGTGGTGAACTTCTACTGAGTGATGATTTAGTTTGATGTGGTGAACTTTCACTGACTGATGATTTAGTTCGATGTGGTGAACTTCTACTGAGTGATTATTTGGTTTGATGTGGTGAACTTCCACTGACTGATGATTTAGTTCGATGTGGTGAACTTCTACTGAGTGATGATTTAGTTTGATGTGGTGAATTTCCACTAACTGATGATTTAGTTTGATATGGTGAACTTCTACTAAGTCATTATTTGGTTTGATGTGGTGAACTTCCACTGACAGATGATTTAGTTTGATGTGGTGAACTTCCACTGACTGATGATTTAGTTTGATGTGGTGAACTTGCACTGACTGATGATTTATTTGGAAGTGGTGAACTTCTGGTGAGTTATGATTTAGTTTGATATGGTGAATTTCCACTGACACTTGATTTAGTTTGAGGTGGTGAACTTCCACTGACTGATGATTTAGTTTGATGTGGTGAACCACTACTGAGTGATTATTTGGTTTGATGTGGTGAACTTCCACTGACAGACGATTTAGTTCGATGTGGTGAACTTTCACTGACAGATGATTTAGTTTGATGTGGGGGACTTTCACTGACTGTTGTTTTATTTCGAAGTGGTGAACTTCTGGTGAGTTATGATTTAGTTTGATGTGGTGAACTTCCACTGACAGTTGATTTAGTTTGAGGTGGTGAACTTCCACTGACTGATGAATTAGGTCGATGTGGTGAACTTCCACTGACTGATGATTTAGCTCGATGTGGTGAACTTCTACTGAGTGATGATTTAGTTTGATGTGGTGAACTTTCACTGACTGATGATTTAGTTCGATGTGGTAAACTTCTACTGAGTGATGATTTAGTTCGATGATGTGAACTTCCACTGACTGATGATTTATTTCGATGTGGTGAACTTCTACTGAGTGATGATTTAGTTTGATGTGGTGAACTTCCACTGACAGATGATTTAGTTTGCTATGGTGAACTTCCACTGACTGATGATTTAGTTCGATGTGGTGAACTTCTACTGAGTGATGATTTAGTTTGATATGGTGAACTTTCACTGACTGATGATTTAGTTCGATGTGGTTAACTTCTACGTAGTGATTATTTGGTTTGATGTGGTGAACTTCCACTGACTGATGATTTAGTTCGTTGTGGTGAACTTCCACTGACTGATGATTTAATTCGATGTGGTGAACTTCTGCTGAGTGATGATTTAGTTTCATGTGGTGAACTTCCACTGACAGTTGATTTAGTTTGAGGTGGTGAACTTCCACTGATTAATGATTTAGTTCAATGTGGTGAAGTTCTACTGAGTGATGATATAGATTGATGTGGTGAATTTCCACTAACTGATGATTTAGTTTGATGTGGTGAATTTTACTGAGTGATTATTTGGTTTGATTTGGTGAACTTCCACTGACAGATGATTTAGTTTGATGTGGTGAAATTCCACTTACTGATGATTTAGTTTGATTTGATGAACTTGCACTGACTGATGCTTTTTTTCGAAGTGGTGAACTTCTGGTGAGTTATGATTTAGTTTGATGTGGTGAACTTCCACTGACAGTTGATTTAGTTTGAGGTGGTGAACTTCCACTGATTAATGATTTAGTTCGATGTGGTGAACTTCTACTGAGTGATGATTTAGTTTGATGTGGTGAACTTCCACTAATTGATGATTTAGTTCGATGTGGTGAACTTCTACGGAGTGATTATTTGGTTTGATGTGGTGAACTTCCACTGACTGCTGATTTAGTTCGATGTGGTGAATTTCCACTGACTGATGATTTAATTCCATGTGGTGAACTTCTGCTGAGTGATGATTTAGTTTGATATGGTGAACTTCCACTGACAGTTGATTTAGTTTGAGGTGATGATATTCTACTGACTGATGATTTATTTCGAAGTGGTGAACTTCTGCTGAGTGATGATTTAGTTTGACGTGGTGAACTTCCACTGATAGTTGGTTTAGTTCAATGTGGTGAACTTCCACTGACAGTTGATTTAGTTTGATGTGGTGAACTTCCACTGACAGATGATTGAGTTAGATGTGGTGAACTTCCACTGACTGATGATTTAGTTCGTTGTGGTGAACTTCCACTGACAGATGATTTCGTTTGATGTGGTGAACTTCCTCTGACAGTTCATTTAGTTTGATGTGGGGAACTTCCACTGACTGATGATTTAGTTTGATGTGGTAAACTTCCACTGACTGATGATTTAGTTCGATGTGGTGAACATCTACTGAGTGATGATTTTGTTTGATGTGGTGAACTTCCACTGACAGATGATTTAGTTCGATGTGGAGAACTTCTACTCAGTGATTATTTGGTTTGATGTGGTGAACTTCCACTGACAGATGATTTAGTTCGATGTGGTGAACTTCCACTGACTAATGATTTATTTCGAAGTTGTGAACTTCTGCTGAGTGATGATTTAGTTTGATGTGGTATACTTCCACTGACAGTTGATTTAGTTTGATGTGGTGACCTTCCATTGACTGATGATTTAGTTCGAAGTGGTGAACTTCTACTGAGTGATGATTTAGTTTGATGTGGTGACCTTCCACTGACTGATGATTTAGTTCGAAGTGGTGAACTTCTACTGAGTGATGATTTAGTTTGATGTGGTGTACCTCTACTGTGTGATTATTTGGTTTGATGTGGTGAACTTCCACTGACAGATGATTTAGATCGATGTGGTGAACTTCCACTGACAGATGATTTAGTTTGATGTGGTGAACTTCCACTGACAGATGATTTAGTTTGATGTGGGGGACTTTCACTGACTGATGATTTATTTCAATGTGGTGAACTTCTGCTGAGTGATGATTTAGTTTGATGTGGTGAACTTCCACTGACTGATGATTTAGTTCGATGTGGTGAACTTCTACTGAGTGATTATTTGGTTTGATGTGGTGAACTTCCACTGACTGATGATTTAGTTCGATGTGGTGAACTTCCACTGACTGATGATTTAGTTCGATGTGGTGAACTTCTACTGAGTGATTATTTGGTTTGATGTCATGAACTTCCACTGACTGATGATTTAATTCGATGTGGTGAACTTCCACTGACTGATGATTTAATTCGATGTGGTGAACTTCTGCTTAGTGATGATTTAGTTTGATGTGGTGAACGTCCACTGACAGTTGATTTAGTTTGATTTGGTGAACTTCCACTGACTGATGATTTAGTTCGATGTGGTGAACTTCTACTGAGTGATGATTTACTTTGATGTGGTGAATTTCCACTAACTGATGATTTAGTTTGATGTGGTGAACTTCTACTGAGTGATTATTTGGTTTGATGTGGTGAACTTCCACTGACAGATGATTTAGTTCGATGTGGTGAACTTCTACGTAGTGATTATTTGGTTTGATGTGGTGAACTTCCACTGACTACTGATTTAGTTCGATGTGGTGAACTTCCACTGACTGATGATTTAATTCGATGTGGTGAACTTCTGCTGAGTGATGATTTAGTTTGATGTGGGGAACTTCCACTGACAGTTGATTTAGTTTGAGGTGTTGAACTTCCACTGACCGATGATTTATTTCGAAGTGGTGAACTTCTGCTGAGTGATGATTTAGTTTGATGTGGTGAACTTCCACTGATAGTTGATTTAGTTCGATGTGGTGAACTTCCACTGACAGTTGATTTAGTTCGATGTGGTGAACTTCCACTGACAGATGATTTAGTTAGATGTGGTGAACTTCCACTAACTGATGATTTAGTTTGTTGTGGTGAACTTCCAATGACAGGTGATTTCATTTGATGTTGTGAACTTCCACTGACAGATCATTTAGTTTGATGTGGGGAACTTCCACTGACTGATGATTTAGTTTGATGTGGTGAACTTCCACTGACTGATGATTTAGTTCGATGTGGTGAACATCTACTGAGTGATGATTTAGTATGATGTGGTGACCTTCCACTGACAGATTATTTAGTTCGATTTGGGGAACTTCTACTCAGTGATTATTTGGTTTGATGTGGTGAACTTCCACTGACAGATGATTTAGATCGATGTGGTTAACTTCCACTGACTAATGATTTATTTCGAAGTTCTGAACTTCTGCTGAGTGATGATTTAGTTTGATGTGGTATACTTCCACTGACAGTTGATTTAGTTTGAGATGGTGAACTTCCACTGACTGATGATTTAGTTTGATGTGGTGAACTTCCACTGACTGATGATTTATTTCGAAGTGGTGAACTTCTGCTGAGTGATGGTTTTGTTTGATGTGGTGAACTTCCACTGACAGATGATTTAGTTCGATGTGGGGAACTTCTACTCAGTGATTATTTGGTTTGATGTGGTGAACTTCCACTGACAGATGATTTAGTTCGATGTGGTGAACTTCCACTGACTAATGATTTATTTCGAAGTTGTGAACTTCTGCTGAGTGATGATTTAGTTTGATGTGGTATACTTCCACTGACAGTTGATTTAGTTTGATGTGGTGACCTTCCACTGACTGATGATTTAGTTCGAAGTGGTGAACTTCTACCGAGTGATGATTTAGTTTGATGTGGTGACCTTACACTGACTGATGATTTAGTTCGAAGTGGTGAACTTCTACTGAGTGATGATTTAGTTTGATGTTGTGTACCTCTACTGTGTGATTATTTGGTTTGATGTAGTGAACTTCCACTGACAGATGATTTAGTTCGATGTGGTGAACTTCCACTGACAGATGATTTAGTTTGATGTGGTGATCTTCCACTGACAGATGATTTAGTTTGATGTGGGGGACTTTCACTGACTGATGATTTATTTCAATGTGGTGAACTTCTGCTGAGTGATGATTTAGTTTGATGTGGTGAACTTCCACTGACTGATGATTTAGTTCGATGTGGTGAACTTCTACTGAGTGATTATTTGGTTTGATGTGGTGAACTTCCACTGACTGATGATTTAGTTCGATGTGGTGAACTTCCACTGACTGATGATTTAGTTCGATGTGGTGAACTTCTACTGAGTGATTATTTGGTTTGATGTGGTGAACTTCCACTGACTGATGATTTAGTTCGATGTGGTGAACTTCCACTGACTGATGATTTAGTTCGTTGTGGTGAACTTTCACTGACTGATGATTTAATTCGATGTGGTGAACTTCTGCTGAGTGATGATTTAGTTTCATGTGGTGAACTTCCACTGACAGTTGATTTAGTTTGAGGTGGTGAACTTCCACTGATTAATGATTTAGTTCAATGTGGTGAAGTTCTACTGAGTGATGATTTAGATTGATGTGGTGAATTTCCACTAACTGATGATTTAGTTTCATGTGGTGAACTTCTACTGAGTGATTATTTGGTTTGATTTGGTGAACTTCCACTGACAGATGATTTAGTTTGATGTGGTGAAATTCCACTTACTGATGATTTAGTTTGATTTGATGAACTTGGACTGACTGATGATTTATTTCGAAGTGGTGAACTTCTGGTGAGTTATGATTTAGTTTGATGTGGTGAACTTCCACTGACAGTTGATTTAGTTTGAGGTGGTGAACTTCCACTGATTAATGATTTAGTTCGATGTGGTGAACTTCTACTGAGTGATGATTTAGTTTGATGTGGTGAACTTCCACTAATTGATGATTTAGTTCGATGTGGTGAACTTCTACGGAGTGATTATTTGGTTTGATGTGGTGAACTTCCACTGACTACTGATTTAGTTCGATGTGGTTAATTTCCACTGACTGATGATTTAATTCCATGTGGTGAACTTCTGCTGAGTGATGATTTAGTTTGATATGGTGAACTTCCACTGACAGTTGATTTAGTTTGAGGTGATGATATTCTACTGACTGATGATTTATTTCGAAGTGGTGAACTTCTGCTGAGTGATGATTTAGTTTGACGTGGTGAACTTCCACTGATAGTTGGTTTAGTTCAATGTGTTGAACTTCCACTGACAGTTGATTTAGTTTGATGTGGTGAACTTCCACTGACAGATGATTGAGTTAGATGTGGTGAACTTCCACTGACTGATGATTTAGTTCGTTGTGGTGAACTTCCACTGACAGATGATTTCGTTTGATGTGGTGAACTTCCACTGACAGTTCATTTAGTTTGATGTGGGGAACTTCCACTGACTGATGATTTAGTTTGATGTGGTAAACTTCCACTGACTGATGATTTAGTTCGATGTGGTGAACATCTACTGAGTGATGATTTAGTTTGATGTGGTGAACTTCCACTGACAGATGATTTAGTTCGATGTGGGGAACTTCTACTCAGTGATTATTTGGTTTGATGTGGTGAACTTCCACTGACAGATGATTTAGTTCGATGTGGTGAACTTCCACTGACTAATGATTTATTTCGAAGTTGTGAACTTCTGCTGAGTGATGATTTAGTTTGATGTGGTATACTTCCACTGACAGTTGATTTAGTTTGATGTGGTGACCTTCCACTGACTGATGATTTAGTTCGAAGTGGTGAACTTCTACTGAGTGATGATTTAGTTTGATGTGGTGTACCTCTACTGTGTGATTATTTGGTTTGATGTGGTGAACTTCCACTGACAGATGATTTAGTTCGATGTGGTGAATTTCCACTGACAGATGATTTAGTTTGATGTGGTGATCTTCCACTGACAGATGATTTAGTTTGATGTGGGGGACTTTCACTGACTGATGATTTATTTCAATGTGGTGAACTTCTGCTGAGTGATGATTTAGTTTGATGTGGTGAACTTCCACTGACTGATGATTTAGTTCGATGTGGTGAACTTCTACTGAGTGATTATTTGGTTTGATGTGGTGAACTTCCACTGACTGATGATTTAGTTCGATGTGGTGAACTTCCACTGACTGATGATTTAGTTCGATGTGGTGAACTTCTACTGAGTGATTATTTGGTTTGATGTGGTGAACTTCCACTGACTGATGATTTAGTTCGATGTGGTGAACTTCCACTGACTGATGATTTAATTCGATGTGGTGAACTTCTGCTTAGTGATGATTTAGTTTGATGTGGTGAACGTCCACTGACAGTTGATTTAGTTTGATTTGGTGAACTTCCACTGACTGATGATTTAGTTCGATGTGGTGAACTTCTACTGAGTGATGATTTACTTTGATGTGGTGAATTTCCACTAACTGATGATTTAGTTTGATGTGGTTAACTTCTACTGAGTGATTATTTGGTTTGATGTGGTGAACTTCCACTGACAGATGATTTAGTTCGATGTGGTGAACTTCTACGTAGTGATTATTTGGTTTGATGTGGTGAACTTCCACTGACTACTGATTTAGTTCGATGTGGTGAACTTCCACTGACTGATGATTTAATTCGATGTGGTGAACTTCTGCTGAGTGATGATTTAGTTTGATGTGGTGAACTTCCACTGACAGTTGATTTAGTTTGAGGTGGTGAACTTCCACTGACCGATGATTTATTTCGAAGTGGTGAACTTCTGCTGAGTGATGATTTAGTTTGATGTGGTGAACTTCCACTGATAGTTGATTTAGTTCGATGTGGTGAACTTCCACTGACAGTTGATTTAGTTTGATGTGGTGAACTTCCACTGACAGATGATTTAGTAAGATGTGGTGAACTTCCACTAACTGATGATTTAGTTCGTTGTGGTGAACTTCCAATGACAGGTGATTTCATTTGATGTTGTGAACTTCCACTGACAGATCATTTAGTTTGATGTGGGCAACTTCCACTGACTGATGATTTAGTTTGATGTGGTGAACTTCCACTGACTGATGATTTAGTTCGATGTGGTGAACATCTACTAAATGATGATTTAGTTTGATGTGGTGAACTTCCACTGACAGATGATTTAGTTCGATTTGGGGAACTTCTACTCAGTGATTATTTGGTTTGATGTGGTGAACTTCCACTGACAGATGATTTAGATCGATGTGGTTAACTTCCACTGACTAATGATTTATTTCGAAGTTCTGAACTTCTGCTGAGTGATGATTTAGTTTGATGTGGTATACTTCCACTGACAGTTGATTTAGTTTGAGATGGTGAACTTCCACTGACTGTTGATTTAGTTTGATGTGGTAACCTTCCACTGACTGATGATTTAGTTCGAAGTGGTGAACTTCTACTGAGTGATGATTTAGTTTGATGTGGTGAACCTCTACTGTGTGATTATTTGGTTTGATGTGGTAAACTTCCACTGACAGATGATTTAGTTCGATGTGGTGAACTTCCACTGACAGATGATTTAGTTTGATGTGGTGAACTTCCACTGACAGATAATTTAGTTTGATGTGGGGGACTTTCACTGACTGATGATTTGTTTCGATGTGGTGAACTTCTGCTGAGTGATGATTTAGTTTGATGTGGTGAACTTCCACTGACTGATGATTTAGTTTGATGTGGTGAACTTCCACTGACTGATGATTTATTTCGAAGTCGTGAACTTCTACTGAGTGATGATTTACTTTGATGTGGTGAACTTCCACTGACAGATGATTTAGTTTGAGGTGGTGAACTTCCACTGACTGATGATTTAGTTTGATGTGGTGAACTTCCACTGACAGTTGATTTAGTTTGAGGTGGTGAACTTCCACTGACTGATGATTTAGTTTGATGTGGTGAACTTCCACTGACTGATGATTTAGTTCGATGTGGTGAACTTCTAATGAGTGATGATTTAGTTTGATGTGGTGAACTTCTACTGAGTGATTATTTGGTTTGATGTGATGAACTTCCACTGACTGATGATTTATTTCGAAGTGGTGAACTTCTGCTGAGTGATGATTTAGTTTGATGTGGGGAACTTCCACTGACTGATGATTTAGTTTGATATTGTGAACATCTACTGACTGATGATTTAGTTTGATGTGGGGAACTTCCACTGACTGATGATTTAGTTTGATATTGTGAACATCTACTGACTGATGATTCAGTTTGATGTAGTGAACTTCCACTGACAGATGATTTAGTTCGATGTGGTGAACTTCCACTGACAGATGATTTAGTTTGATGTGGTGAACTTTAACTGACTGATGATTTAGTTTGATGTGGTGAACTTATATAGAGTGATTATTTGGTTTGATGTGGTGAACTTCCACTGACAGATGATTTAGTTTGATGTGGTGAACTTCCACTGACTGATGATTTAGTTCGATATGGTAAACTTCCACTGACTGATGATTTAAATTGATGTAGTGAACTTCCACTGACTGATGATTTAGTTTGATGTGGTGAACTTCCACTGACTGATGATTTATTTCGAAGTCGTGAACTTCTACTGAGTGATGATTTTCTTTGATGTGGTGAACTTCCACTGACAGTTGATTTAGTTTGAGGTGGTGAACTTCCACTGACTGATGATTTAGTTTGATGTGGTGAACTTCCACTAACTGATGATTTAGTTCGATGTGGTGAACTTCTACTGAGTGATGATTTAGTTTGATTTGGTAAACTTCCACTGAATGATGATTTAGTTTGATGTGGTGAACTTCTACTGAGTGATTATTTGGTTTGATGTGGTGAACTTCCACTGACTGATGATTTATTTCGAAGTAGTGAACTTCTGCTGAGTGATGATTTAGTCTGATGTGTTGAACTTCCACTGACTGATGATTTAGTTCGATGTGGTGAACTTCCACTGACAGTTGACTTAGTTTGAAGTGGTGATCTTCCACTGACTGATGATTTAGTTCGATGTGGTGATCTTCTACTGACAGTTGATTTAGTTTGATGCGGTGAACTTTCACTGACTGATAATTTATTTCGAAGTGGTGAACATCTGCTGATTGATGATTTAGTTTGATGTGGTGAACTTCCAGTGACAGTTGATTTAGTTTGAGGTGGTGAACTTCCACTGACTGATGATTTAGTTTGATGTAGTGAACTTCCACTGACAGATGATTTAGTTTGATGTGGTGAACTTCCACTGACTGATGATTTAGTTTGATATTTGAACTTTCACTGACTGATGATTTAGTTTGAGATTGTGAATTTCCACTGACTGATGATTTAGTTTGATGTGGTGAACTTCCACTGACTGATGATTTAGTTCAATTTGGTGAACTTCTACTGACTGATGATTTAGTTTGATGTGGTGAACTTCCACTGACTGATGATTTAGTTTGATATTTGAACTTTCACTGACTGATAATTTAGTTTGATGTGGGGAACTCCCACTGACTCATGATTTAGTTTGATATTATGAACTTCGCCTGACTGATGATTTAGTTTGATGTGGTGAACTTCCACTGACTGATGATTTATTTCGAAGTGGTGAACTTCTACTGAGTGATGATTTAGTTCGATGTGGTGAACTTCCACTGACTGATGATTTAGTTTGACGTGGTGAACTTCCACTGACAGATGATTTAGTTTGATGAGGTGAACTTTAACTGACTAATAATTTAGATCGATGTGGTGAACTTATATAGAGTGATTATTTGTTTGATGTGGTGAACTTCCACTGACAGATGATTTAGTTTGAGGTGGTGAACTTCCACTGACTGATGATTTAGTTCGATGTGGTGAACTTCCACTGACTGATGATTTAGTTTGATGTGGTGAACTTCCACTGACTGATAATTTATTTCGAAGTCGTGAACTTCTACTGAGTGAATATTTGGTTTGATGTGGTGAACTTCCACTGACAGATGATTTAGTTTGATGTGGTTAACTTCCACTGACTGATGATTTATTTCGAAGAGGTGAACTTCTGCTGAGTGATGATTTAGTTTGAGATTGTGAACTTCCACTGACTGATGATTTAGTTTGATGTGGTGAACTTCCACTGACTGATGATTTAGTTCAATTTGGTGAACTTTCACTGACTGATGATTTAGTTCGATGTGGTGAACTTCCACTGACTGATGATTTAAATCGATGTGGTGAACTTCCACTGACTGATGATTTAGTTTGATGTGGTGAACTTCCACTGACTGATGATTTATTTCGAAGTCGTGAACTTCTACTGAGTGATGATTTACTTTGATGTGGTGAACTTCCACTGACAGATGATTTAGTTTGATGTGGTGAACTTTCACTGACTGATGATTTATTTCGATGTGGTGAACTTCCACTGACTGATGATTTAAATCGATGTGGTGAACTTCCACTGACTGATGATTTAGTTTGATGTGGTGAACTTCCACTGACTGATGATTTATTTCGAAGTCGTGAACTTCTACTGAGTGATGATTTACTTTGATGTGGTGAACTTCCACTGACAGATGATTTAGTTTGAGGTGGTGAACTTCCACTGACTGATGATTTAGTTTGATGTGGTGAACTTCCACTGACAGTTGATTTAGTTTGAGGTGGTGAACTTCCACTGACTGATGATTTAGTTTGATGTGGTGAACTTCCACTGACTGATGATTTAGTTCGATGTGGTGAACTTCTAATGAGTGATGATTTAGTTTGATGTGGTGAACTTCTACTGAGTGATTATTTGGTTTGATGTGATGAACTTCCACTGACTGATGATTTATGTCGAAGTGGTGAACTTCTGCTGAGTGATGATTTAGTTTGATGTGGGGAACTTCCACTGACTGATGATTTAGTTTGATATTGTGAACATCTACTGACTGATGATTTAGTTTGATGTGGGGAACTTCCACTGACTGATGATTTAGTTTGATATTGTGAACATCTACTGACTGATGATTTAGTTTGATGTAGTGAACTTCCACTGACAGATGATTTAGTTCGATGTGGTGAACTTCCACTGACAGATGATTTAGTTTGATGTGGTGAACTTTAACTGACTGATGATTTAGTTCGATGTGGTGAACTTATATAGAGTGATTATTTGGTTTGATGTGGTGAACTTCCACTGACAGATGATTTAGTTTGATGTGGTGAACTTCCACTGACTGATGATTTAGTTCGATATGGTAAACTTCCACTGACTGATGATTTAAATTGATGTAGTGAACTTCCACTGACTGATGATTTAGTTTGATGTGGTGAACTTCTACTGAGTGATTATTTGGTTTGATGTGGTGAACTTCCACTGACAGATGATTTAGTTTGATGTGGTGAACTTCCACTGACAGATGATTTAGTTTGATGTGGTGAACTTCCACTGACTGATGATTTAGTTCGATATGGTGAACTTCCACTGACTGATGATTTATTTCGAAGTCGTGAACTTCTACTGAGTGATGATTTTCTTTGATGTGGTGAACTTCCACTGACAGTTGATTTAGTTTGAGGTGGTGAACTTCCACTGACTGATGATTTAGTCTGATGTGGTGAACTTCCACTAACTGATCATTTAGTTCGATGTGGTGAACTTCTACTGAGTGATGATTTAGTTTGATTTGGTAAACTTCCACTGAATGATGATTTAGTTTGATGTGGTGAACTTCTACTGAGTGATTATTTGGTTTGATGTGGTGAACTTCCACTGACAGATGATTTAATTTTATGTGGTTAACTTCCACTGACTGATGATTTATTTTGAAGTGGTGAATTTCTACTGAGTGATTATTTGATTTGATGTGGTGAACTTCCACTGACTGATGATTTATTTCGAAGTAGTGAACTTCTGCTGAGTGATGATTTAGTCTGATGTGTTGAACTTCCACTGACTGATGATTTAGTTCGATGTGGTGAACTTCCACTGACAGTTGATTTAGTTTGAAGTGGTGATCTTCCACTGACTGATGATTTAGTTCGATGTGGTGATCTTCTACTGACAGTTGATTTAGTTTGATGTGGTGAACTTCCACTGACTGATAATTTATTTCGAAGTGGTGAACATCTGCTGATTGATGATTTAGTTTGATGTGGTGAACTTCCAGTGACAGTTGATTTAGTTTGAGGTGGTGAACTTCCACTGACTGATGATTTATTTTGATGTAGTGAACTTCCACTGACAGATGATTTAGTTTGATGTGGTGAACTTGCACTGACTGATGATTTAGTTTGATATTTGAACTTTCACTGACTGATGATTTAGTTTGAGATTGTGAACTTCCACTGACTGATGATTTAGTTTGATGTGGTGAACTTCCACTGACTGATGATTTAGTTCAATTTGGTGAACTTCTACTGAGTGATGATTTAGTTTGATGTGGTGAACTTCCACTGACTGATGATTTAGTTTGATATTTGAACTTTCACTGACTGATAATTTAGATTGATGTGGGGAACTCCCACTGACTCATGATTTAGTTTGATATTATGAACTTCGACTGACTGATGATTTAGTTTGATGTGGTGAACTTCCACTGACTGATGATTTATTTCGAAGTGGTGAACTTCTACTGAGTGATGATTTAGTTCGATGTGGTGAACTTCCACTGACTGATGATTTAGTTTGATGTGGTGAACTTTCACTGACAGATGATTTAGTTTGATGTGGTGAACTTTAACTGACTAATAATTTAGATCGATGTGGTGAACTTATATAGAGTGATTTTTTGTTTGATGTGGTGAACTTCCACTGACAGATGATTTAGTTTGAGGTGGTGAACTTCCACTGACTGATGATTTAGTTCGATGTGGTGAACTTCCACTGACTGATGATTTAGTTTGATGTGGTGAACTTCCACTGACTGATAATTTATTTCGAAGTCGTGAACTTCTACTGAGTGAATATTTGGTTTGATGTGGTGAACTTCCACTGACAGATGATTTAGTTTGATGTGGTTAACTTCCACTGACTGATGATTTATTTCGAAGAGGTGAACTTCTGCTGAGTGATGATTTAGTTTGATGTGGTGAACTTCCACTGACTGAAGATTTCGTTCGATGTGGTGAACCTCTACTGAGTGATTATTTGGTTTGATATGGTGAACTTCCACTGACAGATGATTTAGTTCGATGTGGTGAACTTCCACTGACAGATGATTTAGTTTGATTTGGGGGACTTTCACTGGCTGATGATTTATTTCGATGTGGTGAACTTCCACTGACTGATGATTTATTTCGAAGTGGTGAACTTCTGCTGAGTGATGATTTAATTTGATGATTTAGTTCGATGTGGTGAACTTCTACTGAGTGATTATTTGGTTTGACGTGGTGAACTTCCACTGACTGATGATTTAGTTTGATGTGGTGAACTTCCACTGACTGATGATTTATTTCGATGTGGTGAACTTCTGGTGAGTTATGATTTAGTTTGATGTGGTGAACTTCCACTGATAGTTGATTTAGTTCGATGTGGTGAACTTCTATTGAGTGATGATTTAGTTTGATGAGGTGAACTTCCACTGTCAGATGATTTAGTTTGATGTGGTGAACTTCCACTGACTGATGATTTAGTTCGATGTGGTGAACCTCTACTGAGTGATTATTTGGTTTGATGTGGTGAATTTCCACTGACAGATGATTTAGTTTGCTTGGTGAACTTCCACTGACTGATAATTTCGCTCGATGTGGGGAACTTCCACTGACAGATGATTTAGTTTGATGTGGGGGACTTTCACTGACTGATGATTTATTTCGAAGTGGTGAACTTCTGCTGAGGGATGATTTAGTTTGATGTGGTGAACTTCCACTGACTGATGATTTAGTTTGATGTGGTGAACCTTCCACTGACTGATGATTTATTTCGAAGTGGTGAACTTCTGCTGAGTGATGATTTAGTCTGATGTGGTGAACTTCCACTGACTGATGATTTAGTTCGATGTGGTGAACTTCCACTGACAGTTGACTTAGTTTGATGTGGTGAACTTCCACTGACAGATGATTTAGTTTGATGTGGTGAACTTCCACTGACTGATGATTTAGTTCGATGTGGTGAACTTCTACTGAGTGATTATTTGGTTTGATGTGGTGAACTTCCACTGACTGATGATTTATTTCGAAGTGGTGAACATCTGCTGATTGATGATTTAGTTTGATGTGGTGAACTTCCAGTGACAGTTGATTTAGTTTGAGGTGGTGAACTTCCACTGACTGATGATTTAGTTTGATGTGGTGAACTTCCACTGACTGATGATTTAGTTCAATTTGGTGAACTTCTACTTAGTGATTATTTGGTTTGATGTGTTGAACTTCCACTGACAAATGATTTAGTTTGATGTGGAGACCTTCCACTGACTGATGATTTAGTTTGATATTTGAACTTTCACTGACTGATGATTTAGTTTGATGTGGGGAACTTCCACTGACTCATGATTTAGTTTGATATTGTGAACTTCTACTGACTGATGATTTAGTTTGATGTGGTGAACTTCCACTGACTGATGATTTATTTCGAAGTGGTGAACTTCTACTGAGCGATGATTTAGTTCGATGTGGTGAACTTCCACTGACTGATGATTTAGTTTGATGTGGTGAACTTTAACTGACTAATAATTTAGTTTGATGTGGTGAACTTATATAGAGTGATTATTTGGTTTGATGTGGTGAACTTCCACTGACAGATGATTTAGTTTGAGGTGGTTAACTTCCACTGACTGATGATTTAGTTCGATGTGGTGAACTTCCACTGACTGATGATTTAGTTTGATGTGGTGAACTTCCACTGACTGATAATTTATTTCGAATTCGTGAATGTCTACTGAGTGATTATTTGGTTTGATGTGGTGAACTTCCAGTGACAGATGATTTAGTTTGATGTGATTAACTTCCACTGACTGATGATTTATTTCGAAGAGGTGAACTTCTGCTGAGTGATGATTTAGTTTGATGTGGTGAACTTCCACTGACAGATGATTTAGTTTGATGTGGTGAACTTCCACTGACTGATGATTTTGTTCGATGTTGTGAACCTCTACTGAGTGATTATTTGGTTTGATATGGTCAACTTCCACTGACAGATGATTTAGTTCGATGTGGTGAACTTCCACTGACAGATGATTTAGTTTGATTTGGGGGACTTTCACTGACTGATTTATTTCGATGTGGTGAACTTGTGCTGAGTGATGATTTAGTTTGATGTGGTGAACTTCCACTGACTGATGATTTATTTCGATGTGGTGAACTTCTACTGAATGATGATTTAGTTTGATGTGGTCAACATCCACTGACTGATGATTTAGTTCGATGTGGTGAACTTCTACTGAGTGATTATTTGGTTTGATGTGGTGAACTTCCACGGACTGATGATTTAGTTCGATGTGGTGAACTTCCACTGACTGATGATTTAATTCGATGTGGTGAACTTCCACTGACTGATGATTTAGTTTGATGTGGTGAACTTCCACTGACTGATGATTTATTTCGATTGGTGAACTTCTGCTGAGTGATGATTTAGTTTGGTGTGGTGAACTTCCACTGACTGATGATTTAGTTCGATGTGGTGAACTTCTACTGAGTGATTATTTGGTTTGATGTGGTGAACTTCCACTGACTGATGATTTAGTTCGATGAGGTGAACTTCCACTGACTGATGATTTAATTCGATGTGGTGAACTTCCACTGACTGATGATTTAGTTTGATGTGGTGAACTTCCACTGACTGATGATTTATTTCGATTGGTGAACTTCTGCTGAGTGATAATTTAGTTTGATGTGGTGAACTTCCACTGACAGTTTATTTAGTTTGAGGTGGTGAACTTCCGCTGACTGATGATTTAGTTTGATTTGGTGATCTTCCACTGACTGATGATTTAGTTCGATGTGGTGAACTTCTACTGAGTGATGATTTAGTTTGATGTGGTGAACTTCCACTGACTGACTGATGATTTAGTTTGAGGTGGTGAACTTCCACTGACTGATGATTTAGTTCGACGTGATGAACTTCTACTGAGTGATTATTTGGTTTGATGTGGTGAACTTCCACAGACTGATGATTTAGTTTGATGTGTTGAACTTTGACTGACTGGTGATTAATTTCGAAGTGGTGAACTTCTGGTGAGTTATGATTTAGTTTGATGTGGTGAACTTCCACTGACAGTTGATTTAGTTTGAGGTGGTGAACTTCCACTGACTGAATATTTAGTTCGTTGTGGTGAACTACTACTGAGTGATGATTTAGTTTGATGTGCTGAACTTCCACTGACAGATGATTTAGTTTGATGTGGTGAACTTCCACTGACTGATGATTTAGTTCGATGTGGTGAACCTCTACTGAGTGATTATTTGGTTTGATGTGGTGAACTTCCACTGACAGATGATTTAGTTCGATATGGTGAACTTCCACTGACAGATGATTAAGTTTGATGTGGGGGACTTTCACTGACTGATGATTTATTTCGAAGTGGTGAACTTCTGCTAAGGGATGATTTAGTTTGATGTGGTGAACGTCCACTGACAGTTGATTTAGTTTGAGGTGGTGAACTTCCACTGACTGATGATTTATTTTGATGTGGTGAACTTCTGCTGAGTGATGATTTAGTCTGATGTGGTGAACTTCCACTGACAGTTGATTTAGTTTGATGTGGTGAACTTCCACTGACTGATGATTTAGTTCGATGTGGTGACCTTCCACTGACTGATGATTTAGTCTGTTGTGGTGAACTTCCACTGACTGATGATTTATTTCGAAGTGGTGAACTTCTGCTGAGTGATGATTTAGTTTGATATGGTAAACTTCCACTGACAGTTGTTTAGTTTGAGGTGGTGATCTTCCACTGACTGATGATTTAGTTCGATGTGGTGAACTTCTACTGAGTGATGATTTAGTTTGATGTGGTGAACTTCCACGGACTGATGATTTAGTTTGATATTTGAACTTTCACTGACTGAAAATTTAGTTTGATGTGGGGAACTTCCACTGACTTATGATTTATTTCGAAGTGGTGAACTTCTACTGAGTGATGATTTAGTTTGATGTGGTGAACTTCCACTGACTGATGATTTAGTTCAATGTGGTTAACTTCCACTGACTGATGATTTAGTTTGATGTGGTGAACTTTAACTGACTGATGATTTAGTTCGATGTGGTGAACTTATATAGAGTGATTATTTGGTTTGATGTGGTGAACTTCCACTGACAGATGATTTAGTTTGATGTGGTGAACTTTTACTGACTGATGATTTAGTTCGATGTGGTGAACTTCCACTGACTGATGATTTAAATCGATGTGGTGAGCTTCCACTGACTGATGATTTAGTTTGATGTGGTGAACTTCCACTGACTGATGATTTATTTCGAAGTCGTGAACTTCTACTGAGTGATGATTTACTTTGATGTGGTGAACTTCCACTGACAGTTGATTTAGTTTGAGGTGGTGAACTTCCACTGACTGATGATTTAGTTTGATGTGGTGAACTTCCACTGACTGATGATTTAGTTCGATGTGGTGAACTTCTAATGAGTGATGATTTAGTTTGATGTGGTGAACTTCCACTGACTGATGATTTAGTTTGATGTGGTGAACTTCTACTGAGTGATTATTTAGTTTGATGTGGTGAACTTCCACTGACTGATGATTTATTTCAAAGTGGTGAACTTCTTCTGAGTGATGATTTAGTTCGATGCAGTGAACTTCCACTGACTGATGATTTAGTTTGATGTGGTGAACTTCCACTGACAGATGATTTATTTTGATGTGGTGAACTTTAACTGACTGATGATTTAGTTCGATTTGGTGAACTTATATAGAGTGATTATTTGGTTTGATGTGGTGAACTTCCACTGACAGATGATTTAGTTTGATGTGGTGAACTTCCACTGACTGATGATTTAGTTCGATATGGTGAACTTCCACTGACTGATGATTTAAATTGATGTAGTGAACTTCCACTGACTGACGATTTAGTTTGATATGGTGAACTTCCACTGACTGATGATTTAGTTCGATGTGGTGAACTTCTAATGAGTGATGATTTAGTTTGATGTGGTGAACTTCCACTGACTGATGATTTAGTTTGATGTGGTGAACTTCTACTGAGTGATTATTTGGTTTGATGTGGTGAACTTCCACTGACTGATGATTTATTTCGAAGTGTTGAACTTTTGCTGAGTGATGATTTAGTTTGATGTGGGGAACTTCCACTGACTGATGATTTAGTTTGATATTGTGAACATCTACTGACTGATGATTTAGTTTGATGTGGTGAACTTTCACTGACTGATGATCTTTTCGAAGTGGTGAACTTCAACTGAGTGATGATTTAGTTCGATGCAGTGAACTTCCACTGACTGATGATTTAGTTTGATGTGGTGAACTTCCACTGACAGATGATTTATTTTGATGTGGTGAACTTTAACTGACTGATGATTTAGTTCGATGTGGTGAACTTATATAGAGTGATTATTTGGTTTGATGTGGTGAACTTCCACTGACAGATGATTTAGTTTGATGTGGTGAACTTCCACTGACTGATGATTTAGTTCGATATGGTGAACTTCCACTGACTGATGATTTAAATTGATGTAGTGAACTTCCACTGACTGATGATTTAGTTTGATGTGGTGAACTTCCACTGACTGATGATTTATTTCGAAGTCGTGAACTTATACTGAGTGATGATTTACTGTGATGTGGTGAACTTCCACTGACAGTTGATTTAGTTTGAGGTGGTGAACTTCCACTGACTGATGATTTAGTTTGATGTGGTGAACTTCCACTGACTGATGATTTATTTCGATGTAGTGAACTTCCACTGACTGATGATTTAGTTTGATGTGGTGAACTTCCACTGACTGATGATTCATTTCGATGTGGTGAACTTCCACTGACTGATGATTTAAATTGATGTAGTGAACTTCCACTGACTGATGATTTAGTTTGATGTGGTGAACTTCCACTGACTGATGATTTATTTCGAAGTCGTGAACTTATACTGAGTGATGATTTACTTTGATGTGGTGAACTTCTACTGAGTGATGATTTAGTTCGATGCAGTGAACTTCCACTGACTGATGATTTAGTTTGATGTGGTGAACTTCCACTGACAGATGATTTATTTTGATGTGGTGAACTTTAACTGACTGATGATTTAGTTCGATGTGGTGAACTTATATAGAGTGATTATTTGGTTTGATGTGGGGAACTTCCACTGACAGATGATTTAGTTTGATGTGGTGAACTTCCACTGACTGATGATTTAGTTCGATATGGTGAACTTCCACTGACTGATGATTTAAATTGATGTAGTGAACTTCCACTGACTGATGATTTAGTTTGATGTGGTGAACTTCCACTGACTGATGATTTATTTCGAAGTCGTGAACTTATACTGAGTGATGATTTACTTTGATGTGGTGAACTTACACTGACAGTTGATTTAGTTTGAGGTGGTGAACTTCCACTGACTGATGATTTAGTTTGATGTGGTGAACTTCCACTGACTGATGATTTAGTTCGATGTGGTGAACTTCTAATGAGTGATGATTTAGTTTGATGTGGTGAACTTCCACTGACTGATGATTTAGTTTGATGTGGTGAACTTCTACTGAGTGATTATTTGGTTTGATGTGGTGAACTTCCACTGACTGATGATTTATTTCGAAGTGGTGAACTTTTGCTGAGTGATGATTTAGTTTGATGTGGGGAACTTCCACTGACTGATGATTTAGTTTGATATTGTGAACATCTACTGACAGATGATTTAGTTTGATGTGGTGAACTTCCACTGACTGATGATTTATTTCGAAGTGGTGAACTTCTACTGAGTGATGATTTAGTTCGATGCAGTGAACTTCCACTTACTGATGATTTAGTTTGATGTGGTGAACTTCCACTGACTGATGATTTAGTTCAATGTGTTGAACTTCCACTGACTGATGATTTAGTTTGATGTGTTGAACTTTAACTGACTGATGATTTAGTTCGATGTGGTGAACTTCCACTGACTGATGATTTAAATCGATGTGGTGAACTTCCACTGACTGATGATTTAGTTTGATGTGGTGAACTTCCACTGACTGATGATTTATTTCGAAGTCGTGAACTTCTACTGAGTGATGATTTACTTTGATGTGGTGAACTTCCACTGACAGTTGATTTAGTTTGAGGTGGTGAACTTCCACTGACTGATGATTTAGTTTGATGTGGTGAACTTCCACTGACTGATGATTTAGTTCGATGTGGTGAACTTCTAATGAGTGATGATTTAGTTTGATGTGGTGAACTTATATAGAGTGATTATTTGGTTTGATGTGGTGAACTTCCACTGACAGATGATTTAGTTTGATGTGGTGAACTTTTACTGACTGATGATTTAGTTTGATGTGGTGAACTTCCACTGACTGATGATTTAAATCGATGTGGTGAACTTCCACTGACTGATGATTTAGTTTGATGTGGTGAACTTCCACTGACTGATGATTTATTTCGAAGTCGTGAACTTCTACTGAGTGATGATTTACTTTGATGTGGTGAACTTCCACTGACAGTTGATTTAGTTTGAGGTGGTGAACTTCCACTGACTGATGATTTAGTTTGATGTGGTGAACTTCCACTGACTGATGATTTAGTTCGATGTGGTGAACTTCTAATGAGTGATGATTTAGTTTGATGTGGTGAACTTCCACTGACTGATGATTTAGTTTGATGTGGTGAACTTCTACTGAGTGATTATTTGGTTTGATGTGGTGAACTTCCACTGACTGATGATTTATTTCGAAGTGGTGAACTTTTGCTGAGTGATGATTTAGTTTGATGTGGGGAACTTCCACTGACTGATGATTTAGTTTGATATTGTGAACATCTACTGACTGATGATTTAGTTTGATGTGGTGAACTTCCACTGACTGATGATTTATTTCAAAGTGGTGAACTTCTACTGAGTGATGATTTAGTTCGATGCAGTGACCTTCCACTGACTGATGATTTAGTTTGATGTGGTGAACTTCCACTGACAGATGATTTATTTTGATGTGGTGAACTTTAACTGACTGATGATTTAGTTCGATGTGGTGAACTTATATAGAGTGATTATTTGGTTTGATGTGGTGAACTTCCACTGACAGATGATTTAGTTTGATGTGGTGAACTTCCACTGACTGATGATTTAGTTCGATATGGTGAACTTCCACTGACTGATGATTTAAATTGATGTAGTGAACTTCCACTGACTGATGATTTAGTTTGATGTGGTGAACTTCCACTGACTGATGATTTATTTCGAAGTCGTGAACTTATACTGAGTGATGATTTACTTTGATGTGGTGAACTTCCACTGACAGTTGATTTAGTTTGAGGTGGTGAACTTCCACTGACTGATGATTTAGTTTGATGTGGTGAACTTCCACTGACTGATGATTTATTTCGATGTAGTGAACTTCCACTGACTGATGATTTAGTTTGATGTGGTGAACTTCCACTGACTGATGATTTATTTCGATGTGGTGAACTTCTACTGAGTGATGATTTAGTTTGATGTGGTAAACTTCCACTGACTGATGATTTAGTTCGATGTGGTGAACTTCTACTGAGTGATGATTTAGTTTGACGTGGTGAACTTCCACTGACAGATGATTTAGTTTGATGTGGTGAACTTCCACGGACTGATGATTTAGTTTGATATTTGAACTTTCACTGACTGAAAATTTAGTTTGATGTGGGGAACTTCCACTGACTTATGATTTATTTCGAAGTGGTGAACTTCTACTGAGTGATGATTTAGTTTGATGTGGTGAACTTCCACTGACTGATGATTTAGTTCAATGTGGTTAACTTCCACTGACTGATGATTTAGTTTGATGTGGTGAACTTTAACTGACTGATGATTTAGTTCGATGTGGTGAACTTATATAGAGTGATTATTTGGTTTGATGTGGTGAACTTCCACTGACAGATGATTTAGTTTGATGTGGTGAACTTTTACTGACTGATGATTTAGTTCGATGTGGTGAACTTCCACTGACTGATGATTTAAATCGATGTGGTGAGCTTCCACTGACTGATGATTTAGTTTGATGTGGTGAACTTCCACTGACTGATGATTTATTTCGAAGTCGTGAACTTCTACTGAGTGATGATTTACTTTGATGTGGTGAACTTCCACTGACAGTTGATTTAGTTTGAGGTGGTGAACTTCCACTGACTGATGATTTAGTTTGATGTGGTGAACTTCCACTGACTGATGATTTAGTTCGATGTGGTGAACTTCTAATGAGTGATGATTTAGTTTGATGTGGTGAACTTCCACTGACTGATGATTTAGTTTGATGTGGTGAACTTCTACTGAGTGATTATTTGGTTTGATGTGGTGAACTTCCACTGGCTGATGATTTATTTCGATGTGGTGAACTTCTACTGAGTGATGATTTAGTTTGATGTGGTAAACTTCCACTGACTGATGATTTATTTCGAAATCGTGAACTTATACTGAGTGATGATTTACTTTGATGTGGTGAACTTCCACTGACAGTTGATTTAGTTTGAGGTGGTGAACTTCCACTGACTGATGATTTAGTTTGATGTGGTGAACTTCCACTGACTGATGATTTATTTCGATGTAGTGAACTTCCACTGACTGATGATTTAGTTTGATGTGGTGAACTTCCACTGACTGATGATTTATTTCGATGTGGTGAACTTCTACTGAGTGATGATTTAGTTTGATGTGGTAAACTTCCACTGACTGATGATTTAGTTCAATGTGGTGAACTTCTACTGAGTGATGATTTAGTTTGATGTGGTGAACTTCCACTGACAGATGATTTAGTTTGATGTGGTAAACTTCCACGGACTGATGATTTAGTTTGATATTTGAACTTTCACTGACTGAAAATTTAGTTTGATGTGGGGAACTTCCACTGACTTATGATTTATTTCAAAGTGGTGAACTTCTACTGAGTGATGATTTAGTTTGATGTGGTGAACTTCCACTGACTGATGATTTAGTTCAATGTGGTTAACTTCCACTGATTGATGATTTAGTTTGATGTGGTGAACTTTAACTGACTGATGATTTAGTTCGATGTGGTGAACTTATATAGAGTGATTATTTGGTTTGATGTGGTGAACTTCCACTGACAGATGATTTAGTTTGATGTGGTGAACTTTTACTGACTGATGATTTAGTTCGATGTGGTGAACTTCCACTGACTGATGATTTAAATCGATGTGGTGAGCTTCCACTGACTGATGATTTAGTTTGATGTGGTGAACTTCCACTGACTGATGATTTATTTCGAAGTCGTGAACTTCTACTGAGTGATGATTTACTTTGATGTGGTGAACTTCCACTGACAGTTGATTTAGTTTGAGGTGGTGAACTTCCACTGACTGATGATTTAGTTTGATGTGGTGAACTTCCACTGACTGATGATTTAGTTCGATGTGGTGAACTTCTAATGAGTGATGATTTAGTTTGATGTGGTGAACTTCCACTGACTGATGATTTAGTTTGATGTGGTGAACTTCTACTGAGTGATTATTTGGTTTGATGTGGTGAACTTCCACTGACTGATGATTTATTTCGAAGTGGTGCACTTTTGCTGAGTGATGATTTAGTTTGATGTGGGGAACTTCCACTGACTGATGATTTAGTTTGATATTGTGAACATCTACTGACTGATGATTTAGTTTGATGTGGTGAACTTCCACTGACTGATGATTTATTTCGAAGTGGTGAACTTCTACTGAGTGATGATTTAGTTCGATGCAGTGAACTTCCACTGACTGATGATTTAGTTTGATGTGGTGAACTTCCACTGACAGATGATTTATTTTGATGTGGTGAACTTTAACTGACTGATGATTTAGTTCGATGTGGTGAACTTATATAGAGTGATTATTTGGTTTGATGTGGGGAACTTCCACTGACAGATGATTTAGTTTGATGTGGTGAACTTCCACTGACTGATGATTTAGTTCGATATGGTGAACTTCCACTGACTGATGATTTAAATTGATGTAGTGAACTTCCACTGACTGATGATTTAGTTTGATGTGGTGAACTTCCACTGACTGATGATTTATTTCGAAGTCGTGAACTTATACTGAGTGATGATTTACTTTGATGTGGTGAACTTACACTGACAGTTGATTTAGTTTGAGGTGGTGAACTTCCACTGACTGATGATTTAGTTTGATGTGGTGAACTTCCACTGACTGATGATTTAGTTCGATGTGGTGAACTTCTAATGAGTGATGATTTAGTTTGATGTGGTGAACTTCCACTGACTGATAATTTAGTTTGATGTGGTGAACTTCTACTGAGTGATTATTTGGTTTGATGTGGTGAACTTCCACTGACTGATGATTTATTTCGAAGTGGTGAACTTTTGCTGAGTGATGATTTAGTTTGATGTGGGGAACTTCCACTGACTGATGATTTAGTTTGATATTGTGAACATCTACTGACAGATGATTTAGTTTGATGTGGTGAACTTCCACTGACTGATGTTTTATTTCGAAGTGGTGAACTTCTACTGAGTGATGATTTAGTTCGATGCAGTGAACTTCCACTTACTGATGATTTAGTTTGATGTGGTGAACTTCCACTGACTGATGATTTAGTTCAATGTGGTGAACTTCCACTGACTGATGATTTAGTTTGATGTGTTGAACTTTAACTGACTGATGATTTAGTTCGATGTGGTGAACTTCCACTGACTGATGATTTAAATCGATGTGGTGAACTTCCACTGACTGATGATTTAGTTTGATGTGGTGAACTTCCACTGACTGATGATTTATTTCGAAGTCGTGAACTTCTACTGAGTGATGATTTACTTTGATGTGGTGAACTTCCACTGACAGTTGATTTAGTTTGAGGTGGTGAACTTCCACTGACTGATGATTTAGATTGATGTGGTGAACTTCCACTGACTGATGATTTAGTTCGATGTGGTGAACTTCTAATGAGTGATGATTTAGTTTGATGTGGTGAACTTATATAGAGTGATTATTTGGTTTGATGTGGTGAACTTCCACTGACAGATGATTTAGTTTGATGTGGTGAACTTTTACTGACTGATGATTTAGTTTGATATGGTGAACTTCCACTGACTGATGATTTAAATCGATGTGGTGAACTTCCACTGACTGATGATTTAGTTTGATGTGGTGAACTTCCACTGACTGATGATTTATTTCGAAGTCGTGAACTTCTACTGAGTGATGATTTACTTTGATGTGGTGAACTTCCACTGACAGTTGATTTAGTTTGAGGTGGTGAACTTCCCCTGACTGATGATTTAGTTTGATGTGGTGAACTTCCACTGACTGATGATTTAGTTTGATGTGGTGAACTTCTAATGAGTGATGATTTAGTTTGATGTGGTGAACTTCCACTGACTGATGATTTAGTTTGATGTGGTGAACTTCTACTGAGTGATTATTTGGTTTGATGTGGTGAACTTCCACTGACTGATGATTTATTTCGAAGTGGTGAACTTTTGCTGAGTGATGATTTAGTTTGATGTGGGGAACTTCCACTGACTGATGATTTAGTTTGATATTGTGAACATCTACTGACTGATGATTTAGTTTGATGTGGTGAACTTCCACTGACTGATGATTTATTTCAAAGTGGTGAACTTCTACTGAGTGATGATTTAGTTCGATGCAGTGAACTTCCACTGACTGATGATTTAGTTTGATGTGGTGAACTTCCACTGACAGATGATTTATTTTGATGTGGTGAACTTTAAATGACTGATGATTTAGTTCGATTTGGTGAACTTATATAGAGTGATTATTTGGTTTGATGTGGTGAACTTCCACTGACAGATGATTTAGTTTGATGTGGTGAACTTCCACTGACTGATGATTTAGTTCGATATGGTGAACTTCCACTGACTGATGATTTAAATTGATGTAGTGAACTTCCACTGACTGACAATTTAGTTTGATGTGGTGAACTTCCACTGACTGATGATTTAGTTCGATGTGGTGAACTTCTAATGAGTGATGATTTAGTTTGATGTGGTGAACTTCCACTGACTGATGATTTAGTTTGATGTGGTGAACTTCTACTGAGTGATTATTTGGTTTTATATGGTGAACTTGCACTGACTGATGATTTATTTCGAAGTGGTGAACTTTTGCTGAGTGATGATTTAGTTTGATGTGGGGAACTTCCACTGACTGATGATTTAGTTTGATATTGTGAACATCTACTGACAGATGATTTAGTTTGATGTGGTGAACTTCCACTGACTGATGATTTATTTCGAAGTGGTGAACTTCTACTGAGTGATGATTTAGTTCGATGCAGTGAACTTCCACTGACTGATGATTTAGTTTGATGTGGTGAACTTCCACTGACAGATGATTTATTTTGATGTGGTGAACTTTAACTGACTGATGATTTAGTTCGATGTGGTGAACTTATATAGAGTGATTATTTGGTTTGATGTGGTGAACTTCCACTGACAGATGATTTAGTTTGATGTGGTGAACTTCCACTGACTGATGATTTAGTTCGATATGGTGAACTTCCACTGACTGATGATTTAAATTGATGTAGTGAACTTCCACTGACTGATGATTTAGTTTGATGTGGTGAACTTCCACTGACTGATGATTTATTTCGAAGTCGAGAACTTATACTGAGTGATGATTTACTTTGATGTGGTGAACTTCCACTGACAGTTGATTTAGTTTGAGGTGGTGAACTTCCACTGACTGATGATTTAGTTTGATGTGGTGAACTTCAACTGACTGATGATTTATTTCGATGTAGTGAACTTCCACTGACTGATGATTTAGTTTGATGTGGTGAACTTCCACTGACTGATGATTTATTTCGATGTGGTGAACTTCTACTGAGTGATGATTTAGTTTGATGTGGTAAACTTCCACTGACTGATGATTTAGCTTGATGTGGTGAACTTCTACTGAGTGATGATTTAGTTTGATGTGGTGAACTTCCACTGACAGATGATTTAGTTTGATGTGGTGAACTTCCACGGACTGATGATTTAGTTTGATATTTGAACTTTCACTGACTGAAAATTTAGTTTGATGTGGGGAACTTCCACTGACTTATGATTTATTTCGAAGTGGTGAACTTCTACTGAGTGATGATTTAGTTTGATGTGGTGAACTTCCACTGACTGATGATTTAGTTCAATGTGGTTAACTTCCACTGATTGATGATTTAGTTTGATGTGGTGAACTTTAACTGACTGATGATTTAGTTCGATGTGGTGAACTTATATAGAGTGATTATTTGATTTGATGTGGTGAACTTCCACTGACAGATGATTTAGTTTGATGTGGTGAACTTTTACTGACTGATGATTTAGTTCGATGTGGTGAACTTCCACTGACTGATGATTTAAATCGATGTGGTGAGCTTCCACTGACTGATGATTTAGTTTGATGTGGTGAACTTCCACTGACTGATGATTTATTTCGAAGTCGTGAACTTCTACTGAGTGATGATTTACTTTGATGTGGTGAACTTCCACTGACAGTTGATTTAGTTTGAGGTGGTGAACTTCCACTGACTGATGATTTAGTTTGATGTGGTGAACTTCCACTGACTGATGATTTAGTTCGATGTGGTGAACTTCTAATGAGTGATGATTTAGTTTGATGTGGTGAACTTCCACTGACTGATGATTTAGTTTGATGTGGTGAACTTCTACTGAGTGATTATTTGGTTTGATGTGGTGAACTTCCACTGACTGATGATTTATTTCGAAGTGGTGCACTTTTGCTGAGTGATGATTTAGTTTGATGTGGGGAACTTCCACTGACTGATGATTTAGTTTGATATTGTGAACATCTACTGACTGATGATTTAGTTTGATGTGGTGAACTTCCACTGACTGATGATTTATTTCGAAGTGGTGAACTTCTACTGAGTGATGATTTAGTTCGATGCAGTGAACTTCCACTGACTGATGATTTAGTTTGATGTGGTGAACTTCCACTGACAGATGATTTATTTTGATGTGGTGAACTTTAACTGACTGATGATTTAGTTCGATGTGGTGAACTTATATAGAGTGATTATTTGGTTTGATGTGGGGAACTTCCACTGACAGATGATTTAGTTTGATGTGGTGAACTTCCACTGACTGATGATTTAGTTCGATATGGTGAACTTCCACTGACTGATGATTTAGTTCAATGTGGTGAACTTCCACTGACTGATGATTTAGTTTGATGTGTTGAACTTTAACTGACTGATGATTTAGTTCGATGTGGTGAACTTCCACTGACTGATGATTTAAATCGATGTGGTGAACTTCCACTGACTGATGATTTAGTTTGATGTGGTGAACTTCCACTGACTGATGATTTATTTTGAAGTCGTGAACTTCTACTGAGTGATGATTTACTTTGATGTGGTGAACTTCCACTGACAGTTGATTTAGTTTGAGGTGGTGAACTTCCACTGACTGATGATTTAGATTGATGTGGTGAACTTCCACTGACTGATGATTTAGTTCGATGTGGTGAACTTCTAATGAGTGATGATTTAGTTTGATGTGGTGAACTTATATAGAGTGATTATTTGGTTTGATGTGGTGAACTTCCACTGACAGATGATTTAGTTTGATGTGGTGAACTTTTACTGACTGATGATTTAGTTTGATGTGGTGAACTTCCACAGACTGATGATTTAAATCGATGTGGTGAACTTCCACTGACTGATGATTTAGTTTGATGTGGTGAACTTCCACTGACTGATGATTTATTTCGAAGTCGTGAACTTCTACTGAGTGATGATTTACTTTGATGTGGTGAACTTCCACTGACAGTTGATTTAGTTTGAGGTGGTGAACTTCCCCTGACTGATGATTTAGTTTGATGTGGTGAACTTCCACTGACTGATGATTTAGTTTGATGTGGTGAACTTCTAATGAGTGATGATTTAGTTTGATGTGGTGAACTTCCACTGACTGATGATTTAGTTTGATGTGGTGAACTTCTACTGAGTGATTATTTGGTTTGATGTGGTGAACTTCCACTGACTGATGATTTATTTCGAAGTGGTGAACTTTTGCTGAGTGATGATTTAGTTTGATGTGGGGAACTTCCACTGACTGATGATTTAGTTTGATATTGTGAACATCTACTGACTGATGATTTAGTTTGATGTGGTGAACTTCCACTGACTGATGATTTATTTCAAAGTGGTGAACTTCTACTGAGTGATGATTTAGTTCGATGCAGTGAACTTCCACTGACTGATGATTTAGTTTGATGTGGTGAACTTCCACTGACAGATGATTTATTTTGATGTGGTGAACTTTAAATGACTGATGATTTAGTTCGATTTGGTGAACTTATATAGAGTGATTATTTGGTTTGATGTGGTGAACTTCCACTGACAGATGATTTAGTTTGATGTGGTGAACTTCCACTGACTGATGATTTAGTTCGATATGGTGAACTTCCACTGACTGATGATTTAAATTGATGTAGTGAACTTCCACTGACTGACAATTTAGTTTGATGTGGTGAACTTCCACTGACTGATGATTTAGTTCGATGTGGTGAACTTCTAATGAGTGATGATTTAGTTTGATGTGGTGAACTTCCACTGACTGATGATTTAGTTTGATGTGGTGAACTTCTACTGAGTGATTATTTGGTTTGATGTGGTGAACTTGCACTGACTGATGATTTATTTCGAAGTGGTGAACTTTTGCTGAGTGATGATTTAGTTTGATGTGGGGAACTTCCACTGACTGATGATTTAGTTTGATATTGTGAACATCTACTGACTGATGATTTAGTTTGATGTGGTGAACTTCCACTGACTGATGATTTATTTCGAAGTGGTGAACTTCTACTGAGTGATGATTTAGTTCGATGCAGTGAACTTCCACTGACTGATGATTTAGTTTGATGTGGTGAACTTCCACTGACAGATGATTTATTTTGATGTGGTGAACTTTAACTGACTGATGATTTAGTTCGATGTGGTGAACTTATATAGAGTGATTATTTGGTTTGATGTGGTGAACTTCCACTGACAGATGATTTAGTTTGATGTGGTGAACTTCCACTGACTGATGATTTAGTTCGATATGGTGAACTTCCACTGTCTGATGATTTAAATTGATGTAGTGAACTTCCACTGACTGATGATTTAGTTTGATGTGGTGAACTTCCACTGACTGATGATTTATTTCGAAGTCGAAAACTTATACTGAGTGATGATTTACTTTGATGTGGTGAACTTCCACTGACAGTTGATTTAGTTTGAGGTGGTGAACTTCCACTGACTGATGATTTAGTTTGATGTGGTGAACTTCAACTGACTGATGATTTATTTCGATGTAGTGAACTTCCACTGACTGATGATTTAGTTTGATGTGGTGAACTTCCACTGACTGATGATTTATTTCGATGTGGTGAACTTCTACTGAGTGATGATTTAGTTTGATGTGGTAAACTTCCACTGACTGATGATTTAGTTTGATGTGGTGAACTTCTACTGAGTGATGATTTAGTTTGATGTGGTGAACTTCCACTGACAGATGATTTAGTTTGATGTGGTGAACTTCCACGGACTGATGATTTAGTTTGATATTTGAACTTTCACTGACTGAAATTTTAGTTTGATGTGGGGAACTTCCACTGACTTATGATTTATTTCGAAGTGGTGAACTTCTACTGAGTGATGATTTAGTTTGATGTGGTGAACTTCCACTGACTGATGATTTAGTTCAATGTGGTGAACTTCCACTGACTGATGATTTAGTTTGATGTGGTGAACTTTAACTGACTGATGATTTAGTTCGATGTGGTGAACTTATATAGAGTGATTATTTGGTTTGATGTGGTGAACTTCCACTGACAGATGATTTAGTTTGATGTGGTGAACTTTTACTGACTGATGATTTAGTTTGATGTGGTGAACTTCCACTGACTGATGATTTAAATCGATGTGGTGAGCTTCCACTGACTGATGATTTAGTTTGATGTGGTGAACTTCCACTGACTGATGATTTATTTCGAAGTCGTGAACTTCTACTGAGTGATGATTTACTTTGATGTGGTGAACTTCCACTGACAGTTGATTTAGTTTGAGGTGGTGAACTTCCACTGACTGATGATTTAGTTTGATGTGGTGAACTTCCACTGACTGATGATTTAGTTCGATGTGGTGAACTTCTAATGAGTGATGATTTAGTTTGATGTGGTGAACTTCCACTGTCTGATGATTTAGTTTGATGTGGTGAACTTCTACTGAGTGATTATTTGGTTTGATGTGGTGAACTTCCACTGACTGATGATTTATTTCGAAGTGGTGAACTTTTGCTGAGTGATGATTTAGTTTGATGTGGGGAACTTCCACTGACTGATGATTTAGTTTGATATTGTGAACATCTACTGACTGATGATTTAGTTTGATGTGGTGAACTTCCACTGACTGATGATTTATTTCGAAGTGGTGAACTTCTACTGAGTGATGATTTAGTTCGATGCAGTGAACTTCCACTGACTGATGATTTAGTTTGATGTGGTGAACTTCCACTGACAGATGATTTATTTTGATGTGGTGAACTTTAACTGACTAATGATTTAGTTCGATTTGGTGAACTTATATAGAGTGATTATTTGGTTTGATGTGGTGAACTTCCACTGACAGATGATTTAGTTTGATGTGGTGAACTTCCACTGACTGATGATTTAGTTCGATATGGTGAACTTCCACTGACTGATGATTTAAATTGATGTAGTGAACTTCCACTGACTGACGATTTAGTTTGATGTGGTGAACTTCCACTGACTGATGATTTAGTTCGATGTGGTGAACTTCTAATGAGTGATGATTTAGTTTGATGTGGTGAACTTCCACTAACTGATGATTTAGTTTGATGTGGTGAACTTCTACTGAGTGATTATTTGGTTTTATGTGGTGAACTTCCACTGACTGATGATTTATTTCGAAGTGGTGAACTTTTGCTGAGTGATGATTTAGTTTGATGTGGGGAACTTCCACTGACTGATGATTTAGTTTGATATTGTGAACATCTACTGACTGATGATTTAGTTTGATGTGGTGAACTTCCACTGACTGATGATTTATTTCGAAGTGGTGAACTTCTACTGAGTGATGATTTAGTTCGATGCAGTGAACTTCCACTGACTGATGATTTAGTTTGATGTGGTGAACTTCCACTGACAGATGATTTATTTTGATGTGGTGAACTTTAACTGACTGATGATTTAGTTCGATGTGGTGAACTTATATAGAGTGATTATTTGGTTTGATGTGGTGAACTTCCACTGACAGATGATTTAGTTTGATGTGGTGAACTTCCACTGACTGATGATTTAGTTCGATATGGTGAACTTCCACTGACTGATGATTTAAATTGATGTAGTGAACTTCCACTGACTGATGATTTAGTTTGATGTGGTGAACTTCCACTGACTGATGATTTATTTCGAAGTCGTGAACTTATACTGAGTGATGATTTACTTTGATGTGGTGAACTTCCACTGACAGTTGATTTAGTTTGAGGTGGTGAACTTCCACTGACTGATGATTTAGTTTGATGTGGTGAACTTCAACTGACTAATGATTTATTTCGATGTAGTGAACTTCCACTGACTGATGATTTAGTTTGATGTGGTGAACTTCCACTGACTGATGATTTATTTCGATGTGGTGAACTTCTACTGAGTGATGATTTAGTTTGATGTGGTAAACTTCCACTGACTGATGATTTAGTTCGATGTGGTGAACTTCTACTGAGTGATGATTTAGTTTGATGTGGTGAACTTCCACTGACAGATGATTTAGTTTGATGTGGTGAACTTCCACGGACTGATGATTTAGTTTGATATTTGAACTTTCACTGACTGAAAATTTAGTTTGATGTGGGGAACTTCCACTGACTTATGATTTATTTCGAAGTGGTGAACTTCTACTGAGTGATGATTTAGTTTGATGTGGTGAACTTCCACTGACTGATGATTTAGTTCAATGTGGTGAACTTCCACTGACTGAGGATTTAGTTTGATGTGGTGAACTTTAACTGACTGATGATTTAGTTCGATGTGGTGAACTTATATAGAGTGATTATTTGGTTTGATGTGGTGAACTTCCACTGACAGATGATTTAGTTTGATGTGGTGAACTTTTACTGACTGATGATTTAGTTCGATGTGGTGAACTTCCACTGACTGATGATTTAAATCGATGTGGTGAGCTTCCACTGACTGATGATTTAGTTTGATGTGGTGAACTTCCACTGACTGATGATTTATTTCGAAGTCGTGAACTTCTACTGAGTGATGATTTACTTTGATGTGGTGAACTTCCACTGACAGTTGATTTAGTTTGAGGTGGTGAACTTCCACTGACTGATGATTTAGTTTGATGTGGTGAACTTCCACTGACTGATGATTTAGTTCGATGTGGTGAACTTCTAATGAGTGATGATTTAGTTTGATGTGGTGAACTTCCACTGACTGATGATTTAGTTTGATATTGTGAACATCTACTGACTGAAGATTTATTTCGAAGTTGTGAACTTTTGCTGAGTGATGATTTAGTTTGATGTGGGGAACTTCCACTGACTGATGATTTAGTTTGATATTGTGAACATCTACTGACTGATGATTTAGTTTGATGTGGTGAACTTCCACTGACTGATGATTTATTTCGAAGTGGTGAACTTCTACTGAGTGATGATTTAGTTCGATGCAGTGAACTTCCACTGACTGATGATTTAGTTTGATGTGGTGAACTTCCACTGACAGATGATTTATTTTGATGTGGTGAACTTTAACTGACTGATGATTTAGTTCGATGTGGTGAACTTATATAGAGTGATTATTTGGTTTGATGTGGTGAACTTCCACTGACAGATGATTTAGTTTGATGTGGTGAACTTCCACTGACTGATGATTTAGTTCGATATGGTGAACTTCCACTGACTGATGATTTAAATTGATGTAGTGAACTTCCACTGACTGATGATTTAGTTTGATGTGGTGAACTTCCACTGACTGATGATTTATTTCGAAGTCGTGAACTTATACTGAGTGATGATTTACTTTGATGTGGTGAACTTCCACTGACAGTTGATTTAGTTTGAGGTGGTGAACTTCCACTGACTGATGATTTAGTTTGATGTGGTGAACTTCAACTGACTGATGATTTATTTCGATGTAGTGAACTTCCACTGACTGATGATTTAGTTTGATGTGGTGAACTTCCACTGACTGATGATTTATTTCGATGTGGTGAACTTCTACTGAGTGATGATTTAGTTTGATGTGGTAAACTTCCACTGACTGATGATTTAGTTCGATGTGGTGAACTTCTACTGAGTGATGATTTAGTTTGATGTGGTGAACTTCCACTGACAGATGATTTAGTTTGATGTGGTGAACTTCCACGGACTGATGATTTAGTTTGATATTTGAACTTTCACTGACTGAAAATTTAGTTTGATGTGGGGAACTTCCACTGACTTATGATTTATTTCGAAGTGGTGAACTTCTACTGAGTGATGATTTAGTTTGATGTGGTGAACTTCCACTAACTGATGATTTAGTTCAATGTGGTGAACTTCCACTGACTGAGGATTTAGTTTGATGTGGTGAACTTTAACTGACTGATGATTTAGTTCGATGTGGTGAACTTATATAGAGTGATTATTTGGTTTGATGTGGTGAACTTCCACTGACAGATGATTTAGTTTGATGTGGTGAACTTTTACTGACTGATGATTTAGTTCGATGTGGTGAACTTCCACTGACTGATGATTTAAATCGATGTGGTGAGCTTCCACTGACTGATGATTTAGTTTGATGTGGTGAACTTCCACTGACTGATGATTTATTTCGAAGTCGTGAACTTCTACTGAGTGATGATTTACTTTGATGTGGTGAACTTCCACTGACAGTTGATTTAGTTTGAGGTGGTGAACTTCCACTGACTGATGATTTAGTTTGATGTGGTGAACTTCCACTGACTGATGATTTAGTTCGATGTGGTGAACTTCTAATGAGTGATGATTTAGTTTGATGTGGTGAACTTCCACTGACTGATGATTTAGTTTGATATTGTGAACATCTACTGACTGATGATTTATTTCGAAGTGGTGAACTTTTGCTGAGTGATGATTTAGTTTGATGTGGGGAACTTCCACTGACTGATGATTTAGTTTGATATTGTGAACATCTACTGACTGATGATTTAGTTTGATGTGGTGAACTTCCACTGACTGATGATTTATTTCGAAGTGGTGAACATCTACTGAGTGATGATTTAGTTCGATGCAGTGAACTTCCAATGACTGATGATTTAGTTTGATGTGGTGAACTTCCACTGACAGATGATTTATTTTGATGTGGTGAACTTTAACTGACTGATGATTTAGTTCGATGTGGTGAACTTATATAGAGTGATTATTTGGTTTGATGTGGTGAACTTCCACTGACAGATGATTTAGTTTGATGTGGTGAACTTCCACTGACTGATGATTTAGTTCGATATGGTGAACTTCCACTGACTGATGATTTAAATTGATGTAGTGAACTTCCACTGACTGATGATTTAGTTTGATGTGGTGAACTTCCACTGACTGATGATTTATTTCGAAATCGTGAACTTATACTGAGTGATGATTTACTTTGATGTGGTGAACTTCCACTGACAGTTGATTTAGTTTGAGGTGGTGAACTTCCACTGACTGATGATTTAGTTTGATGTGGTGAACTTCCACTGACTGATGATTTAGTTCGATGTGTTGAACTTCTAATGAGTGATGATTTAGTTTGATGTGGTGAACTTCCACTGACTGATGATTTAGGTTGATGTGGTGAACTTCTACTGAGTGATTATTTGGTTTGATGTGGTGAACTTCCACTGACTGATGATTTATTTCGAAGTGGTGATCTTTTGCTGAGTGATGATTTAGTTTGATGTGGGGAACTTCCACTGACTGATGATTTAGTTTGATATTGTGAACATCTACTGACAGATGATTTAGTTTGATGTGGTGAACTTCCACTGACTGATGATTTATTTCGAAGTGGTGAACTTCTACTGAGTGATGATTTAGTTCGATGCAGTGAACTTCCACTGACTGATGATTTAGTTTGATGTGGTGAACTTCCACTGACAGATGATTTATTTTGATGTGGTGAACTTTAACTGACTGATGATTTAGTTCGATTTGGTGAACTTATATAGAGTGATTATTTGGTTTGATGTGGTGAACTTCCACTGACAGATGATTTAGTTTGATGTGGTGAACTTCCACTGACTGATGATTTAGTTCGATATGGTGAACTTCCACTGACTGATGATTTAAATTGATGTAGTGAACTTCCACTGACTGACGATTTAGTTTGATGTGGTGAACTTCCACTGACTGATGATTTAGTTCGATGTGGTGAACTTCTAATGAGTGATGATTTAGTTTGATGTGGTGAACTTCCACTAACTGATGATTTAGTTTGATGTGGTGAACTTCTACTGAGTGATTATTTGGTTTGATGTGGTGAACTTCCACTGACTGATGATTTATTTCGAAGTGGTGAACTTTTGCTGAGTAATGATTTAGTTTGATGTGGGGAACTTCCACTGACTGATGATTTAGTTTGATATTGTGAACATCTACTGACTGATGATTTAGTTTGATGTGGTGAACTTCCACTGACTGATGATTTATTTCGAAGTGGTGAACTTCTACTGAGTGATGATTTAGTTCGATGCAGTGAACTTCCACTGACTGATGATTTAGTTTGATGTGGTGAACTTCCACTGACAGATGATTTATTTTGATGTGGTGAACTTTAACTGACTGATGATTTAGTTCGATGTGGTGAACTTATATAGAGTGATTATTTGGTTTGATGTGGTGAACTTCCACTGACAGATGATTTAGTTTGATGTGGTGAACTTCCACTGACTGATGATTTAGTTCGATATGGTGAACTTCCACTGACTGATGATTTAAATTGATGTAGTGAACTTCCACTGACTGATGATTTAGTTTGATGTGGTGAACTTCCACTGACTGATGATTTATTTCGAAGTCGTGAACTTATACTGAGTGATGATTTACTTTGATGTGGTGAACTTCCACTGACAGTTGATTTAGTTTGAGGTGGTGAACTTCCACTGACTGATGATTTAGTTTGATGTGGTGAACTTCCACTGACTGATGATTTATTTCGATGTAGTGAACTTCCACTGACTGATGATTTAGTTTGATGTGGTGAACTTCCACTGACTGATGATTTATTTCGATGTGGTGAACTTCTACTGAGTGATGATTTAGTTTGATGTGGTAAACTTCCACTGACTGATGATTTAGTTCGATGTGGTGAACTTCTACTGAGTGATGATTTAGTTTGATGTGGTGAACTTCCACTGACAGATGATTTAGTTTGATGTGGTGAACTTCCACGGACTGATGATTTAGTTTGATATTTGAACTTTCACTGACTGAAAATTTAGTTTGATGTGGGGAACTTCCACTGACTTATGATTTATTTCGAAGTGGTGAACTTCTACTGAGTGATGATTTAGTTTGATGTGGTGAACTTCCACTGACTGATGATTTAGTTCATTGTGGTGAACTTCCACTGACTGATGATTTAGTTTGATGTGGTGAACTTTAACTGACTGATGATTTAGTTCGATGTGGTGAACTTATATAGAGTGATTATTTGGTTTGATGTGGTGAACTTCCACTGACAGATGATTTAGTTTGATGTGGTGAACTTTTACTGACTGATGATTTAGTTCGATGTGGTGAACTTCCACTGACTGATGATTTAAATCGATGTGGTGAACTTCCACTGACTGATGATTTAGTTTGATGTGGTGAACTTCCACTGACTGATGATTTATTTTGAAGTCGTGAACTTCTACTGAGTGATGATTTACTTTGATGTGGTGAACTTCCACTGACAGTTGATTTAGTTTGAGGTGGTGAACTTCCACTGACTGATGATTTAGTTTGATGTGGTGAACTTCCACTGACTGATGATTTAGTTCGATGTGGTGAACTTCTAATGAGTGATGATTTAGTTTGATGTGGTGAACTTCCACTGACTGATGATTTAGTTTGATGTGGTGAACTTCTACTGAGTGATTATTTGGTTTGATGTGGTGAACTTCCACTGACTGATGATTTATTTCGATGTAGTGAACTTCCACTGACTGATGATTTACTTTGATGTGGTGAACTTCCACTGACTGATGATTTATTTCGAAGTGTTGAACTTCTGCTGATTGATGATTTAGTTTGATGTGGTGAACTTCCATTGATTGATGATTTAGTTCAATTTGGTGAATTTCTACTGAGTGATGATTTAGTTGGATGTGGTGAACTTCCACTGACAGATGATTTAGTTTGATGTGGTGAACTTCCACGGACTGATGATTTAGTTTGATATTTGAACTTTCACTGACTGAAAATTTAGTTTGATGTGGGGAACTTCCACTGACTTATGATTTATTTCGAAGTGGTGAACTTCTACTGAGTGATGATTTAGTTTGATGTGGTGAACGTCCACTGACTGATGATTTAGTTCAATGTGGTGAACTTCCACTGACTGATGATTTAGTTTGATGTGGTGAACTTATATAGAGTGATTATTTGGTTTGATGTGGTGAACTTCCACTGACAGATGATTTAGTTTGATGTGGTGAACTTTTACTGACTGATGATTTAGTTCGATGTGGTGAACTTCCACTGACTCATGATTTAAATCGATGTGGTGAACTTCCACTGACTGATGATTTAGTTTGATGTGGTGAACTTCCACTGACTGATGATTTATTTCGAAGTCGTAAAATTCTACTGAGTGATGATTTACTTTGATGTGGTGAACTTCCACTGACAGTTGATTTAGTCTGAGGTGGTGAACTTCCACTGACTGATGATTTAGTTTGATGTGGTGAACTTCCACTGACTGATGATTTAGTTCGATGTGGTGAACTTCTAATGAGTGATGATTTAGTTTGATGTGGTGAACTTCCACTGACTGATGATTTAGTTTGATGTGGTGAACTTCTACTGAGTGATTATTTGGTTTGATGTGGTGAACTTCCACTGACTGATGATTTATTTCGAAGTGGTGAACTTTTGCTGAGTGATGATTTAGTTTGATGTGGGGAACTTCCACTGACTGATGATTTAGTTTGATATTGTGAACATCTACTGACTGATGATTTAGTTTGATGTGGTGAACTTCCACTGACTGATGATTTATTTCGAAGTGGTGAACTTCTACTGAGTGATGATTTAGTTCGATGCAGTGAACTTCCACTGACTGATGATTTAGTTTGATGTGGTGAACTTCCACTGACAGATGATTTATTTTGATGTGGTGAACTTTAACTGACTGATGATTTAGTTCGATGTGGTGAACTTATATAGAGTGATTATTTGGTTTGATGTGGTGAACTTCCACTGACAGATGATTTAGTTTGATGTGGTGAACTTCCACTGAGTGATGATTTAGTTTGATGTGGTGAACTTCTACTGAGTGATTACTTGGTTTGATGTGGTGAACTTCCACTGACTGATGATTTATTTCGATGTGGTGAACTTCCACTGACTGATGATTTAGTTTGATGTGGTGAACTTCCACTGACTGATGATTTATTTCGAAGTGGTGAACTTCTGCTGAGTGATGATTTAGTTTGATGTGGTGAACTTCCACTGACAGTTGATTTAGTTTGAGGTGGTGAACTTCCACTGACTGATGATTTAGTTTGATGTGGAGAACTTCCACTGACAGATGATTTAGTTTGATGTGGTGAACTTCCACTGACTGATGATTTAGTTTGATATTTGAACTTTCACTGACTGATGATTTAGTTTGAGATTGTGAACTTCTACTGGCTGATGATTTAGTTTGATGTGGTGAACTTCCACTGACTGATGATTTATTTCGAAGTGGTGAACTTCTACTGAGTGATGATTTAGTTTGATGTGGTGAACTTCCACTGACAGATGATTTAGTTTGATGTGGTGAACTTCCACTGACTGATGATTTAGTTTGATATTTGAACTTTCACTGAATGAAAATTTAGTTTGATGTGCTGAACTTCCACTGACAGATGATTTAGTTTGATGTGGTGAACTTCCACTGACTGATGATTTAGTTCGATGTGGTGAACCTCTACTGAGTGATTATTTCGTTTGATGTGGTGAACTTCCACTGACAGATGATTTAGTTCGATATGGTGAACTTCCACTGACAGATGATTAAGTTTGATGTGGGGTACTTTCACTGACTGATGATTTATTTCGAAGTGGTGAACTTCTGCTAAGTGATGATTTAGTTTGATGTGGTGAACGTCCACTTACAGTTGATTTAGTTTGAGAAGGTGAACTTCCACTGACTGATGATTTATTTTGATGTGGTGAACTTTTGCTGAGTGATGATTTAGTCTGATGTGGTGAACTTCCACTGACAGTTGATTTAGTTTGATGTGGTGACCTTCCACTGACTGATGATTTAGTCTGTTGTGGTGAACTTCCACTGACTGATGATTTATTTTGAAGTGGTGAACTTCTGCTGAGTGATGATTTAGTTTGATGTGGTAAACTTCCACTGTCAGCTGATTTAGTTTGAGGTGGTGCTCTTCCACTGACTGATGATTTAGTTCGATGTGGTGAACTTCTACTGACTGATGTTTTAGTTTGATGTGGTGAACTTCCACTGACTGATGATTTAGTTTGATGTGGTGAACTTCTACTGAGTGATTACTTGGATTAATGTGGTGAACTTCCACTGACTGATGATTTATTTCGATGTAGTGAACTTCCACTGACTGATGATTTAGTTTGATGTGGTGAACTTCCACTGACTGATGATTTATTTCGAAGTGGTGAACTTCTGCTGATTGATGATTTAGTTTGATGTGGTGAACTTCCATTGATTGATGATTTAGTTCAATTTGGTGAACTTCTACTGAGTGATTATTTGATTTGATGTGGTGAACTTCCACTGACAGATGATTCAGTTTGATGTGGTGAACTTCCACTGACTGATGATTTAGTTTGATGTGGTGAACTTCCACTGACTGATGATTTATTTCGATGTGGTGAAATTCTGCTGAGTGATGATTTAGTCTGATGTGGTGAACTTCCACTGACAGATGATTTAGTTTGATGTGGTGAACTTCCACGGACTGATGATTTAGTTTGATATTTGAACTTTCACTGACTGAAAATTTAGTTTGATGTGGGGAACTTCCACTGACTTATGATTTATTTCGAAGTGGTGAACTTCTACTGAGTGATGATTTAGTTTGATGTGGTGAACTTCCACTGACTGATGATTTAGTTCAATGTGGTGAACTTCCACTGACTGATGATTTAGTTTGATGTGGTGAACTTTAACTGACTGATGATTTAGTTCGATGTGGTGAACTTATATAGAGTGATTATTTGGTTTGATGTGGTGAACTTCCACTGACAGATGATTTAGTTTGATGTGGTGAACTTTTACTGACTGATGATTTAGTTCGATGTGGTGAACTTCCACTGACTCATGATTTAAATCGATGTGGTGAACTTCCACTGACTTATGATTTAGTTTGATGTGGTGAACTTCCACTGACTGATGATTTATTTCGAAGTCGTGAAATTCTACTGAGTGATGATTTACTTTGATGTGGTGAACTTCCACTGACAGTTGATTTAGTCTGAGGTGGTGAACTTCCACTGACTGATGATTTAGTTTGATGTGGTGAACTTCCACTGACTGATGATTTAGTTCGATGTGGTGAACTTCTAATGAGTGATGATTTAGTTTGATGTGGTGAACTTCCACTGACTGATGATTTAGTTTGATGTGGTGAACTTCTACTGAGTGATTATTTGGTTTGATGTGGTGAACTTCCACTGACTGATGATTTATTTCGAAGTGGTGAACTTTTGCTGAGTGATGATTTAGTTTGATGTGGGGAACTTCCACTGACTGATGATTTAGTTTGATATTGTGAACATCTACTGACTGATGATTTAGTTTGATGTGGTGAACTTCCACTGACTGATGATTTATTTCGAAGTGGTGAACTTCTACTGAGTGATGATTTAGTTCGATGCAGTGAACTTCCACTGACTGATGATTTAGTTTGATGTGGTGAACTTCCACTGACAGATGATTTATTTTGATGTGGTGAACTTTAACTGACTGATGATTTAGTTCGATGTGGTGAACTTATATAGAGTGATTATTTGGTTTGATGTGGTGAACTTCCACTGACAGATGATTTAGTTTGATGTGGTGAACTTCCACTGACTGATGATTTAGTTCGATATGGTGAACTTCCACTGACTGATGATTTAAATTGATGTAGTGAACTTCCACTGACTGATGATTTAGTTTGATGTGGTGAACTTCCACTGACTGATGATTTATTTCGAAGTCGTGAACTTATACTGAGTGATGATTTACTTTGATGTGGTGAACTTCCACTGACAGTTGATTTAGTTTCAGGTGGTGAACTTCCACTGACTGATGATTTAGTTTGATGTGGTGAACTTCCACTAACTGATGATTTACTTCGATATGGTAAATTTCTACTGAGTGATGATTTAGTTTGATTTGGTGAACTTCCACTGAATGATGATTTAGTTTGATGTGGTGAACTTCTACTGAGTGATTATTTGGTTAGATGTGGTGAACTTCCACTGACAGATGATTTAATTTGATGTGGTTAACTTCCACTGACTGATGATTTATTTTGAAGTGGTGAACTTCTACTGAGTGATTATTTGATTTGATGTGGTGAACTTCCACTGACAGTTGATTTAGTTTGATGTGGTGAACTTCCACTGACTAATGATTTAGTTCGATGTGGTGAACTTCCACTGACTGATGATTTATTTTGATGTGGTGAACTTCCACTGACTGATGATTTAGTTTGATGTGGTAAACTTCCACTGACTGATGATTTAGTTCGATGTGGTGAACTTCTACTGAGTGATTATTTGGTTTGATGTGGTGAACTTCCACTGACAGATGATTTAGTTTGATGTGGTGAACTTCCACTGAGTGATGATTTAGTTTGATGTGGTGAACTTCTACTGAGTGATTACTTGGTTTGATGTGGTGAACTTAAACTGACTGATGATTTAGTTCGATGTGGTGAACTTCTACTGAGTGATGATTTAGTTTGATGTGGTAAACTTCCACTGACTGATGATTTAGTTCGATGTGGTGAACTTCTACTGAGTGATTATTTGGTTTGATGTGGTGAACTTCCACTGACATATGATTTAGTTTGATGTGGTGAACTTCCACTGACTGATGATGTAGTTCGATGTGGTGAAATTCCACTGACTGATGATTTAGTCTGTTGTGGTGAACTTCCACTGACTGATGATTTATTTCGAAGTGGTGAACTTCTGCTGAGTGATGATTTAGTTTGATGTGGTGAACTTTCACTGACAGTTGATTTAGTTTGATGTGGTGAACTTCCACTGAGTGATGATTTAGTTTGATGTGGTGAACTTCTACTGAGTGATTACTTGGTTTGATGTGGTGAACTTCCACTGACTAATGATTTATTTCGAAGTGGTGAACTTCTGCTGAGTGATGATTTAGTTTGATGTGGTGAACTTCCACTGACAGTTGATTTAGTTTGAGGTGGTGAACTTCCACTGACTGATGATTTAGTTTGATGTGGTGAACTTCCACTGACAGATGATTTAGTTTGATGTGGTGAACTTCCACTGACTGATGATTTAGTTTGATATTTGAACTTTCACTGACTGATGATTTAGTTTGAGATTGTGAACTTCTACTGGCTGATGATTTAGTTTGATGTGGTGAACTTCCACTGACTGATGATTTATTTCGAAGTGGTGAACTTCTACTGAGTGATGATTTAGTTTGATGTGGTGAACTTCCACTGACTGATGATTTAGTTCGATGTGGTGAACTTCCACTGACTGATGATTTAGTTTGATGTGGAGAACTTCCACTGACTGATGATTTAGTTCGATGTGGTGAACTTCTACTGAGTGATTATTTGATTTGATGTGGTGAACTTCCACTGACAGATGATTCAGTTTGATGTGGTGAACTTCCACTGACTGATGATTTAGTTTGATGTGGTGAACTTCCACTGACTGATGATTTATTTCGATGTGGTGAAATTCTGCTGAGTGATGATTTAGTCTGATGTGGTGAACTTCCACTGACAGTTGATTTAGTTTGAGGTGGTGAACTTCCACTGACTGATGATTTAGTTCAATTTGGTGAACTTCTACTGAGTGATGATTTAGTTTGATGTGGTGAACTTCCACTGACAGATGATTTAGTTTGATGTGGTGAACTTCCACTGACTGATGATTTAGTTCGATGTGGTGAACCTCTACTGAGTGATTATTTCGTTTGATGTGGTGAACTTCCACTGACAGATGATTTAGTTCGATATGGTGAACTTCCACTGACAGATGATTAAGTTTGATGTGGGGTACTTTCACTGACTGATGATTTATTTCGAAGTGGTGAACTTCTGCTAAGGGATGATTTAGTTTGATGTGGTGAACGTCCACTGACAGTTGATTTAGTTTGAGGTGGTGAACTTAACCACTGACTGATGATTTATTTTGATGTGGTGAACTTTTGCTGAGTGATGATTTAGTCTGATGTGGTGAACTTCCACTGACAGTTGATTTAGTTTGATGTGGTGAACTTCCACTGACTGATGATTTAGTTTGATGTGGTGAACTTCCACTAACTGATGATTTAGTTCGATGTGGTAAATTTCTACTGAGTGATGATTTAGTTTGATTTGGTGAACTTCCACTGAATGATGATTTAGTTTGATGTGGTGAACTTCTACTGAGTGATTATTTGGTTAGATGTGGTGAACTTCCACTGACAGATGATTTAATTTGATGTGGTTAACTTCCACTGACTGATGATTTATTTTGAAGTGGTGAACTTCTACTGAGTGATTATTTGATTTGATGTGGTGAACTTCCACTGACAGTTGATTTAGTTTGATGTGGTGAACTTCCACTGACTAATGATTTAGTTCGATGTGGTGAACTTCCACTGACTGATGATTTATTTTGATGTGGTGAACTTCCACTGACTGATGATTTAGTTCGATGTGGTGAACTTCTACTGAGTGATGATTTAGTTTGATGTGGTAAACTTCCACTGACTGATGAATTAGTTCGATGTGGTGAACTTCTACTGAGTGATTATTTGGTTTGATGTGGTGAACTTCCACTGACAGATGATTTAGTTTGATGTGGTGAACTTCCACTGAGTGATGATTTAGTTTGATGTGGTGAACTTCTACTGAGTGATTACTTGGTTTGATGTGGTGAACTTACACTGACTGATGATTTAGTTCGATGTGGTGAACTTCTACTGAGTGATGATTTAGTTTGATGTGGTAAACTTCCACTGACTGATGATTTAGTTCGATGTGGTGAACTTCTACTGAGTGATTATTTGGTTTGATGTGGTGAACTTCCACTGACATATGATTTAGTTTGATGTGGTGAACTTCCACTGACTGATGATGTAGTTCGATGTGGTGAAATTCCACTGACTGATGATTTAGTCTGTTGTGGTGAACTTCCACTGAGTGATGATTTATTTCGAAGTGGTGAACTTCTGCTGAGTGATGATTCAGTTTGATGTGGTGAACTTTCACTGACAGTTGATTTAGTTTGATGTGGTGAACTTCCACTGAGTGATGATTTAGTTTGATGTGGTGAACTTCTACTGAGTGATTACTTGGTTTGATGTGGTGAACTTCCACTGACTGATGATTTATTTCGATGTGGTGAACTTCCACTGACTGATGATTTAGTTTGATGTGGTGAACTTCCACTGACTGATGATTTATTTCGAAGTGGTGAACTTCTGCTGAGTGATGATTTAGTTTGATGTGGTGAACTTCCACTGACAGTTGATTTAGTCTGAGGTGGTGAACTTCCACTGACTGATGATTTAGTTTGATGTGGTGAACTTCCACTGACAGAAGATTTAGTTTGATGTGGTGAACTTCCACTGACTGATGATTTAGTTTGATATTTGAACTTTCACTGACTGATGATTTAGTTTGAGATTGTGAACTTCTACTGGCTGATGATTTAGTTTGATGTGGTGAACTTCCACTGACTGATGATTTATTTCGAAGTGGTGAACTTCTACTGAGTGATGATTTAGTTTGATGTGGTGAACTTCCACTGACTGATGATTTAGTTCGATGTGGTGAACTTCCACTGACTGATGATTTAGTTTGATGTGGAGAACTTCCACTGACTGATGATTTAGTTCGATGTGGTGAACTTCTACTGAGTGATTATTTGATTTGATGTGGTGAACTTCCACTGACAGATGATTCAGTTTGATGTGGTGAACTTCCACTGACTGATGATTTAGTTTGATGTGGTGAACTTCCACTGACTGATGATTTATTTCGATGTGGTGAAATTCTGCTGAGTGATGATTTAGTCTGATGTGGTGAACTTCCACTGACAGTTGATTTAGTTTGAGGTGGTGAACTTCCACTGACTGATGATTTAGTTCAATTTGGTGAACTTCTACTGAGTGATGATTTAGTTTGATGTGGTGAACTTCCACTGACAGATGTTTTAGTTTGATGTGGTGAACTTCCACTGACTGATGATTTCGTTCGATGTGGTGAACCTCTACTGAGTGATTATTTCGTTTGATGTGGTGAACTTCCACTGACAGATGATTTAGTTCGATATGGTGAACTTCCACTGACAGATGATTAAGTTTGATGTGGGGTACTTTCACTGACTGATGATTTATTTCGAAGTGGTGAACTTCTGCTAAGGGATGATTTAGTTTGATGTGGTGAACGTCCACTGACAGTTGATTTAGTTTGAGGTGGTGAACTTCCACTGACTGATGATTTATTTTGATGTGGTGAACTTTTGCTGAGTGATGATTTAGTCTGATGTGCTGAACTTCCACTGACAGTTGATTTAGTTTGATGTGGTGAACTTCCACTGACTGATGATTTAGTTCGATGTGGTGAAATTCCACTGACTGATGATTTAGTCTGTTGTGGTGAACTTCCACTGACTGATGATTTATTTCGAAGTGGTGAACTTCTGCTGAGTGATGATTTAGTTTGATGTGGTGAACTTTCACTGACAGTTGATTTAGTTTGATGTGGTGAACTTCCACTGAGTGATGATTTAGTTTGATGTGGTGAACTTCTACTGAGTGATTACTTGGTTTGATGTGGTGAACTTCCACTGACTGATGATTTATTTCGAAGTCGTGAACTTATACTGAGTGATGATTTACTTTGATGTGGTGAACTTCCACTGACAGTTGATTTAGTTTGAGGTGGTGAACTTCCACTGACTGATGATTTAGTTTGATGTGGTGAACTTCCACTAACTGATGATTTAGTTCGATGTGGTAAATTTCTACTGAGTGATGATTTAGTTTGATTTGGTGAACTTCCACTGAATGATGATTTAGTTTGATGTGGTGAACTTCAACTGAGTGATTATTTGGTTAGATGTGGTGAACTTCCACTGACAGATGATTTAATTTGATGTGGTTAACTTCCACTGACTGATGATTTATTTTGAAGTGGTGAACTTCTACTGAGTGATTATTTGATTTGATGTGGTGAACTTCCACTGACAGTTGATTTAGTTTGATGTGGTGAACTTCCACTGACTAATGATTTAGTTCGATGTGGTGAACTTCCACTGACTGATGATTTATTTTGATGTGGTGAACTTCCACTGACTGATGATTTAGTTCGATGTGGTGAACTTCTACTGAGTGATGATTTAGTTTGATGTGGTAAACTTCCACTGACTGATGATTTAGTTCGATGTGGTGAACTTCTACTGAGTGATTATTTGGTTTGATGTGGTGAACTTCCACTGACAGATGATTTAGTTTGATGTGGTGAACTTCCACTGAGTGATGATTTAGTTTGATGTGGTGAACTTCTACTGAGTGATTACTTGGTTTGATGTGGTGAACTTACACTGACTGATGATTTAGTTCGATGTGGTGAACTTCTACTGAGTGATGATTTAGTTTGATGTGGTAAACTTCCACTGACTGATGATTTAGTTCGATGTGGTGAACTTCTACTGAGTGATTATTTGGTTTGATGTGGTGAACTTCCACTGACATATGATTTAGTTTGATGTGGTGAACTTCCACTGTTTGATGATGTAGTTCGATGTGGTGAAATTCCACTGACTGATGATTTAGTCTGTTGTGGTGAACTTCCACTGACTGATGATTTATTTCGAAGTGGTGAACTTCTGCTGAGTGATGATTTAGTTTGATGTGGTGAACTTTCACTGACAGTTGATTTAGTTTGATGTGGTGAACTTCCACTGAGTGATGATTTAGTTTGATGTGGTGAACTTCTACTGAGTGATTACTTGGTTTGATGTGGTGAACTTCCACTGACTGATGATTTATTTCGAAGTGGTGAACTTCTGCTGAGTGATGATTTAGTTTGATGTGGTGAACTTCCACTGACAGTTGATTTAGTTTGAGGTGGTGAACTTCCACTGACTGATGATTTAGTTTGATGTGGTGAACTTCCACTGACAGATGATTTAGTTTGATGTGGTGAACTTCCACTGACTGATGATTTAGTTTGATATTTGAACTTTCACTGACTGATGATTTAGTTTGAGATTGTGAACTTCTACTGGCTGATGATTTAGTTTGATGTGGTGAACTTCCACTGACTGATGATTTATTTCGAAGTGGTGAACTTCTACTGAGTGATGATTTAGTTTGATGTGGTGAACTTCCACTGACTGATGATTTAGTTCGATGTGGTGAACTTCCACTGACTGATGATTTAGTTTGATGTGGAGAACTTCCACTGACTGATGATTTAGTTCGATGTGGTGAACTTCTACTGAGTGATTATTTGATTTGATGTGGTGAACTTCCACTGACAGATGATTCAGTTTGATGTGGTGAACTTCCACTGACTGATGATTTAGTTTGATGTGGTGAACTTCCACTGACTGATGATTTATTTCGATGTGGTGAAATTCTGCTGAGTGATGATTTAGTCTGATGTGGTGAACTTCCACTGACAGTTGATTTAGTTTGAGGTGGTGAACTTCCACTGACTGATGATTTAGTTCAATTTGGTGAACTTCTACTGAGTGATGATTTAGTTTGATGTGGTGAACTTCCACTGACAGATGATTTAGTTTGATGTGGTGAACTTCCACTGACTGATGATTTAGTTCGATGTGGTGAACCTCTACTGAGTGATTATTTCGTTTGATGTGGTGAACTTCCACTGACAGATGATTTAGTTCGATATGGTGAACTTCCACTGACAGATGATTAAGTTTGATGTGGGGTACTTTCACTGACTGATGATTTATTTCGAAGTGGTGAACTTCTGCTAAGGGATGATTTAGTTTGATGTGGTGAACATCCACTGACAGTTGATTTAGTTTGAGGTGGTGAACTTAACCACTGACTGATGATTTATTTTGATGTGGTGAACTTTTGCTGAGTGATGATTTAGTCTGATGTGGTGAACTTCCACTGACAGTTGATTTAGTTTGATGTGGTGAACTTCCACTGACTGATGATTTAGTTTGATGTGGTGAACTTCCAATAACTGATGATTTAGTTCGATGTGGTAAATTTCTACTGAGTGATGATTTAGTTTGATTTGGTGAACTTCCACTGAATGATGATTTAGTTTGATGTGGTGAACTTCTACTGAGTGATTATTTGGTTAGATGTGGTGAACTTCCACTGACAGATGATTTAATTTGATGTGGTTAACTTCCACTGACTGATGATTTATTTTGAAGTGGTGAACTTCTACTGAGTGATTATTTGATTTGATGTGGTGAACTTCCACTGACAGTTGATTTAGTTTGATGTGGTGAACTTCCACTGACTAATGATTTAGTTCGATGTGGTGAACTTCCACTGACTGATGATTTATTTTGATGTGGTGAACTTCCACTGACTGATGATTTAGTTCGATGTGGTGAACTTCTACTGAGTGATGATTTAGTTTGATGTGGTAAACTTCCACTGACTGATGAATTAGTTCGATGTGGTGAACTTCTACTGAGTGATTATTTGGTTTGATGTGGTGAACTTCCACTGACAGATGATTTAGTTTGATGTGGTGAACTTCCACTGAGTGATGATTTAGTTTGATGTGGTGAACTTCTACTGAGTGATTACTTGGTTTGATGTGGTGAACTTACACTGACTGATGATTTAGTTCGATGTGGTGAACTTCTACTGAGTGATGATTTAGTTTGATGTGGTAAACTTCCACTGACTGATGATTTAGTTCGATGTGGTGAACTTCTACTGAGTGATTATTTGGTTTGATGTGGTGAACTTCCACTGACATATGATTTAGTTTGATGTGGTGAACTTCCACTGACTGATGATGTAGTTCGATGTGGTGAAATTCCACTGACTGATGATTTAGTCTGTTGTGGTGAACTTCCACTGACTGATGATTTATTTCGAAGTGGTGAACTTCTGCTGAGTGATGATTCAGTTTGATGTGGTGAACTTTCACTGACAGTTGATTTAGTTTGATGTGGTGAACTTCCACTGAGTGATGATTTAGTTTGATGTGGTGAACTTCTACTGAGTGATTACTTGGTTTGATGTGGTGAACTTCCACTGACTGATGATTTATTTCGATGTGGTGAACTTCCACTGACTGATGATTTAGTTTGATGTGGTGAACTTCCACTGACTGATGATTTATTTCGAAGTGGTGAACTTCTGCTGAGTGATGATTTAGTTTGATGTGGTGAACTTCCACTGACAGTTGATTTAGTTTGAGGTGGTGAACTTCCACTGACTGATGATTTAGTTTGATGTGGTGAACTTCCACTGACAGATGATTTAGTTTGATGTGGTGAACTTCCACTGACTGATGATTTAGTTTGATATTTGAACTTTCACTGACTGATGATTTAGTTTGAGATTGTGAACTTCTACTGGCTGATGATTTAGTTTGATGTGGTGAACTTCCACTGACTGATGATTTATTTCGAAGTGGTGAACTTCTACTGAGTGATGATTTAGTTTGATGTGGTGAACTTCCACTGACTGATGATTTAGTTCGATGTGGTGAACTTCCACTGACTGATGATTTAGTTTGATGTGGAGAACTTCCACTGACTGATGATTTAGTTCGATGTGGTGAACTTCTACTGAGTGATTATTTGATTTGATGTGGTGAACTTCCACTGACAGATGATTCAGTTTGATGTGGTGAACTTCCACTGACTGATGATTTAGTTTGATGTGGTGAACTTCCACTGACTGATGATTTATTTCGATGTGGTGAAATTCTGCTGAGTGATGATTTAGTCTGATGTGGTGAACTTCCACTGACAGTTGATTTAGTTTGAGGTGGTGAACTTCCACTGACTGATGATTTAGTTCAATTTGGTGAACTTCTACTGAGTGATGATTTAGTTTGATGTGGTGAACTTCCACTGACAGATGTTTTAGTTTGATGTGGTGAACTTCCACTGACTGATGATTTAGTTCGATGTGGTGAACCTCTACTGAGTGATTATTTCGTTTGATGTGGTGAACTTCCACTGACAGATGATTTAGTTCGATATGGTGAACTTCCACTGACAGATGATTAAGTTTGATGTTGGGTACTTTCACTGACTGATGATTTATTTCGAAGTGGTGAACTTCTGCTAAGGGATTATTTAGTTTGATGTGGTGAACGTCCACTGACAGTTGATTTAGTTTGAGGTGGTGAACTTCCACTGACTGATGATTTATTTTGATGTGGTGAACTTTTGCTGAGTAATGATTTAGTCTGATGTGGTGAACTTCCACTGACAGTTGATTTAGTTTGATGTGGTGAACTTCCACTGACTGATGATTTAGTTCGATGTGGTGAAATTCCACTGACTGATGATTTAGTCTGTTGTGGTGAACTTCCACTGACTGATGATTTATTTCGAAGTGGTGAACTTCTGCTGAGTGATGATTTAGTTTGATGTGGTGAACTTTCACTGACCTTTGATTTAGTTTGATGTGGTGAACTTCCACTGAGTGATGATTTAGTTTGATGTGGTGAACTTCTACTGAGTGATTACTTGGTTTGATGTGGTGAACTTCCACTGACTGATGATTTATTTCGATGTGGTGAACTTCCACTGACTGATGATTTAGTTTGATGTGGTGAACTTCCACTGACTGATGATTTATTTCGAATTGGTGAACTTCTGCTGAGTGATGATTTAGTTTGATGTGGTGAACTTCCACTGACAGTTGATTTAGTTTGAGGTGGTGTACTTCCACTGACTGATGATTTAGTTTGATGTGGTGAACTTCCACTGACAGATGATTTAGTTTGATGTGGTGAACTTCCACTGACTGATGGTTTAGTTTGATATTTGAACTTTCACTGACTGATGATTTAGTTTGAGATTGTGAACTTCTACTGGCTGATGATTTAGTTTGATGTGGTGAACTTCCACTGACTGATGATTTATTTCGAAGTGGTGAACTTCTACTGAGTGATGATTTAGTTTGATGTGGTGAACTTCCACTGACTGATGATTTAGTTCGATGTGGTGAACTTCCACTGACTGATGATTTAGTTTGATGTGGAGAACTTCCACTGACTGATGATTTAGTTCGATGTGGTGAACTTCTACTGAGTGATTATTTGATTTGATGTGGTGAACTTCCACTGACAGATGATTCAGTTTGATGTGGTGAACTTCCACTGACTGATGATTTAGTTTGATGTGGTGAACTTCCACTGACTGATGATTTATTTCGATGTGGTGAAATTCTGCTGAGTGATGATTTAGTCTGATGTGGTGAACTTCCACTGACAGTTGATTTAGTTTGAGGTGGTGAACTTCCACTGACTGATGATTTAGTTCAATTTGGTGAACTTCTACTGAGTGATGATTTAGTTTGATGTGGTGAACTTCCACTGACAGATGATTTAGTTTGATGTGGTGAACTTCCACTGACTGATGATTTAGTTTGATATTTGAACTTTCACTGAATGAAAATTTAGTTTGATGTGCTGAGCTTCCACTGACAGATGATTTAGTTTGATGTGGTGAACTTCCACTGACTGATGATTTAGTTCGATGTGGTGAACCTCTACTGAGTGATTATTTGGTTTGATGTGGTGAACTTCCACTGACAGATGATTTAGTTCGATATGGTGAACTTCCACTGACAGATGATTAAGTTTGATGTGGGGTACTTTCACTGACTGATGATTTATTTCGAAGTGGTGAACTTCTGCTAAGGGATGATTTAGTTTGATGTGGTGAACGTCCACTGACAGTTGATTTAGTTTGAGGTGGTGAACTTCCACTGACTGATGATTTATTTTGATGTGGTGAACTTTTGCTGAGTGATGATTTAGTCTGATGTGGTGAACTTCCACTGACAGTTGATTTAGTTTGATGTGGTGAACTTCCACTGACCGATGATTTAGTTCGATGTGGTGAACTTCTACTGAGTGATTATTTGGTTTGATGTGGTGAACTTCCACTGACAGATGATTTAGTTTGATGTGGTGAACTTCCACTGACTGATGATTTAGTTCGATGTGGTGACCTTCCACTGACTGATGATTTAGTCTGTTGTGGTGAACTTCCACTGACTGATGATTTATTTCGAAGTGGTGAACTTCTGCTGAGTGATGATTTAGTTTGATGTGGTAAACTTCCACTGACAGTTGATTTAGTTTGAGGTGGTGATCTTCCACTGACTGATGATTTAGTTCGATGTGGTGATCTTCTACTGACTGATGATTTAGTTTGATGTGGTGAACTTCCACTGACTGATGATTTAGTTTGATGTGGTGAACTTCTACTGAGTGATTACTTGGTTTGATGTGGTGAACTTCCACTGACTGATGATTTATTTCGATGTAGTGAACTTCCACTGACTGATGATTTAGTTTGATGTGGTGAACTTCCACTGACTGATGATTTATTTCGAAGTGGTGAACTTCTGCTGATTGATGATTTAGTTTGATGTGGTGAACTTCCATTGATTGATGATTTAGTTCAATTTGGTGAATTTCTACTGAGTGATGATTTAGTTGGATGTGGTGAACTTCCACTGACAGATGATTTAGTTTGATGTGGTGAACTTCCACGGACTGATGATTTAGTTTGATATTTGAACTTTCACTGACTGAAAATTTAGTTTGATGTGGGGAACTTCCAGTGACTTATGATTTATTTCGAAGTGGTGAACTTCTACTGAGTGATGATTTAGTTTGATGTGGTGAACTTCCACTGACTGATGATTTAGTTCAATGTGGTGAACTTCCACTGACTGATGATTTAGTTTGATGTGGGGAACTTTAACTGACTGATGATTTAGTTCGATGTGGTGAACTTATATAGAGTGATTATTTGGTTTGATGTGGTGAACTTCCACTGACAGATGATTTAGTTTGATGTGGTGAACTTTTACTGACTGATGATTTAGTTCGATGTGGTGAACTTCCACTGACTCATGATTTAAATCGATGTGGTGAACTTCCACTGACTGATGATTTAGTTTGATATGGTGAACTTCCACTGACTGATGATTTATTTCGAAGTCGTGAACTTCTACTGAGTGATGATTTACTTTGATGTGGTGAACTTCCACTGACAGTTGATTTAGTTTAAGGTGGTGAACTTCCACTGACTGATGATTTAGTTTGATGTGGTGAACTTCCACTGACTGATGATTTAGTTCGATGTGGTGAACTTCTAATGAGTGATGATTTAGTTTGATGTGGTGAACTTCCACTGACTGATGATTTAGTTTGATGTGGTGAACTTCTACTGAGTGATTATTTGGTTTGATGTGGTGAACTTCCACTGACTGATGATTTATTTCGAAGTGGTGAACTTTTGCTGAGTGATGATTTAGTTTGATGTGGGGAACTTCCACTGACTGATGATTTAGTTTGATATTGTGAACATCTACTGACTGATGATTTAGTTTGATGTGGTGAACTTCCACTGACTGATGATTTATTTCGAAGTGGTGAACTTCTACTGAGTGATGATTTAGTTCGATGCAGTGAACTTCCACTGACTGATGATTTAGTTTGATGTGGTGAACTTCCACTGACAGATGATTTATTTTGATGTGGTGAACTTTAACTGACTGATGATTTAGTTCGATGTGGTGAACTTATATAGAGTGATTATTTGGTTTGATGTGGTGAACTTCCACTGACAGATGATTTAGTTTGATGTGGTGAACTTCCACTGACTGATGATTTAGTTCGATATGGTGAACTTCCACTGACTGATGATTTAAATTGATGTAGTGAACTTCCACTGACTGATGATTTAGTTTGATATGGTGAACTTCCACTGACTGATGATTTATTTCAAAGTCGTGAACTTATACTGAGTGATGATTTACTTTGATGTGGTGAACTTCCACTGACAGTTGATTTAGTTTGAGGTGGTGAACTTCCACTGACTGATGATTTAGTTCGATGTGGTAAATTTCTACTGAGTGATGATTTAGTTTGATTTGGTGAACTTCCACTGAATGATGATTTAGTTTGATGTGGTGAACTTCTACTGAGTGATTATTTGGTTTGATGTGGTGAACTTCCACTGACAGATGATTTAATTTGATGTGGTTAACTTCCACTGACTGATGATTTATTTTGAAGTGGTGAACTTCTACTGAGTGATTATTTGATTTGATGTGGTGAACTTCCACTGACAGTTGATTTAGTTTGATGTGGTGAACTTCCACTGACTAATGATTTAGTTCGATGTGGTGAACTTCCACTGACTGATGATTTATTTTGATGTGGTGAACTTCCACTGACTGATGATTTAGTTCGATGTGGTGAACTTCTACTGAGTGATGATTTAGTTTAATGTGGTAAACTTCCATTGACTGATGATTTAGTTCGATGTGGTGAACTTCTACTGAGTGATTATTTGGTTTGATGTGGTGAACTTCCACTGACAGATGATTTAGTTTGATGTGGTGAACTTCCACTGAGTGATGATTTAGTTTGATGTGGTGAACTTCTACTGAGTGATTACTTGGTTTGATGTGGTGAACTTCCACTGACTGATGATTTAGTTCGATGTGGTGAACTTCTACTGAGTGATGATTTAGTTTGATGTGGTAAACTTCCACTGACTGATGATTTAGTTCGATGTGGTGAACTTCTACTGAGTGATTATTTGGTTTGATGTGGTGAACTTCCACTGACATATGATTTAGTTTGATGTGGTGAACTTCCACTGACTGATGATTTAGTTCGATGTGGTGAAATTCCACTGACTGATGATTTAGTCTGTTGTGGTGAACTTCCACTGACTGATGATTTATTTCGAAGTGGTGAACTTCTGCTGAGTGATGATTTAGTTTGATGTGGTGAACTTTCACTGACAGTTGATTTAGTTTGATGTGGTGAACTTCCACTGAGTGATGATTTAGTTTGATGTGGTGAACTTCTACTGAGTGATTACTTGGTTTGATGTGGTGAACTTCCACTGATTGATGATTTATTTCGATGTGGTGAACTTCCACTGACTGATGATTTAGTTTGATGTGGTGAACTTCCACTGACTGATGATTTATTTCGAAGTGGTGAACTTCTGCTGAGTGATGATTTAGTTTGATGTGGTGAACTTCCACTGACAGTTGATTTAGTTTGAGGTGGTGAACTTCCACTGACTGATGATTTAGTTTGATGTGGTGAACTTCCACTGACAGATGATTTAGTTTGATGTGGTGAACTTCCACTGACTGATGATTTAGTTTGATATTTGAACTTTCACTGACTGATGATTTAGTTTGAGATTGTGAACTTCTACTGGCTGATGATTTAGTTTGATGTGGTGAACTTCCACTGACTGATGATTTATTTCGAAGTGGTGAACTTCTACTGAGTGATGATTTAGTTTGATGTGGTGAACTTCCACTGACTGATGATTTAGTTCGATGTGGTGAACTTGCACTGACTGATGATTTAGTTTGATGTGGAGAACTTCCACTGACTGATGATTTAGTTCGATGTGGTGAACTTCTACTGAGTGATGATTTAGTCTGATGTGGTGAACTTCCACTGACAGTTGATTTAGTTTGAGGTGGTGAACTTCCACTGACTGATGATTTAGTTCAATTTGGTGAACTTCTACTGAGTGATGATTTAGTTTGATGTGGTGAACTTCCACTGACAGATGATTTAGTTTGATGTGGTGAACTTCCACTGACTGATGATTTAGTTTGATATTTGAACTTTCACTGAATGAAAATTTAGTTTGATGTGCTGAGCTTCCACTGACAGATGATTTAGTTTGATGTGGTGAACTTCCACTGACAGATGATTAAGTTTGATGTGGGGTACTTTCACTGACTGATGATTTATTTCGAAGTGGTGAACTTCTGCTAAGGGATGATTTAGTTTGATGTGGTGAACGTCCACTGACAGTTGATTTAGTTTGAGGTGGTGAACTTCCACTGACTGATGATTTATTTTGATGTGGTGAACTTTTGCTGAGAGATGATTTAGTCTGATGTGGTGAACTTCCACTGACAGTTGATTTAGTTTGATGTGGTGAACTTCCACTGACCGATGATTTAGTTCGATGTGGTGAACTTCTACTGAGTGATTATTTGGTTTGATGTGGTGAACTTCCACTGACAGATGATTTAGTTTGATGTGGTGAACTTCCACTGACTGATGATTTAGTTCGATGTGGTGACCTTCCACTGACTGATGATTTAGTCTGTTGTGGTGAACTTCCACTGACTGATGATTTATTTCGAAGTGGTGAACTTCTGCTGAGTGATGATTTAGTTTGATGTGGTAAACTTCCACTGACAGTTGATTTAGTTTGAGGTGGTGATCTTCCACTGACTGATGATTTAGTTCGATGTGGTGAACTTCTACTGACTGATGATTTAGTTTGATGTGGTGAACTTCCACTGACTGATGATTTAGTTTGATGTGGTGAACTTCTACTGAGTGATTACTTGGTTTGATGTGGTGAACTTCCACTGACTGATGATTTATTTCGATGTAGTGAACTTCCACTGACTGATGATTTAGTTTGATGTGGTGAACTTCCACTGACTGATGATTTATTTCGAAGTGGTGAACTTCTGCTGATTGATGATTTAGTTTGATGTGGTGAACTTCCATTGATTGATGATTTAGTTCAATTTGGTGAATTTCTACTGAGTGATGATTTAGTTGGATGTGGTGAACTTCCACTGACAGATGATTTAGTTTGATGTGGTGAACTTCCACGGACTGATGATTTAGTTTGATATTTGAACTTTCACTGACTGAAAATTTAGTTTGATGTGGGGAACTTCCAGTGACTTATGATTTATTTCGAAGTGGTGAACTTCTACTGAGTGATGATTTAGTTTGATGTGGTGAACTTCCACTGACTGATGATTTAGTTCAATGTGGTGAACTTCCACTGACTGATGATTTAGTTTGATGTGGTGAACTTTAACTGACTGATGATTTAGTTCGATGTGGTGAACTTATATAGAGTGATTATTTGGTTTGATGTGGTGAACTTCCACTGACAGATGATTTAGTTTGATGTGGTGAACTTTTACTGACTGATGATTTAGTTCGATGTGGTGAACTTCCACTGACTCATGATTTAAATCGATGTGGTGAACTTCCACTGACTGATGATTTAGTTTGATGTGGTGAACTTCCACTGACTGATGATTTATTTCGAAGTCGTGAACTTCTACTGAGTGATGATTTACTTTGATGTGGTGAACTTCCACTGACAGTTGATTTAGTTTAAGGTGGTGAACTTCCACTGACTGATGATTTAGTTTGATGTGGTGAACTTCCACTGACTGATGATTTAGTTCGATGTGGTGAACTTCTAATGAGTGATGATTTAGTTTGATGTGGTGAACTTCCACTGACTGATGATTTAGTTTGATGTGGTGAACTTCTACTGAGTGATTATTTGGTTTGATGTGGTGAACTTCCACTGACTGATGATTTATTTCGAAGTGGTGAACTTTTGCTGAGTGATGATTTAGTTTGATGTGGGGAACTTCCACTGACTGATGATTTAGTTTGATATTGTGAACATCTACTGACTGATGATTTAGTTTGATGTGGTGAACTTCCACTGACTGATGATTTATTTCGAAGTGGTGAACTTCTACTGAGTGATGATTTAGTTCGATGCAGTGAACTTCCACTGACTGATGATTTAGTTTGATGTGGTGAACTTCCACTGACAGATGATTTATTTTGATGTGGTGAACTTTAACTGACTGATGATTTAGTTCGATGTGGTGAACTTATATAGAGTGATTATTTGGTTTGATGTGGTGAACTTCCACTGACAGATGATTTAGTTTGATGTGGTGAACTTCCACTGACTGATGATTTAGTTCGATATGGTGAACTTCCACTGACTGATGATTTAAATTGATGTAGTGAACTTCCACTGACTGATGATTTAGTTTGATGTGGTGAACTTCCACTGACTGATGATTTATTTCGAAGTCGTGAACTTATACTGAGTGATGATTTACTTTGATGTGGTGAACTTCCACTGACAGTTGATTTAGTTTGAGGTGGTGAACTTCCACTGACTGATGATTTAGTTTGATGTGGTGAACTTCCACTAACTGATGATTTAGTTCGATGTGGTAAATTTCTACTGAGTGATGATTTAGTTTGATTTGGTGAACTTCCACTGAATGATGATTTAGTTTGATGTGGTGAACTTCTACTGAGTGATTATTTGGTTTGATGTGGTGAACTTCCACTGACAGATGATTTAATTTGATGTGGTTAACTTCCACTGACTGATGATTTATTTTGAAGTGGTGAACTTCTACTGAGTGATTATTTGATTTGATGTGGTGAACTTCCACTGACAGTTGATTTAGTTTGATGTGGTGAACTTCCACTGACTAATGATTTAGTTCGATGTGGTGAACTTCCACTGACTGATGATTTATTTTGATGTGGTGAACTTCCACTGACTGATGATTTAGTTCGATGTGGTGAACTTCTACTGAGTGATGATTTAGTTTGATGTGGTAAACTTCCATTGACTGATGATTTAGTTCGATGTGGTGAACTTCTACTGAGTGATTATTTGTTTGATGTGGTGAACTTCCACTGACAGATGATTTAGTTTGATGTGGTGAACTTCCACTGAGTGATGATTTAGTTTGATGTGGTGAACTTCTACTGAGTGATTACTTGGTTTGATGTGGTGAACTTCCACTGACTGATGATTTAGTTCGATGTGGTGAACTTCTACTGAGTGATGATTTAGTTTGATGTGGTAAACTTCCACTGACTGATGATTTAGTTCGATGTGGTGAACTTCTACTGAGTGATTATTTGGTTTGATGTGGTGAACTTCCACTGACATATGATTTAGTTTGATGTGGTGAACTTCCACTGACTGATGATTTAGTTCGATGTGGTGAAATTCCACTGACTGATGATTTAGTCTGTTGTGGTGAACTTCCACTGACTGATGATTTATTTCGAAGTGGTGAACTTCTGCTGAGTGATGATTTAGTTTGATGTGGTGAACTTTCACTGACAGTTGATTTAGTTTGATGTGGTGAACTTCCACTGAGTGATGATTTAGTTTGATGTGGTGAACTTCTACTGAGTGATTACTTGGTTTGATGTGGTGAACTTCCACTGATTGATGATTTATTTCGATGTGGTGAACTTCCACTGACTGATGATTTAGTTTGATGTGGTGAACTTCCACTGACTGATGATTTATTTCGAAGTGGTGAACTTCTGCTGAGTGATGATTTAGTTTGATGTGGTGAACTTCCACTGACAGTTGATTTAGTTTGAGGTGGTGAACTTCCACTGACTGATGATTTAGTTTGATGTGGTGAACTTCCACTGACAGATGATTTAGTTTGATGTGGTGAACTTCCACTGACTGATGATTTAGTTTGATATTTGAACTTTCACTGACTGATGATTTAGTTTGAGATTGTGAACTTCTACTGGCTGATGATTTAGTTTGATGTGGTGAACTTCCACTGACTGATGATTTATTTCGAAGTGGTGAACTTCTACTGAGTGATGATTTAGTTTGATGTGGTGAACTTCCACTGACTGATGATTTAGTTCGATGTGGTGAACTTGCACTGACTGATGATTTAGTTTGATGTGGAGAACTTCCACTGACTGATGATTTAGTTCGATGTGGTGAACTTCTACTGAGTGATTATTTGATTTGATGTGGTGAACTTCCACTGACAGATGATTCAGTTTGATGTGGTGAACTTCCACTGACTGATGATTTAGTTTGATGTGGTGAACTTCCACTGACTGATGATTTATTTCGATGTGGTGAAGTTCTGCTGAGTGATGATTTAGTCTGATGTGGTGAACTTCCACTGACAGTTGATTTAGTTTGAGGTGGTGAACTTCCACTGACTGATGATTTAGTTCAATTTGGTGAACTTCTACTGAGTGATGATTTAGTTTGATGTGGTGAACTTCCACTGACAGATGATTTAGTTTGATGTGGTGAACTTCCACTGACTGATGATTTAGTTTGATATTTGAACTTTCACTGAATGAAAATTTAGTTTGATGTGCTGAGCTTCCACTGACAGATGATTTAGTTTGATGTGGTGAACTTCCACTGACTGATGATTTAGTTCGATGTGGTGAACCTCTACTGAGTGATTATTTCGTTTGATGTGGTGAACTTCCACTGACAGATGATTTAGTTCGATATGGTGAACTTCCACTGACAGATGATTAAGTTTGATGTGGGGTACTTTCACTGACTGATGATTTATTTCGAAGTGGTGAACTTCTGCTAAGGGATGATTTAGTTTGATGTGGTGAACGTCCACTGACAGTTGATTTAGTTTGAGGTGGTGAACTTCCACTGACTGATGATTTATTTTGATGTGGTGAACTTTTGCTGAGTGATGATTTAGTCTGATGTGGTGAACTTCCACTGACAGTTGATTTAGTTTGATGTGGTGAACTTCCACTGACTGATGATTTAGTTCGATGTGGTGAACTTCTACTGAGTGATTATTTGGTTTGATGTGGTGAACTTCCACTGACTGATGATTTAGTTCGATGTGGTGAACTTCTACTGAGTGATTATTTGGTTTGATGTGGTGAACTTCCACTGACAGTTGATTTAGTTTGAGGTGGTGATCTTCCACTGACTGATGATTTATTTCGAAGTGGTGAACTTCTGCTGAGTGATGATTTAGTTTGATGTGGTAAACTTCCACCGACAGTTGATTTAGTTTGAGGTGGTGATCTTCCACTGACTGATGATTTAGTTCGATGTGGTGAACTTCTACTGACTGATGATTTAGTTTGATGTGGTGAACTTCCACTGACTGATGATTTAGTTTGATGTGGTGAACTTCTACTGAGTGATTACTTGGTTTGATGTGGAGAACTTCCACTGACTGATGATTTATTTCGATGTAGTGAACTTCCACTGACTGATGATTTAGTTTGATGTGGTGAACTTCCACTGACTGATGATTTATTTCGAAGTGGTGAACTTCTGCTGATTGATGATTTAGTTTGATGTGGTGAACTTCCTTTGATTGATGATTTAGTTCAATTTGGTGAACTTCTACTGAGTGATGATTTAGTTGGATGTGGTGAACTTCCACTGACAGATGATTTAGTTTGATGTGGTGAACTTCCACGGACTGATGATTTAGTTTGATATTTGAACTTTCACTGACTGAAAATTTAGTTTGATGTGGGGAACTTCCACTGACTTATGATTTATTTCGAAGTGGTGAACTTCTACTGAGTGATGATTTAGTTTGTTGTGGTGAACTTCCACTGACTGATGATTTAGTTCAATGTGGTGAACTTCCACTGACTGATGATTTAGTTTGATGTGGTGAACTTTAACTGACTGATGATTTAGTTCGATGTGGTGAACTTATATAGAGTGATTATTTGGTTTGATGTGGTGAACTTCCACTGACAGATGATTTAGTTTGATGTGGTGAACTTTTACTGACTGATGATTTAGTTCGATGTGGTGAACTTCCACTGACTGATGATTTAAATCGATGTGGTGAACTTCCACTGACTGATGATTTAGTTTGATGTGGTGAACTTCCACTGAATGATGATTTATTTCGAAGTCGTGAACTTCTACTGAGTGATGATTTACTTTGATGTGGTGAACTTCCACTGACAGTTGATTTAGTTTGAGGTGGTGAACTTCCACTGACTGATGATTTAGTTTGATGTGGTGAACTTCCACTGACTGATGATTTAGTTCGATGTGGTGAACTTCTAATGAGTGATGATTTAGTTTGATGTGGTGAACTTCCACTGACTGATGATTTAGTTTGATGTGGTGAACTTCTACTGAGTGATTATTTGGTTTGATGTGGTGAACTTCCACTGACTGATGATTTATTTCGAAGTGGTGAACTTTTGCTGAGTGATGATTTAGTTTGATGTGGGGAACTTCCACTGACTGATGATTTATTTTGATATTGTGAACATCTACTGACTGATGATTTAGTTTGATGTGGTAAACTTCCACTGACTGATGATTTATTTCGAAGTGGTGAACTTCTACTGAGTGATGATTTAGTTCGATGCAGTGAACTTCCACTGACTGATGATTTAGTTTGATGTGGTGAACTTCCACTGACAGATGATTTATTTTGATGTGGTGAACTTTAACTGACTGATGATTTAGTTCGATGTGGTGAACTTATATAGAGTGATTATTTGGTTTGATGTGGTGAACTTCCACTGACAGATGATTTAGTTTGATGTGGTGAACTTCCACTGACTGATGATTTAGTTCGATATGGTGAACTTCCACTGACTGATGATTTAAATTGATGTAGTGAACTTCCACTGACTGATGATTTAGTTTGATGTGGTGAACTTCCACTGACTGATGATTTATTTCGAAGTCGTGAACTTATACTGAGTGATGATTTACTTTGATGTGGTGAACTTCCACTGACAGTTGATTTAGTTTGAGGTGGTGAACTTCCACTGACTGATGATTTAGTTTGATGTGGTGAACTTCCACTAACTGATGATTTAGTTCGATGTGGTAAATTTCTACTGAGTGATGATTTAGTTTGATTTGGTGAACTTCCACTGAATGATGATTTAGTTTGATGTGGTGAACTTCTACTGAGTGATTATTTGGTTTGATGTGGTGAACTTCCACTGACAGATGATTTAATTTGATGTGGTTAACTTCCACTGACTGATGATTTATTTTGAAGTGGTGAACTTCTACTGAGTGATTATTTGATTTGATGTGGTGAACTTCCACTGACAGTTGATTTAGTTTGATGTGGTGAACTTCCACTGACTAATGATTTAGTTCGATGTGGTGAACTTCCACTGACTGATGATTTATTTTGATGTGGTGAACTTCCACTGACTGATGATTTAGTTCGATGTGGTGAACTTCTACTGAGTGATGATTTAGTTTGATGTGGTAAACTTCCACTGACTGATGATTTAGTTCGATGTGGTGAACTTCTACTGTGTGATTATTTGGTTTGAAGTGGTGAACTTCCACTGACAGATGATTTAGTTTGATGTGGTGAACTTCCACTGAGTGATGATTTAGATTGATGTGGTGAACTTCTACTGAGTGATTACTTGGTTTGATGTGGTGAACTTCCACTGACTGATGATTTATTTCGATGTGGTGAACTTCCACTGACTGATGATTTAGTTTGATGTGGTGAACTTCCACTGACTGATGATTTATTTCGAAGTGGTGAACTTCTGCTGAGTGATGATTTAGTTTGATGTGGTGAACTTCCACTGACAGTTGATTTAGTTTGAGGTGGTGAACTTCCACTGACTGATGATTTAGTTTGATGTGGTGAACTTCCACTGACAGATGATTTAGTTTGATGTGGTGAACTTCCACTGACTGATGATTTAGTTTGATATTTGAACTTTCACTGACTGATGATTTAGTTTGAGATTGTGAACTTCTACTGGCTGATGATTTAGTTTGATGTGGTGAACTTCCACTGACTGATGATTTATTTCGAAGTGGTGAACTTCTACTGAGTGATGATTTAGTTTGATGTGGTGAACTTCCACTGACTGATGATTTAGTTCGATGTGGTGAACTTCCACTGACTGATGATTTAGTTTGAGGTGGTGAACTTCCACTGACTGATGATTTAGTTTGATGTGGAGAACTTCCACTGACTGATGATTTAGTTCGATGTGGTGAACTTCTACTGAGTGATTATTTGATTTGATGTGGTGAACTTCCACTGACAGATGATTCAGTTTCATGTGGTGAACTTCCACTGACTGATGATTTAGTTTGATGTGGTGAACTTCCACTGACTGATGATTTATTTCGATGTGGTGAAATTCTGCTGAGTGATGATTTAGTCAGATGTGGTGAACTTCCACTGACAGTTGATTTAGTTTGAGGTGGTGAACTTCCACTGACTGATGATTTAGTTCGATGTGGTGAACTTCTACTGAGTGATTATTTGGTTTGATGTGGTGAACTTCCACTGACAGATGATTTAGTTTGATGTGGTGAACTTCCACTGACTGATGATTTAGTTCGATGTGGTGACCTTCCACTGACTGATGATTTAGTCTGTTGTGGTGAACTTCCACTGACTGATGATTTATTTCGAAGTGGTGAACTTCTGCTGAGTGATGATTTAGTTTGATGTGGTAAACTTCCACTGACAGTTGATTTAGTTTGAGGTGGTGATCTTCCACTGACTGATGATTTAGTTCGATGTGGTGAACTTCTACTGACTGATGATTTAGTTTGATGTGGTGAACTTCCACTGACTGATGATTTAGTTTGATGTGGTGAACTTCTACTGAGTGATTACTTGGTTTGATGTGGTGAACTTTCACTGACTGATGATTTATTTCGATGTAGTGAACTTCCAATGACTGATGATTTAGTTTGATGTGGTGAACTTCCACTGACTGATGATTTATTTCAAAGTGGTGAACTTCTGCTGATTGATGATTTAGTTTGATGTGGTGAACTTCCATTGATTGATGATTTAGTTCAATTTGGTGAACTTCTACTGAGTGATGATTTAGTTTGATGTGGTGAACTTCCACTGACAGATGATTTAGTTTGATGTGGTGAACTTCCACGGACTGATGATTTAGTTTGATATTTGAACTTTCTCTGACTGAAAATTTAGTTTGATGTGGGGAACTTCCACTGACTTATGATTTATTTCGAAGTGGTGAACTTCTACTGAGTGATGATTTAGTTTGATGTGGTGAACTTCCACTGACTGATGATTTAGTTTGATGTGGTGAACTTCCACTGACTGATGATTTATTTCGAAGTCGTGAACTTCTACTGAGTGATGATTTACTTTGATGTGGTGAACTTACACTGACAGTTGATTTAGTTTGAGGTGGTGAACTTCCACTGACTGATGATTTAGTTTGATGTGGTGAACTTCCACTGACTGATGATTTAGTTCGATGTGGTGAACTTCTAATGAGTGATGATTTAGTTTGATGTGGTGAACTTCCACTGACTGATGATTTAGTTTGATGTGGTGAACTTCTACTGAGTGATTATTTGGTTTGATGTGGTGAACTTCCACTGACTGATGATTTATTTCGAAGTGGTGAACTTTTGCTGAGTGATGATTTAGTTTGATGTGGGGAACTTCCACTGACTGATGATTTAGTTTGATATTGTGAACATCTACTGACTGATGATTTAGTTTGATGTGGTGAACTTCCACTGACTGATGATTTATTTCGATGTAGTGAACTTCCACTGACTGATGATTTAGTTTGATGTGGTGAACTTCCACTGACTGATGATTTATTTCGAAGTGGTGAACTTCTGCTGATTGATGATTTAGTTTGATGTGGTGAACTTCCATTGATTGATGATTTAGTTCAATTTGGTGAACTTCTACTGAGTGATGATTTAGTTGGATGTGGTGAACTTCCACTGACAGATGATTTAGTTTGATGTGGTGAACTTCCACGGACTGATGATTTAGTTTGATATTTGAACTTTCACTGACTGAAAATTTAGTTTGATGTGGGGAACATCCACTGACTTATGATTTATTTCGAAGTGGTGAACTTCTACTGAGTGATGATTTAGTTTGTTGTGGTGAACTTCCACTGATTGATGATTTAGTTCAATGTGGTGAACTTCCACTGACTGATGATTTAGTTTGATGTGGTGAACTTTAACTGACTGATGATTTAGTTCGATGTGGTGAACTTATATAGAGTGATTATTTGGTTTGATGTGGTGAACTTCCACTGACAGATGATTTAGTTTGATGTGGTGAACTTTTACTGACTGATGATTTAGTTCGATGTGGTGAACTTCCACTGACTGATGATTTAAATCGATGTGGTGAACTTCCACTGACTGATGATTTAGTTTGATGTGGTGAACTTCCACTGACTGATGATTTATTTCGAAGTCGTGAACTTCTACTGAGTGATGATTTACTTTGATGTGGTGAACTTCCACTGACAGTTGATTTAGTTTGAGGTGGTGAACTTCCACTGACTGATGATTTAGTTTGATGTGGTGAACTTCCACTGACTGATGATTTAGTTCGATGTGGTGAACTTCTAATGAGTGATGATTTAGTTTGATGTGGTGAACTTCCACTGACTGATGATTTAGTTTGATGTGGTGAACTTCTACTGAGTGATTATTTGGTTTGATGTGGTGAACTTCCACTGACTGATGATTTATTTCGAAGTGGTGAACTTTTGCTGAGTGATGATTTAGTTTGATGTGGGGAACTTCCACTGACTGATGATTTATTTTGATATTGTGAACATCTACTGACTGATGATTTAGTTTGATGTGGTAAACTTCCACTGACTGATGATTTATTTCGAAGTGGTGAACTTCTACTGAGTGATGATTTAGTTCGATGCAGTGAACTTTCACTGACTGATGATTTAGTTTGATGTGGTGAACTTCCACTGACAGATGATTTATTTTGATGTGGTGAACTTTAACTGACTGATGATTTAGTTCGATGTGGTGAACTTATATAGAGTGATTATTTGGTTTGATGTGGTGAACTTCCACTGACAGATGATTTAGTTTGATGTGGTGAACTTCCACTGACTGATGATTTAGTTCGATATGGTGAACTTCCACTGACTGATGATTTAAATTGATGTAGTGAACTTCCACTGACTGATGATTTAGTTTGATGTGGTGAACTTCCACTGACTGATGATTTATTTCGAAGTCGTGAATTTATACTGAGTGATGATTTACTTTGATGTAGTGAACTTCCACTGACAGTTGATTTAGTTTGAGGTGGTGAACTTCCACTGACTGATGATTTAGTTTGATGTGGTGAACTTCCACTAACTGATGATTTAGTTCGATGTGGTAAATTTCTACTGAGTGATGATTTAGTTTGATTTGGTAAACTTCCACTGAATGATGATTTAGTTTGATGTGGTGAACTTCTACTGAGTGATTATTTGGTTTGATGTGGTGAACTTCCACTGACAGATGATTTAATTTGATGTGGTTAACTTCCACTGACTGATGATTTATTTTGAAGTGGTGAACTTCTACTGAGTGATTATTTGATTTGATGTGGTGAACTTCCACTGACAGTTGATTTAGTTTGATGTGGTGAACTTCCACTGACTAATGATTTAGTTCGATGTGGTGAACTTCCACTGACTGATGATTTATTTTGATGTGGTGAACTTCCACTGACTGATGATTTAGTTCGATGTGGTGAACTTCTACTGAGTGATGATTTAGTTTGATGTGGTAAACTTCCACTGACTGATGATTTAGTTCGATGTGGTGAACTTCTACTGTGTGATTATTTGGTTTGAAGTGGTGAACTTCCACTGACAGATGATTTAGTTTGATGTGGTGAACTTCCACTGAGTGATGATTTAGTTTGATGTGGTGAACTTCCACTGACTGATGATTTATTTCGAAGTGGTGAACTTCTGCTGAGTGATGATTTAGTTTGATGTGGTGAACTTCCACTGACAGTTGATTTAGTTTGAGGTGGTGAACTTCCACTGACTGATGATTTAGTTTGATGTGGTGAACTTCCACTGACAGATGATTTAGTTTGATGTGGTGAACTTCCACTGACTGATGATTTAGTTTGATATTTGAACTTTCACTGACTGATGATTTAGTTTGAGATTGTGAACTTCTACTGGCTGATGATTTAGTTTGATGTGGTGAACTTCCACTGACTGATGATTTATTTCGAAGTGGTGAACTTCTACTGAGTGATGATTTAGTTTGATGTGGTGAACTTCCACTGACTGATGATTTAGTTCGATGTGGTGAACTTCCACTGACTGATGATTTAGTTTGAGGTGGTGAACTTCCACTGACTGATGATTTAGTTTGATGTGGAGAACTTCCACTGACTGATGATTTAGTTCGATGTGGTGAACTTCTACTGAGTGATTATTTGATTTGATGTGGTGAACTTCCACTGACAGATGATTCAGTTTCATGTGGTGAACTTCCACTGACTGATGATTTAGTTTGATGTGGTGAACTTCCACTGACTGATGATTTATTTCGATGTGGTGAAATTCTGCTGAGTGATGATTTAGTCTGATGTGGTGAACTTCCACTGACAGTTGATTTAGTTTGAGGTGGTGAACTTCCACTGACTGATGATTTAGTTCGATGTGGTGAACTTCTACTGAGTGATTATTTGGTTTGATGTGGTGAACTTCCACTGACAGATGATTTAGTTTGATGTGGTGAACTTCCACTGACTGATGATTTAGTTCGATGTGGTGACCTTCCACTGACTGATGATTTAGTCTGTTGTGGTGAACTTCCACTGACTGATGATTTATTTCGAAGTGGTGAACTTCTGCTGAGTGATGATTTAGTTTGATGTGGTAAACTTCCACTGACAGTTGATTTAGTTTGAGGTGGTGATCTTCCACTGACTGATGATTTAGTTCGATGTGGTGAACTTCTACTGAGTGATTATTTGATTTGATGTGGTGAACTTCCACTGACAGTTGATTTAGTTTGATGTGGTGAACTTCCACTGACTAATGATTTAGTTCGATGTGGTGAACTTCCACTGACTGATGATTTATTTTGATGTGGTGAACTTCCACTGACTGATGATTTAGTTCGATGTGGTGAACTTCTACTGAGTGATGATTTAGTTTGATGTGGTAAACTTCCACTGACTGATGATTTAGTTCGATGTGGTGAACTTCTACTGTGTGATTATTTGGTTTGAAGTGGTGAACTTCCACTGACAGATGATTTAGTTTGATGTGGTGAACTTCCACTGAGTGATGATTTAGATTGATGTGGTGAACTTCTACTGAGTGATTACTTGGTTTGATGTGGTGAACTTCCACTGACTGATGATTTATTTCGATGTGGTGAACTTCCACTGACTGATGATTTAGTTTGATGTGGTGAACTTCCACTGACTGATGATTTATTTCGAAGTGGTGAACTTCTGCTGAGTGATGATTTAGTTTGATGTGGTGAACTTCCACTGACAGTTGATTTAGTTTGAGGTGGTGAACTTCCACTGACTGATGATTTAGTTTGATGTGGTGAACTTCCACTGACAGATGATTTAGTTTGATGTGGTGAACTTCCACTGACTGATGATTTAGTTTGATATTTGAACTTTCACTGACTGATGATTTAGTTTGAGATTGTGAACTTCTACTGGCTGATGATTTAGTTTGATGTGGTGAACTTCCACTGACTGATGATTTATTTCGAAGTGGTGAACTTCTACTGAGTGATGATTTAGTTTGATGTGGTGAACTTCCACTGACTGATGATTTAGTTCGATGTGGTGAACTTCCACTGACTGATGATTTAGTTTGAGGTGGTGAACTTCCACTGACTGATGATTTAGTTTGATGTGGAGAACTTCCACTGACTGATGATTTAGTTCGATGTGGTGAACTTCTACTGAGTGATTATTTGATTTGATGTGGTGAACTTCCACTGACAGATGATTCAGTTTCATGTGGTGAACTTCCACTGACTGATGATTTAGTTTGATGTGGTGAACTTCCACTGACTGATGATTTATTTCGATGTGGTGAAATTCTGCTGAGTGATGATTTAGTCAGATGTGGTGAACTTCCACTGACAGTTGATTTAGTTTGAGGTGGTGAACTTCCACTGACTGATGATTTAGTTCGATGTGGTGAACTTCTACTGAGTGATTATTTGGTTTGATGTGGTGAACTTCCACTGACAGATGATTTAGTTTGATGTGGTGAACTTCCACTGACTGATGATTTAGTTCGATGTGGTGACCTTCCACTGACTGATGATTTAGTCTGTTGTGGTGAACTTCCACTGACTGATGATTTATTTCGAAGTGGTGAACTTCTGCTGAGTGATGATTTAGTTTGATGTGGTAAACTTCCACTGACAGTTGATTTAGTTTGAGGTGGTGATCTTCCACTGACTGATGATTTAGTTCGATGTGGTGAACTTCTACTGACTGATGATTTAGTTTGATGTGGTGAACTTCCACTGACTGATGATTTAGTTTGATGTGGTGAACTTCTACTGAGTGATTACTTGGTTTGATGTGGTGAACTTTCACTGACTGATGATTTATTTCGATGTAGTGAACTTCCAATGACTGATGATTTAGTTTGATGTGGTGAACTTCCACTGACTGATGATTTATTTCAAAGTGGTGAACTTCTGCTGATTGATGATTTAGTTTGATGTGGTGAACTTCCATTGATTGATGATTTAGTTCAATTTGGTGAACTTCTACTGAGTGATGATTTAGTTTGATGTGGTGAACTTCCACTGACAGATGATTTAGTTTGATGTGGTGAACTTCCACGGACTGATGATTTAGTTTGATATTTGAACTTTCTCTGACTGAAAATTTAGTTTGATGTGGGGAACTTCCACTGACTTATGATTTATTTCGAAGTGGTGAACTTCTACTGAGTGATGATTTAGTTTGATGTGGTGAACTTCCACTGACTGATGATTTAGTTTGATGTGGTGAACTTCCACTGACTGATGATTTATTTCGAAGTCGTGAACTTCTACTGAGTGATGATTTACTTTGATGTGGTGAACTTACACTGACAGTTGATTTAGTTTGAGGTGGTGAACTTCCACTGACTGATGATTTAGTTTGATGTGGTGAACTTCCACTGACTGATGATTTAGTTCGATGTGGTGAACTTCTAATGAGTGATGATTTAGTTTGATGTGGTGAACTTCCACTGACTGATGATTTAGTTTGATGTGGTGAACTTCTACTGAGTGATTATTTGGTTTGATGTGGTGAACTTCCACTGACTGATGATTTATTTCGAAGTGGTGAACTTTTGCTGAGTGATGATTTAGTTTGATGTGGGGAACTTCCACTGACTGATGATTTAGTTTGATATTGTGAACATCTACTGACTGATGATTTAGTTTGATGTGGTGAACTTCCACTGACTGATGATTTATTTCGATGTAGTGAACTTCCACTGACTGATGATTTAGTTTGATGTGGTGAACTTCCACTGACTGATGATTTATTTCGAAGTGGTGAACTTCTGCTGATTGATGATTTAGTTTGATGTGGTGAACTTCCATTGATTGATGATTTAGTTCAATTTGGTGAACTTCTACTGAGTGATGATTTAGTTGGATGTGGTGAACTTCCACTGACAGATGATTTAGTTTGATGTGGTGAACTTCCACGGACTGATGATTTAGTTTGATATTTGAACTTTCACTGACTGAAAATTTAGTTTGATGTGGGGAACATCCACTGACTTATGATTTATTTCGAAGTGGTGAACTTCTACTGAGTGATGATTTAGTTTGTTGTGGTGAACTTCCACTGATTGATGATTTAGTTCAATGTGGTGAACTTCCACTGACTGATGATTTAGTTTGATGTGGTGAACTTTAACTGACTGATGATTTAGTTCGATGTGGTGAACTTATATAGAGTGATTATTTGGTTTGATGTGGTGAACTTCCACTGACAGATGATTTAGTTTGATGTGGTGAACTTTTACTGACTGATGATTTAGTTTGATGTGGTGAACTTCCACTGACTGATGATTTAAATCGATGTGGTGAACTTCCACTGACTGATGATTTAGTTTGATGTGGTGAACTTCCACTGACTGATGATTTATTTCGAAGTCGTGAACTTCTACTGAGTGATGATTTACTTTGATGTGGTGAACTTCCACTGACAGTTGATTTAGTTTGAGGTGGTGAACTTCCACTGACTGATGATTTAGTTTGATGTGGTGAACTTCCACTGACTGATGATTTAGTTCGATGTGGTGAACTTCTAATGAGTGATGATTTAGTTTGATGTGGTGAACTTCCACTGACTGATGATTTAGTTTGATGTGGTGAACTTCTACTGAGTGATTATTTGGTTTGATGTGGTGAACTTCCACTGACTGATGATTTATTTCGAAGTGGTGAACTTTTGCTGAGTGATGATTTAGTTTGATGTGGGGAACTTCCACTGACTGATGATTTATTTTGATATTGTGAACATCTACTGACTGATGATTTAGTTTGATGTGGTAAACTTCCACTGACTGATGATTTATTTCGAAGTGGTGAACTTCTACTGAGTGATGATTTAGTTCGATGCAGTGAACTTTCACTGACTGATGATTTAGTTTGATGTGGTGAACTTCCACTGACAGATGATTTATTTTGATGTGGTGAACTTTAACTGACTGATGATTTAGTTCGATGTGGTGAACTTATATAGAGTGATTATTTGGTTTGATGTGGTGAACTTCCACTGACAGATGATTTAGTTTGATGTGGTGAACTTCCACTGACTGATGATTTAGTTCGATATGGTGAACTTCCACTGACTGATGATTTAAATTGATGTAGTGAACTTCCACTGACTGATGATTTAGTTTGATGTGGTGAACTTCCACTGACTGATGATTTAGTTCGATATGGTGAACTTCCACTGACTGATGATTTAAATTGATGTAGTGAACTTCCACTGACTGATGATTTAGTTTGATGTGGTAAACTTCCACTGACAGTTGATTTAGTTTGAGGTGGTGATCTTCCACTGACTGATGATTTAGTTCGATGTGGTGAACTTCTACTGACTGATGATTTAGTTTGATGTGGTGAACTTCCACTGACTGATGATTTAGTTTGATGTGGTGAACTTCTACTGAGTGATTACTTGGTTTGATGTGGTGAACTTTCACTGACTGATGATTTATTTCGATGTAGTGAACTTCCAATGACTGATGATTTAGTTTGATGTGGTGAACTTCCACTGACTGATGATTTATTTCAAAGTGGTGAACTTCTGCTGATTGATGATTTAGTTTGATGTGGTGAACTTCCATTGATTGATGATTTAGTTCAATTTGGTGAACTTCTACTGAGTGATGATTTAGTTTGATGTGGTGAACTTCCACTGACAGATGATTTAGTTTGATGTGGTGAACTTCCACGGACTGATGATTTAGTTTGATATTTGAACTTTCTCTGACTGAAAATTTAGTTTGATGTGGGGAACTTCCACTGACTTATGATTTATTTCGAAGTGGTGAACTTCTACTGAGTGATGATTTAGTTTGATGTGGTGAACTTCCACTGACTGATGATTTAGTTTGATGTGGTGAACTTCCACTGACTGATGATTTATTTCGAAGTCGTGAACTTCTACTGAGTGATGATTTACTTTGATGTGGTGAACTTCCACTGACAGTTGATTTAGTTTGAGGTGGTGAACTTCCACTGACTGATGATTTAGTTTGATGTGGTGAACTTCCACTGACTGATGATTTAGTTCGATGTGGTGAACTTCTAATGAGTGATGATTTAGTTTGATGTGGTGAACTTCCACTGACTGATGATTTAGTTTGATGTGGTGAACTTCTACTGAGTGATTATTTGGTTTGATGTGGTGAACTTCCACTGACTGATGATTTATTTCGAAGTGGTGAACTTTTGCTGAGTGATGATTTAGTTTGATGTGGGGAACTTCCACTGACTGATGATTTAGTTTGATATTGTGAACATCTACTGACTGATGATTTAGTTTGATGTGGTGAACTTCCACTGACTGATGATTTATTTCGATGTAGTGAACTTCCACTGACTGATGATTTAGTTTGATGTGGTGAACTTCCACTGACTGATGATTTAAATCGATGTGGTGAACTTCCACTGACTGATGATTTAGTTTGATGTGGGGAACTTCCACTGACTTATGATTTATTTCGAAGTGGTGAACTTCTACTGAGTGATGATTTAGTTTGTTGTGGTGAACTTCCACTGACTGATGATTTAGTTCAATGTGGTGAACTTCCACTGACTGATGATTTAGTTTGATGTGGTGAACTTTAACTGACTGATGATTTAGTTCGATGTGGTGAACTTATATAGAGTGATTATTTGGTTTGATGTGGTGAACTTCCACTGACAGATGATTTAGTTTGATGTGGTGAACTTTTACTGACTGATGATTTAGTTCGATGTGGTGAACTTCCACTGACTGATGATTTAAATCGATGTGGTGAACTTCCACTGACTGATGATTTAGTTTGATGTGGTGAACTTCCACTGACTGATGATTTATTTCGAAGTCGTGAACTTCTACTGAGTGATGATTTACTTTGATGTGGTGAACTTCCACTGACAGTTGATTTAGTTTGAGGTGGTGAACTTCCACTGACTGATGATTTAGTTTGATGTGGTGAACTTCCACTGACTGATGATTTAGTTCGATGTGGTGAACTTCTAATGAGTGATGATTTAGTTTGATGTGGTGAACTTCCACTGACTGATGATTTAGTTTGATGTGGTGAACTTCTACTGAGTGATTATTTGGTTTGATGTGGTGAACTTCCACTGACTGATGATTTATTTCGAAGTGGTGAACTTTTGCTGAGTGATGATTTAGTTTGATGTGGGGAACTTCCACTGACTGATGATTTATTTTGATATTGTGAACATCTACTGACTGATGATTTAGTTTGATGTGGTAAACTTCCACTGACTGATGATTTATTTCGAAGTGGTGAACTTCTACTGAGTGATGATTTAGTTCGATGCAGTGAACTTTCACTGACTGATGATTTAGTTTGATGTGGTGAACTTCCACTGACAGATGATTTATTTTGATGTGGTGAACTTTAACTGACTGATGATTTAGTTCGATGTGGTGAACTTATATAGAGTGATTATTTGGTTTGATGTGGTGAACTTCCACTGACAGATGATTTAGTTTGATGTGGTGAACTTCCACTGACTGATGATTTAGTTCGATATGGTGAACTTCCACTGACTGATGATTTAAATTGATGTAGTGAACTTCCACTGACTGATGATTTAGTTTGATGTGGTGAACTTCCACTGACTGATGATTTATTTCGAAGTCGTGAATTTATACTGAGTGATGATTTACTTTGATGTAGTGAACTTCCACTGACAGTTGATTTAGTTTGAGGTGGTGAACTTCCACTGACTGATGATTTAGTTTGATGTGGTGAACTTCCACTAACTGATGATTTAGTTCGATGTGGTAAATTTCTACTGAGTGATGATTTAGTTTGATTTGGTAAACTTCCACTGAATGATGATTTAGTTTGATGTGGTGAACTTCTACTGAGTGATTATTTGGTTTGATGTGGTGAACTTCCACTGACAGATGATTTAATTTGATGTGGTTAACTTCCACTGACTGATGATTTATTTTGAAGTGGTGAACTTCTACTGAGTGATTATTTGATTTGATGTGGTGAACTTCCACTGACAGTTGATTTAGTTTGATGTGGTGAACTTCCACTGACTAATGATTTAGTTCGATGTGGTGAACTTCCACTGACTGATGATTTATTTTGATGTGGTGAACTTCCACTGACTGATGATTTAGTTCGATGTGGTGAACTTCTACTGAGTGATGATTTAGTTTGATGTGGTAAACTTCCACTGACTGATGATTTAGTTCGATGTGGTGAACTTCTACTGTGTGATTATTTGGTTTGAAGTGGTGAACTTCCACTGACAGATGATTTAGTTTGATGTGGTGAACTTCCACTGAGTGATGATTTAGTTTGATGTGGTGAACTTCCACTGACTGATGATTTATTTCGAAGTGGTGAACTTCTGCTGAGTGATGATTTAGTTTGATGTGGTGAACTTCCACTGACAGTTGATTTAGTTTGAGGTGGTGAACTTCCACTGACTGATGATTTAGTTTGATGTGGTGAACTTCCACTGACAGATGATTTAGTTTGATGTGGTGAACTTCCACTGACTGATGATTTAGTTTGATATTTGAACTTTCACTGACTGATGATTTAGTTTGAGATTGTGAACTTCTACTGGCTGATGATTTAGTTTGATGTGGTGAACTTCCACTGACTGATGATTTATTTCGAAGTGGTGAACTTCTACTGAGTGATGATTTAGTTTGATGTGGTGAACTTCCACTGACTGATGATTTAGTTCGATGTGGTGAACTTCCACTGACTGATGATTTAGTTTGAGGTGGTGAACTTCCACTGACTGATGATTTAGTTTGATGTGGAGAACTTCCACTGACTGATGATTTAGTTCGATGTGGTGAACTTCTACTGAGTGATTATTTGATTTGATGTGGTGAACTTCCACTGACAGATGATTCAGTTTCATGTGGTGAACTTCCACTGACTGATGATTTAGTTTGATGTGGTGAACTTCCACTGACTGATGATTTATTTCGATGTGGTGAAATTCTGCTGAGTGATGATTTAGTCTGATGTGGTGAACTTCCACTGACAGTTGATTTAGTTTGAGGTGGTGAACTTCCACTGACTGATGATTTAGTTCGATGTGGTGAACTTCTACTGAGTGATTATTTGGTTTGATGTGGTGAACTTCCACTGACAGATGATTTAGTTTGATGTGGTGAACTTCCACTGACTGATGATTTAGTTCGATGTGGTGACCTTCCACTGACTGATGATTTAGTCTGTTGTGGTGAACTTCCACTGACTGATGATTTATTTCGAAGTGGTGAACTTCTGCTGAGTGATGATTTAGTTTGATGTGGTAAACTTCCACTGACAGTTGATTTAGTTTGAGGTGGTGATCTTCCACTGACTGATGATTTAGTTCGATGTGGTGAACTTCTACTGACTGATGATTTAGTCTGATGTGGTGAACTTCCACTGACTGATGATTTAGTTTGATGTGGTGAACTTCTACTGAGTGATTACTTGGTTTGATGTGGTGAACTTCCACTGACTGATGATTTATTTCGATGTAGTGAATTTCCACTGACTGATGATTTAGTTTGATGTGGTGAACTTCCACTGACTGATGATTTATTTCAAAGTGGTGAACTTCTGCTGATTGATGATTTAGTTTGATGTGGTGAACTTCCATTGATTGATGATTTAGTTCAATTTGGTGAACTTCTACTGAGTGATGATTTAGTTTGATGTGGTGAACTTCCACTGACAGATGATTTAGTTTGATGTGGTGAACTTCCACGGACTGATGATTTAGTTTGATATTTGAACTTTCTCTGACTGAAAATTTAGTTTGATGTGGGGAACTTCCACTGACTTATGATTTATTTCGAAGTGGTGAACTTCTACTGAGTGATGATTTAGTTTGATGTGGTGAACTTCCACTGACTGATGATTTAGTTTGATGTGGTGAACTTCCACTGACTGATGATTTATTTCGAAGTCGTGAACTTCTACTGAGTGATGATTTACTTTGATGTGGTGAACTTCCACTGACAGTTGATTTAGTTTGAGGTGGTGAACTTCCACTGACTGATGATTTAGTTTGATGTGGTGAACTTCCACTGACTGATGATTTAGTTCGATGTGGTGAACTTCTAATGAGTGATGATTTAGTTTGATGTGGTGAACTTCCACTGACTGATGATTTAGTTTGATGTGGTGAACTTCTACTGAGTGATTATTTGGTTTGATGTGGTGAACTTCCACTGACTGATGATTTATTTCGAAGTGGTGAACTTTTGCTGAGTGATGATTTAGTTTGATGTGGGGAACTTCCACTGACTGATGATTTAGTTTGATATTGTGAACATCTACTGACTGATGATTTAGTTTGATGTGGTGAACTTCCACTGACTGATGATTTATTTCGACGTGGTGAACTTCTACTGAGTGATGATTTAGTTCGATGCAGTGAACTTCCACTGACTGATGATTTATTTTGATGTGGTGAACTTCCACTGACAGATGATTTATTTTGATGTGGTGAACTTTAACTGACTGATGATTTAGTTCGATGTGGTGAACTTATATAGAGTGATTATTTGGTTTGATGTGGTGAACTTCCACTGACAGATGATTTAGTTTGATGTGGTGAACTTCCACTGACTGATGATTTAGTTCGATATGGTGAACTTCCACTGACTGATGATTTAAATTGATGTAGTGAACTTCCACTGACTGATGATTTAGTTTGATGTGGTGAACTTCCACTGACTGATAATTTATTTCGAAGTCGTGAACTTATATTGAGTGATGATTTACTTTGATGTGGTGAACTTCCACTGACAGTTGATTTAGTTTGAGGTGGTGAACTTCCACTGACTGATGATTTAGTTTGATGTGGTGAACTTCCACTAACTGATGATTTAGTTCGATGTGGTAAATTTCTACTGAGTGATGATTTAGTTTGATTTGGTGAACTTCCACTGAATGATGATTTAGTTTGATGTGGTGAACTTCTACTGAGTGATTATTTGGTTTGATGTGGTGAACTTCCACTGACAGATGATTTAATTTGATGTGGTTAACTTCCACTGACTGATGATTTATTTTGAAGTGGTGAACTTCTACTGAGTGATTATTTGATTTGATGTGGTGAACTTCAACTGACAGTTGATTTAGTTTGATGTGGTGAACTTCCACTGACTAATGATTTAGTTCGATGTGGTGAACTTCCACTGACTGATGATTTATTTTGATGTGGTGAACTTCCACTGACTGATGATTTAGTTCGATGTGGTGAACTTCTACTGAGTGATGATTTAGTTTGATGTGGTAAACTTCCACTGACTGATGATTTAGTTTGATGTGGTGAACTTCTACTGAGTGATTATTTGGTTTGATGTGGTGAACTTCCACTGACAGATGATTTAGTTTGATGTGGTGAACTTCCACTGACTGATGATTTAGTTCGATGTGGTGAAATTCCACTGACTGATGATTTAGTCTGTTGTGGTGAACTTCCACTGACTGATGATTTATTTCGAAGTGGTGAACTTCTGCTGAGTGATGATTTAGTTTGATGTGGTGAACTTTCACTGACAGTTGATTTAGTTTGATGTGGTGAACTTCCACTGAGTGATGATTTAGTTTGATGTGGTGAACTTCTACTGAGTGATTACTTGGTTTGATGTGGTGAACTTCCACTGACTGATGATTTATTTCGATGTGGTGAACTTCCACTGACTGATGATTTAGTTTGATGTGGTGAACTTCCACTGACTGATGATTTATTTCGAAGTGGTGAACTTCTGCTGAGTGATGATTTAGTTTGATGTGGTGAACTTCCACTGACTCATGATTTAGTTTGATGTGGTGAACTTCCACTGACTCATGATTTAGTTTGATATTTGAACTTTCACTGACTAATGATTTAGTTTGAGATTGTGAACTTCTACTGGCTGATGATTTAGTTTGATGTGGTGAACTTCCACTGACTGATGATTTATTTCGAAGTGGTGAACTTCCACTGAGTGATGATTTAGTTTGATGTGGTGAACTTCTACTGAGTGATTACTTGGTTTGATGTGGTGAACTTCCACTGACTGATGATTTATTTCGATGTGGTGAACTTCCACTGACTGATGATTTAGTTTGATGTGGTGAACTTCCACTGACTGATGATTTATTTCGAAGTGGTGAACTTCTGCTGAGTGATGATTTAGTTTGATGTGGTGAACTTCCACTGACAGTTGATTTCGTTTGAGGTGGTGAACTTCCACTGACTGATGATTTAGTTTGATATTTGAACTTTCACTGACTGATGATTTAGTTTGAGATTGTGAACTTCTACTGGCTGATGATTTAGTTTGATGTGGTGAACTTCCACTGACTGATGATTTATTTCGAAGTGGTGAACTTCTACTGAGTGATGATTTAGTTTGATGTGGTGAACTTCCACTGACTGATGATTTAGTTTGAGGTGGTGAACTTCCACTGACTGATGATTTAGTTTGATGTGGAGAACGTCCACTGACTGATGATTTAGTTCGATGTGGTGATCTTCTACTGAGTGATTATTTGATTTGATGTGGTGAACTTCCAATGACAGATGATTCAGTTTCATGTGGTGAACTTCCACTGACTGATGATTTAGTTTGATGTGGTGAACTTCCACTGACTGATGATTTATTTCGATGTGGTGAAATTCTGCTGAGTGATGATTTAGTCTGATGTGGTGAACTTCCACTGACAGTTGATTTAGTTTGAGGTGGTGAACTTCCACTGACTGATGATTTAGTTCGATGTGGTGAACTTCTACTGAGTGATTATTTGGTTTGATGTGGTGAACTTCCACTGACAGATGATTTAGTTTGATGTGGTGAACTTCCACTGACTGATGATTTAGTTCGATGTGGTGACCTTCCACTGACTGATGATTTACTCTGTTGTGATGAACTTCCACTGACTGATGATTTATTTCGAAGTGGTGAACTTCTGCTGAGTGATGATTTAGTTTGATGTGGTAAACTTCCACTGACAGTTGATTTAGTTTGAGGTGGTGATCTTCCACTGACTGATGATTTAGTTCGATGTGGTGAACTTCTACTGACTGATGATTTAGTTTGATGTGGTGAACTTCCACTGACTGATGATTTAGTTTGATGTGGTGAACTTCTACTGAGTGATTACTTGGTTTGATGTGGTGAACTTCCACTGACTGATGATTTATTTCGATGTAGTGAACTTCCACTGACTGATGATTTAGTTTGATGTGGTGAACTTCCACTGACTGATGATTTATTTCGAAGTGGTGAACTTCTGCTGATTGATGATTTAGTTTGATGTGGTGAACTTCCATTGATTGATGATTTAGTTCAATTTGGTGAACTTCTACTGAGTGATGATTTAGTTTGATGTGGTGAACTTCCACGGACTGATGATTTAGTTTGATATTTGAACTTTCACTGACTGAAAATTTTGTTTGATGTGGGGAACTTCCACTGACTTATGATTTATTTCGAAGTGGTGAACTTCTACTGAGTGATGATTTAGTTTGATGTGGTGAACTTCCACTGACTGATGATTTAGTTTGATGTGGTGAACTTCCACTGACTGATGATTTATTTCGAAGTCGTGAACTTCTACTGAGTGATGATTTACTTTGATGTGGTGAACTTCCACTGACAGTTGATTTAGTTTGAGGTGGTGAACTTCCACTGACTGATGATTTAGTTTGATGTGGTGAACTTCCACTGACTGATGATTTAGTTCGATGTGGTGAACTTCTAATGAGTGATGATTTAGTTTGATGTGGTGAACTTCCACTGACTGATGATTTAGTTTGATGTGGTGAACTTCTACTGAGTGATTATTTGGTTTGATGTGGTGAACTTCAACTGACTGATGATTTATTTCGAAGTGGTGAACTTTTGCTGAGTGATGATTTAGTTTGATGTGGGGAACTTCCACTGACTGATGATTTAGTTTGATATTGTGAACATCTACTGACTCATGATTTAGTTTGATGTGGTGAACTTCCACTCACTGATGATTTATTTCGAAGTGGTGAACTTCTACTGAGTGATGATTTAGTTCGATGCAGTGAACTTCCACTGACTGATGATTTAGTTTGATGTGGTGAACTTCCACTGACAGATGATTTATTTTGATGTGGTGAACTTTAACTGACTGATGATTTAGTTCGATGTGGTGAACTTATATAGAGTGATTATTTGGTTTGATGTGGTGAACTTCCACTGACTGACTGATGATTTAGTTCGATATGGTGAACTTCCACTGACTGATGATTTAAATTGATGTAGTGAACTTCCACTGACTGATGATTTAGTTTGATGTGGTGAACTTCCACTGACTGATGATTTATTTCGAAGTGGTGAACTTCTGCTGATTGATGATTTAGTTTGATGTGGTGAACTTCCATTGATTGATGATTTAGTTCAATTTGGTGAACTTCTACTGAGTGATGATTTAGTTTGATGTGGTGAACTTCCACTGACAGATGATTTAGTTTGATGTGGTGAACTTCCACGGACTGATGATTTAGTTTGATATTTGAACTTTCACTGACTGAAAATTTAGTTTGATGTGGGGAACTTCCACTGACTTATGATTTATTTCGAAGTGGTGAACTTCTACTGACAGATGATTTAGTTCGATGTGGTGAACTTCCACTGACTGATGATTAAGTTTGATGTGGTGAACTTCCACTGACTGATGATTTATTTCGAAGTCGTGAACTTCTACTGAGTGATGATTTACTTTGATGTGGTGAACTTCCACTGACAGTTGATTTAGTTTGAGGTGGTGAACTTCCACTGACTGATGATTTAGTTTGATGTGGTGAACTTCCACTGACTGATGATTTAGTTCGATGTGGTGAACTTCTAATGAGTGATGATTTAGTTTGATGTGGTGAACTTCCACTGACTGATGATTTAGTTTGATGTGGTGAACTTCTACTGAGTGATTATTTGGTTTGATGTGGTGAACTTCCACTGACTGATGATTTATTTCGAAGTGGTGAACTTTTGCTGAGTGATGATTTAGTTTGATGTGGGGAACTTCCACTGACTGATGATTTAGTTTGATATTGTGAACATCTACTGACTGATGATTTAGTTTGATGTGGTGAACTTCCACTGACTGATGATTTATTTCGAAGTGGTGAACTTCTACTGAGTGATGATTTAGTTCGATGCAGTGAACTTCCACTGACTGATGATTTATTTTGATGTGGTGAACTTCCACTGACAGATGATTTATTTTGATGTGGTGAACTTTAACTGACTGATGATTTAGTTCGATGTGGTGAACTTATATAGAGTGATTATTTGGTTTGATGTGGTGAACTTCCACTGACAGATGATTTAGTTTGATGTGGTGAACTTCCACTGACTGATGATTTAGTTCGATATGGTGAACTTCCACTGACTGATGATTTAAATTGATGTAGTGAACTTCCACTGACTGATGATTTAGTTTGATGTGGTGAACTTCCACTGACTGATGATTTATTTCGAAGTCGTAAACTTATACTGAGTGATGATTTACTTTGATGTGGTGAACTTCCACTGACAGTTGATTTAGTTTGAGGTGGTGAACTTCCACTGAATGATGATTTAGTTTGATGTGGTGAACTTCCACTAACTGATGATTTAGTTCGATGTGGTAAATTTCTACTGAGTGATGATTTAGTTTGATTTGGTGAACTTCCACTGAATGATGATTTAGTTTGATGTGGTGAACTTCTACTGAGTGATTATTTGGTTTGATGTGGTGAACTTCCACTGACAGATGATTTAATTTGATGTGGTTAACTTCCACTGACTGATGATTTATTTTGAAGTGGTGAACTTCTACTGAGTGATTATTTGATTTGATGTGGTGAACTTCCACTGACAGTTGATTTAGTTTGATGTGGTGAACTTCCACTGACTAATGATTTAGTTCGATGTGGTGAACTTCCACTGACTGATGATTTATTTTGATGTGGTGAACTTCCACTGACTGATGATTTAGTTCGATGTGGTGAACTTCTACTGAGTGATGATTTAGTTTGATGTGGTAAACTTCCACTGACTGATGATTTAGTTCGATGTGGTGAACTTCTACTGAGTGATTATTTGGTTTGATGTGGTGAACTTCCACTGACAGATGATTTAGTTTGATGTGGTGAACTTCCACTGACTGATGATTTAGTTCGATGTGGTGAAATTCCACTGACTGATGATTTAGTCTGTTGTGGTGAACTTCCACTGACTGATGATTTATTTCGAAGTGGTGAACTTCTGCTGAGTGATGATTTAGTTTGATGTGGTGAACTTTCACTGACAGTTGATTTAGTTTGATGTGGTGAACTTCCACTGAGTGATGATTTAGTTTGATGTGGTGAACTTCTACTGAGTGATTACTTGGTTTGATGTGGTGAGCTTCCACTGACTGATGATTTATTTCAAAGTGGTGAACTTCTGCTGAGTGATGATTTAGTTTGATGTGGTGAACTTCCACTGACAGTTGATTTAGTTTGAGGTGGTGAACTTCCACTGACTGATGATTTAGTTTGATGTGGTGAACTTCCACTGACAGATGATTTAGTTTGATGTGGTGAACTTCCACTGACTGATGATTTAGTTTGATATTTGAACTTTCACTGACTGATGATTTAGTTTGAGATTGTGAACTTCTACTGGCTGATGATTTAGTTTGATGTGGTGAACTTCCACTGACTGATGATTTATTTCGAAGTGGTGAACTTCTACTGAGTGATGATTTAGTTTGATGTGGTGAACTTCCACTGACTGATGATTTAGTTCGATGTGGTGAACTTCCACTGACTGATGATTTAGTGTGAGGTGGTGAACTTCCACTGACTGATGATTTAGTTTGATGTGGAGAACTTCCACTGACTGATGATTTAGTTTGATGTGGTGAACTTCTACTGAGTGATTATTTGGTTTGATGTGGTGAACTTCCACTGACAGATGATTTAATTTGATGTGGTTAACTTCCACTGACTGATGATTTATTTTGAAGTGGTGAACTTCTACTGAGTGATTATTTGATTTGATGTGGTGAACTTCCACTGACAGTTGATTTAGTTTGATGTGGTGAACTTCCACTGACTAACGATTTAGTTCGATGTGGTGAACTTCCACTGACTGATGATTTATTTTGATGTGGTGAACTTCCTCTGACTGATGATTTAGTTCGATGTGGTGAACTTCTACTGAGTGATGATTTAGTTTGATGTGGTAAACTTCCACTGACTGATGATTTAGTTCGATGTGGTGAACTTCTACTGAGTGATTATTTGGTTTGATGTGGTGAACTTCCACTGACAGATGATTTAGTTTGATGTGGTGAACTTCCACTGACTGATGATTTAGTTCGATGTGGTGTAATTCCACTGACTGATGATTTAGTCTGTTGTGGTGAACTTCCACTGACTGATGATTTATTTCGAAGTGGTGAACTTCTGCTGAGTGATGATTTAGTTTGATGTGGTGAACTTTCACTGACAGTTGATTTAGTTTGATGTGGTGAACTTCCACTGAGTGATGATTTAGTTTGATGTGGTGAACTTCTACTGAGTGATTACTTGGTTTGATGTGGTGAACTTCCACTGACTGATGATTTATTTCGATGTGGTGAACTTCCACTGACTGATGATTTAGTTTGATGTGGTGAACTTCCACTGACTGATGATTTATTTCGAAGTGGTGAACTTCTGCTGAGTGATGATTTAGTTTGATGTGGTGAACTTCCACTGACAGTTGATTTAGTTTGAGGTGGTGAACTTCCACTGACTGATGATTTAGTTTGATGTGGTGAACTTCCACTGACAGATGATTTAGTTTGATGTGGTGAACTTCCACTGACTCATGATTTAGTTTGATATTTGAACTTTCACTGATTGATGATTTAGTTTGAGATTGTGAACTTCTACTGGCTGATGATTTAGTTTGATGTGGTGAACTTCCACTGACTGATGATTTATTTCGAAGTGGTGAACTTCCACTGAGTGATGATTTAGTTTGATGTGGTGAACTTCTACTGAGTGATTACTTGGTTTGATGTGGTGAACTTCCACTGACTGATGATTTATTTCGATGTGGTGAACTTCCACTGACTGATGATTTAGTTTGATGTGGTGAACTTCCACTGACTGATGATTTATTTCGAAGTGGTGAACTTCTGCTGAGTGATGATTTAGTTTGATGTGGTGAACTTCCACTGACAGTTGATTTAGTTTGAGGTGGTGAACTTCCACTGACAGATGATTTAGTTTGATGTGGTGAACTTCCACTGACTGATGATTTAGTTTGATATTTGAACTTTCACTGACTGATGATTTAGTTTGAGATTGTGAACTTCTACTGGCTGATGATTTAGTTTGATGTGGTGAACTTCCACTGACTGATGATTTATTTCGAAGTGGTGAACTTCTACTGAGTGATGATTTAGTTTGATGTGGTGAAATTCCACTGACTGATGATTTAGTTCGATGTGGTGAACTTCCACTGACTGATGATTTAGTTTGAGGTGGTGAACTTCCACTGACTGATGATTTAGTTTGATGTGGAGAACTTCCACTGACTGATGATTTAGTTCGATGTGGTGAACTTCTACTGAGTGATTATTTGATTTGATGTGGTGAACTTCCAATGACAGATGATTCAGTTTCATGTGGTGAACTTCCACTGACTGATGATTTAGTTTGATGTGGTGAACTTCCACTGACTGATGATTTATTTCGATGTGGTGAAATTCTGCTGAGTGATGATTTAGTCTGATGTGGTGAACTTCCACTGACAGTTGATTTAGTTTGAGGTGGTGAACTTCCACTGACTGATGATTTAGTTCGATGTGGTGAACTTCTACTGAGTGATTATTTGGTTTGATGTGGTGAACTTCCACTGACAGATGATTTAGTTTGATGTGGTGAACTTCCACTGACTGATGATTTAGTTCGATGTGGTGACCTTCCACTGACTGATGATTTAGTCTGTTGTGATGAACTTCCACTGACTGATGATTTATTTCGAAGTGGTGAACTTCTGCTGAGTGATGATTTAGTTTGATGTGGTAAACTTCCACTGACAGTTGATTTAGTTTGAGGTGGTGATCTTCCACTGACTGATGATTTAGTTCGATGTGGTGAACTTCTACTGACTGATGATTTAGTTTGATGTGGTGAACTTCCACTGACTGATGATTTAGTTTGATGTGGTGAACTTCTACTGAGTGATTACTTGGTTTGATGTGGTGAACTTCCACTGACTGATGATTTATTTCGATGTAGTGAACTTCCACTGACTGATGATTTAGTTTGATGTGGTGAACTTCCACTGACTGATGATTTATTTCGAAGTGGTGAACTTCTGCTGATTGATGATTTAGTTTGATGTGGTGAACTTCCATTGATTGATGATTTAGTTCAATTTGGTGAACTTCTACTGAGTGATGATTTAGTTTGATGTGGTGAACTTCCACGGACTGATGATTTAGTTTGATATTTGAACTTTCACTGACTGAAAATTTAGTTTGATGTGGGGAACTTCCACTGACTTATGATTTATTTCGAAGTGGTGAACTTCTACTGAGTGATTATTTGATTTGATGTGGTGAACTTCCACTGACAGTTGATTTAGTTTGATGTGGTGAACTTCCACTGACTAACGATTTAGTTCGATGTGGTGAACTTCCACTGACTGATGATTTATTTTGATGTGGTGAACTTCCTCTGACTGATGATTTAGTTCGATGTGGTGAACTTCTACTGAGTGATGATTTAGTTTGATGTGGTAAACTTCCACTGACTGATGATTTAGTTCGATGTGGTGAACTTCTACTGAGTGATTATTTGGTTTGATGTGGTGAACTTCCACTGACAGATGATTTAGTTTGATGTGGTGAACTTCCACTGACTGATGATTTAGTTCGATGTGGTGTAATTCCACTGACTGATGATTTAGTCTGTTGTGGTGAACTTCCACTGACTGATGATTTATTTCGAAGTGGTGAACTTCTGCTGAGTGATGATTTAGTTTGATGTGGTGAACTTTCACTGACAGTTGATTTAGTTTGATGTGGTGAACTTCCACTGAGTGATGATTTAGTTTGATGTGGTGAACTTCTACTGAGTGATTACTTGGTTTGATGTGGTGAACTTCCACTGACTGATGATTTATTTCGATGTGGTGAACTTCCACTGACTGATGATTTAGTTTGATGTGGTGAACTTCCACTGACTGATGATTTATTTCGAAAGTGGTGAACTTCTGCTGAGTGATGATTTAGTTTGATGTGGTGAACTTCCACTGACAGTTGATTTAGTTTGAGGTGGTGAACTTCCACTGACTGATGATTTAGTTCGATGTGGTGAACTTCCACTGACAGATGATTTAGTTTGATGTGGTGAACTTCCACTGACTGATGATTTATTTCGATGTGGTGAAATTCTGCTGAGTGATGATTTAGTCTGATGTGGTGAACTTCCACTGACAGTTGATTTAGTTTGAGGTGGTGAACTTCCACTGACTGATGATTTAGTTCGATGTGGTGAACTTCTACTGAGTGATTATTTGGTTTGATGTGGTGAACTTCCACTGACAGATGATTTAGTTTGATGTGGTGAACTTCCACTGACTGATGATTTAGTTCGATGTGGTGACCTTCCACTGACTGATGATTTAGTCTGTTGTGATGAACTTCCACTGACTGATGATTTATTTCGAAGTGGTGAACTTCTGCTGAGTGATGATTTAGTTTGATGTGGTAAACTTCCACTGACAGTTGATTTAGTTTGAGGTGGTGAACTTCCACTGACTGATGATTTAGTTCGATGTGGTGAACTTCCACTGACAGATGATTTAGTTTGATGTGGTGAACTTCCACTGACTCATGATTTAGTTTGATATTTGAACTTTCACTGATTGATGATTTAGTTTGAGATTGTGAACTTCTACTGGCTGATGATTTAGTTTGATGTGGTGAACTTCCACTGACTGATGATTTATTTCGAAGTGGTGAACTTCCACTGAGTGATGATTTAGTTTGATGTGGTGAACTTCTACTGAGTGATTACTTGGTTTGATGTGGTGAACTTCCACTGACTGATGATTTATTTCGATGTGGTGAACTTCCACTGACTGATGATTTAGTTTGATGTGGTGAACTTCCACTGACTGATGATTTATTTCGAAGTGGTGAACTTCTGCTGAGTGATGATTTAGTTTGATGTGGTGAACTTCCACTGACAGTTGATTTAGTTTGAGGTGGTGAACTTCCACTGACAGATGATTTAGTTTGATGTGGTGAACTTCCACTGACTGATGATTTAGTTTGATATTTGAACTTTCACTGACTGATGATTTAGTTTGAGATTGTGAACTTCTACTGGCTGATGATTTAGTTTGATGTGGTGAACTTCCACTGACTGATGATTTATTTCGAAGTGGTGAACTTCTACTGAGTGATGATTTAGTTTGATGTGGTGAAATTCCACTGACTGATGATTTAGTTCGATGTGGTGAACTTCCACTGACTGATGATTTAGTTTGAGGTGGTGAACTTCCACTGACTGATGATTTAGTTTGATGTGGAGAACTTCCACTGACTGATGATTTAGTTCGATGTGGTGAACTTCTACTGAGTGATTATTTGATTTGATGTGGTGAACTTCCAATGACAGATGATTCAGTTTCATGTGGTGAACTTCCACTGACTGATGATTTAGTTTGATGTGGTGAACTTCCACTGACTGATGATTTAGTCTGTTGTGATGAACTTCCACTGACAGTTGATTTAGTTTGAGGTGGTGAACTTCCACTGACTGATGATTTAGTTCGATGTGGTGAACTTCTACTGAGTGATTATTTGGTTTGATGTGGTGAACTTCCACTGACAGATGATTTAGTTTGATGTGGTGAACTTCCACTGACTGATGATTTAGTTCGATGTGGTGACCTTCCACTGACTGATGATTTAGTCTGTTGTGATGAACTTCCACTGACTGATGATTTATTTCGAAGTGGTGAACTTCTGCTGAGTGATGATTTAGTTTGATGTGGTAAACTTCCACTGACAGTTGATTTAGTTTGAGGTGGTGATCTTCCACTGACTGATGATTTAGTTCGATGTGGTGAACTTCTACTGACTGATGATTTAGTTTGATGTGGTGAACTTCCACTGACTGATGATTTAGTTTGATGTGGTGAACTTCTACTGAGTGATTACTTGGTTTGATGTGGTGAACTTCCACTGACTGATGATTTATTTCGATGTAGTGAACTTCCACTGACTGATGATTTAGTTTGATGTGGTGAACTTCCACTGACTGATGATTTATTTCGAAGTGGTGAACTTCTGCTGATTGATGATTTAGTTTGATGTGGTGAACTTCCATTAATTGATGATTTAGTTCAATTTGGTGAACTTCTACTGAGTGATGATTTAGTTTGATGTGGTGAACTTCCACGGACTGATGATTTAGTTTGATATTTGAACTTTCACTGACTGAAAATTTAGTTTGATGTGGGGAACTTCCACTGACTTATGATTTATTTCGAAGTGGTGAACTTCTACTGAGTGATGATTTAGTTTGATGTGGTGAACTTCCACTGACTGATGATTTAGTTTGATGTGGTGAACTTCCACTGACTGATGATTTATTTCGAAGTCGTGAACTTCTACTGAGTGATGATTTACTTTGATGTGGTGAACTTCCACTGACAGTTGATTTAGTTTGAGGTGGTGAACTTCCACTGACTGATGATTTAGTTTGATGTGGTGAACTTCCACTGACTGATGATTTAGTTCGATGTGGTGAACTTCTAATGAGTGATGATTTAGTTTGATGTGGTGAACTTCCACTGACTGATGATTTAGTTTGATGTGGTGAACTTCTACTGAGTGATTATTTGGTTTGATGTGGTGAACTTCCACTGACTGATGATTTATTTCGAAGTGGTGAACTTTTGCTGAGTGATGATTTAGTTTGATGTGGGGAACTTCCACTGACTGATGATTTAGTTTGATATTGTGAACATCTACTGACTCATGATTTAGTTTGATGTGGTGAACTTCCACTCACTGATGATTTATTTCGAAGTGGTGAACTTCTACTGAGTGATGATTTAGTTCGATGCAGTGAACTTCCACTGACTGATGATTTAGTTTGATGTGGTGAACTTCCACTGACAGATGATTTATTTTGATGTGGTGAACTTTAACTGACTGATGATTTAGTTCGATGTGGTGAACTTATATAGAGTGATTATTTGGTTTGATGTGGTGAACTTCCACTGACAGATGATTTAGTTTGATGTGGTGAACTTCTACTGAGTGATTATTTGGTTTGATGTGGTGAACTTCCACTGACTGATGATTTAGTTTGATGTGGTGAACTTCTACTGAGTGATTATTTGGTTTGATGTGGTGAACTTCCACTGACTGATGATTTAAATTGATGTAGTGAACTTCCACTGACTGATGATTTAGTTTGATGTGGTGAACTTCCACTGACTGATGATTTATTTCGAAGTGGTGAACTTCTGCTGATTGATGATTTAGTTTGATGTGGTGAACTTCCATTAATTGATGATTTAGTTCAATTTGGTGAACTTCTACTGAGTGATGATTTAGTTTGATGTGGTGAACTTCCACTGACAGATGATTTAGTTTGATGTGGTGAACTTCCACGGACTGATGATTTATTTTGATATTTGAACTTTCACTGACTGAAAATTTAGTTTGATGTGGGGAACTTCCACTGACTTATGATTTATTTCGAAGTGGTGAACTTCTACTGAGTGATGATTTAGTTTGATGTGGTGAACTTCCACTGACTGATGATTTAGTTCAATGTGGTGAACTTCCACTGACTGATGATTTAGTTTGATGTGGTGAACTTTAACTGACTGATGATTTAGTTCGATGTGGTGAACTTATATAGAGTGATTATTTGGTTTGATGTGGTGAACTTCCACTGACAGATGATTTAGTTCGATGTGGTGAACTTCCACTGACTGATGATTTAAATCGATGTGGTGAACTTCCACTGACTGATGATTTAGTTTGATGTGGTGAACTTCCACTGACTGATGATTTATTTCGAAGTCGTGAACTTCTACTGAGTGATGATTTACTTTGATGTGGTGAACTTCCACTGACAGTTGATTTAGTTTGAGGTGGTGAACTTCCACTGACTGATGATTTAGTTTGATGTGGTGAACTTCCACTGACTGATGATTTAGTTCGATGTGGTGAACTTCTAATGAGTGATGATTTAGTTTGATGTGGTGAACTTCCACTGACTGATGATTTAGTTTGATGTGGTGAACTTCTACTGAGTGATTATTTGGTTTGATGTGGTGAACTTCCACTGACTGATGATTTATTTCGAAGTGGTGAACTTTTGCTGAGTGATGATTTAGTTTGATGTGGGGAACTTCCACTGACTGATGATTTAGTTTGATATTGTGAACATCTACTGACTGATGATTTAGTTTGATGTGGTGAACTTCCACTGACTGATGATTTATTTCGAAGTGGTGAACTTCTACTGAGTGATGATTTAGTTCGATGCAGTGAACTTCCACTGACTGATGATTTATTTTGATGTGGTGAACTTCCACTGATAGATGATTTATTTTGATGTGGTGAACTTTAACTGACTGATGATTTAGTTCGATGTGGTGAACTTATATAGAGTGATTATTTGGTTTGATGTGGTGAACTTCCACTGACAGATGATTTAGTTTGATGTGGTGAACTTCCACTGACTGATGATTTAGTTCGATATGGTGAACTTCCACTGACTGATGATTTAAATTGATGTAGTGAACTTCCACTGACTGATGATTTAGTTTGATGTGGTGAACTTCCACTGACTGATGATTTATTTCGAAGTCGTGAACTTATACTGAGTGATGATTTACTTTGATGTGGTGAACTTCCACTGACAGTTGATTTAGTTTGAGGTGGTGAACTTCCACTGACTGATGATTTAGTTTGATGTGGTGAACTTCCACTAACTGATGATTTAGTTCGATGTGGTAAATTTCTACTGAGTGATGATTTAGTTTGATTTGGTGAACTTCCACTGAATGATGATTTAGTTTGATGTGGTGAACTTCTACTGAGTGATTATTTGGTTTGATGTGGTGAACTTCCACTGACAGATGATTTAATTTGATGTGGTTAACTTCCACTTACTGATGATTTATTTTGAAGTGGTGAACTTCTACTGAGTGATTATTTGATTTGATGTGGTGAACTTCCACTGACAGTTGATTTAGTTTGATGTGGTGAACTTCCACTGACTAATGATTTAGTTCGATGTGGTGAACTTCCACTGACTGATGATTTATTTTGATGTGGTGAACTTCCACTGACTGATGATTTAGTTCGATGTGGTGAACTTCTACTGAGTGATGATTTAGTTTGATGTGGTAAACTTCCACTGACTGATGATTTAGTTCGATGTGGTGAACTTCTACTGAGTGATTATTTGGTTTGATGTGGTGAACTTCCACTGACAGATGATTTAGTTTGATGTGGTGAACTTCCACTGACTGATGATTTAGTTCGATGTGGTGAAATTCCACTGACTGATGATTTAGTCTGTTGTGGTGAACTTCCACTGACTGATGATTTATTTCGAAGTGGTGAACTTCTGCTGAGTGATGATTTAGTTTGATGTGGTGAACTTTCACTGACAGTTGATTTAGTTTGATGTGGTGAACTTCCACTGAGTGATGATTTAGTTTGATGTGGTGAACTTCTACTGAGTGATTACTTGGTTTGATGTGGTGAACTTCCACTGACTGATGATTTATTTCGATGTGGTGAACTTTCACTGACTGATGATTTAGTTTGATGTGGTGAACTTCCACTGACTGATGATTTATTTCAAAGTGGTGAACTTCTGCTGAGTGATGATTTAGTTTGATGTGGTGAACTTCCACTGACAGTTGATTTAGTTTGAGGTGGTGAACTTCCACTGACTGATGATTTAGTTTGATGTGGTGAACTTCCACTGACAGATGATTTAGTTTGATGTGGTGAACTTCCACTGACTGATGATTTAGTTTGATATTTGAACTTTCACTGACTGATGATTTAGTTTGAGATTGTGTACTTCTACTGGCTGATGATTTAGTTTGATGTGGTGAACTTCCACTGACTGATGATTTATTTCGAAGTGGTGAACTTCTACTGAGTGATGATTTAGTTTGATGTGGTGAACTTCCACTGACTGATGATTTAGTTCGATGTGGTGAACTTCCACTGACTGATAATTTAGTTTGAGGTGGTGAACTTCCACTGACTGATGATTTAGTTTGATGTGGAGAACTTCCACTGACTGATGATTTAGTTCGATGTGGTGAACTTCTACTGAGTGATTATTTGATTTGATGTGGTGAACTTCCACTGACAGATGATTCAGTTTGATGTGGTGAACTTCCACTGACTGATGATTTAGTTTGATGTGGTGAACTTCCACTGACTGATGATTTATTTCGATGTGGTGAAATTCTGCTGAGTGATGATTTAGTCTGATGTGGTGAACTTCCACTGACAGTTGATTTAGTTTGAGGTGGTGAACTTCCACTGACTGATGATTTAGTTCGATGTGGTGAACTTCTACTGAGTGATTATTTAGTTTGATGTGGTGAACTTCCACTGACAGATAATTTAGTTCGATGTGGTGAACTTCCACTGACTGATGACATTTTTGTTCGACGAAGAGAACTACAATTGACAGATTTTTTGCCATAACTCTTCGAAGTTTTGCTGATAGATGATTTTTCAGTACAATGAACTGAAGATGTAGTTTGAGGAAGGACGCAAAAGCATCCCAGTAATATACGAACAAATTGTAGAAAATATTTCCACGGGGTGCTGGAAGAATACCAAAAGATTTCTATATTAAAAAAGTGGGTACATGTACAACAACAATTCTACACTAAATCAGACACTGAAATTGATATTTAGACCCTACACCTGCCTAATACAACTTTGTTAGTGGAGCTAGCTGAAAAAAAACATGCATTCACCCCATTATGGTTAAATGAAAAGAAAAACAGAAGAAGAAAGAAAAATAATTAGCTTTAGAGGAGTGGTAGCCCATTGTTAGGCACCCAGTGGTTCAGGACTACATCGTCCATCATCCCCAACCTTCCACTGGTTCCATGCTTCTACACTATCTCTCAAGTAAATCCCCTTTCTAATCACTAGGTAAGGCATTTAACCCTTCTGTTCCTTGCTGGGATCTCAATGTATTGTTTCACTATCCAGAGAAAGGATAAATTACATTTTAAAAAAAATGCAACCTCCACCTACCACTTAATCATACTTTAAAAATATTATACCTAGAATACGATAATGTCTTACAAAGCAATGTATTGTGACCCTTTGGTAATCATACCCTCACACTATTGTATTGTGTTGGATCCTATCAGGGTCTGATGGTCCCCAAAAACATTTATTATAAGCTTCCCAAGTACACAGACCAGGGCTCATACCTGGGGAGAGGATTCCCAGGTTATAACGACCCTGTCTTGCATACAGTATACACGTTTCAAAATGTAATTTAACCCCATTAATTCTAGATAGATTTCCATTTCATTGTGAAAAAATCCATTAAAGGATTCTCATGCATTTAATGAGTTACTGTAAAATCTCAGGTATAATAAGTATTTATGTATAATACACAGGTATAAATTTAACTCAGGATTTTAGGAGAAAACAAAACTGCCTATGTATAATACCCATCCTTGTTTTTCCTCCCGCTACTGACTCAAAAAAAGCAACAATTCGTATTTTTGTCTGCTTCCCTCCCTTCATCCACCTCAGTATGCTGCCACCTTCCCCTCCATCTACTCATCTCCTCTGGAGGCATCTGGGATATCTGCACTGTGGGCGGTATGCTTGCATTTGCAGTCCGTTTCCTGCATCCCTCTGTGTCGATATCCGCAGATATCCTAGATGCCTACGGAGTGGATGAGTAGAGGGAGTGGAAGGTGGCAGCATGTTGAAGTGGGTGGAGGAAGGGACATGTGGATATATATATTTTTTTTTCTCGTGTATAATATGCACCCCCCACTTCACATAAGGTGAAAAAGGGCAAAATTGTGAGTATTATTATACGTGAGATTTTACAGTAACTAGACTCATATGGGGTGCTTACACACATCCAAGTATGATCTCCTTGTGGGTAATGCTACAAGTGTATTTTTATTGAGGTAAAGATGTACAAAGTACTATGGAGGTGATTATTATATCAGGGTGATGAGTTTATTGGTTATTTCACAGATTTTATTGTACTTCTAATGTTTATTGTTCATTAATGTCTCAGTTATTTTCCAAAAATGTACAGTAATGTCCTGCAGTAAATGTTAGTAACTCAGGGTGTATATATTGTTCGGGTGTGAGAATATTAACTCATCTGTTGACATGGAATTGCAGCCCAGTATGTTAGTGGTTATTAACCACTGTTTTGCTGTGTGTGACAATGCATTGCATTTCATTGCTTTACAGGACATTGGATACAGAGATATTAAAATATAAATAGAGAGGGGCTGTGAGACTGATATGGTTAGGAAAGGGTAGTAAAATGTTGGACATGCAGCTGGAAATCCAACAATTGACTAACACTGGGTTTAAGTATTTAATTTTAGAATAGTTAACTTCTTATATGCCACTGACTGCAACATATCACAATCCAGTTCCACATAGGAATGTGACAGTTGTAACATCAGGCTGCAGAAACATTGGGATATGAGTTGAAATCTACAAGAAAACTCTTACTATTTATTTCATTATACCTTAACCCTTTGAATGCCAGATAGGTATTCAATTCTTTCCTACACAATGAGTTGTGCACCCATTCAAGCACTCAAAGGGTTAAAGGGATAGATGGCTGTACACTGCACTGAGAGGTTATACATTGCACACCCCTCTGATCCATAAAGAATTAATACACCAGAAAGAGAAAGATGGATTTACAGTCATTTTTTAACACCCAGTAGAAACCTGTGATCCCCTACTTACTTGGTGATTTCATGCGATCCATTTTCTTTGGACTTCCCCTTAGGGGACGTCCTCTTTCTTGGTGTACTCCTCTCACTTGTTAATACTTTCAATAGCAAATGATTCACCACAAAAGTGCAAAATGCAAAGACTGCAGTAAACTGCTAGCAATCCAGATAGGACTGTTGATGTTTCAGCTGGTGCCAAGACATTTGAACAGACAGTAGAACTGTGATGTCACAGTGTAGAAGCCTTGTCACTAACTGAGTTTCCTGCTTATGTCTCAAATATTCCCCAAGTCAGTTATCTAGGTGACAGGTCAAATTCAAATGAAAACTTTAGGAATAAGTGGCTTTTAACCCTTTGAGTGCCAAAGAGGTATGATTGCAAAGTGATGCACTGGATTTCCCTCTGGTTCTTAAAGGGTTAATTTGCTATTGTTTGCTGAGATTAGGATCAAAAGGCAAACTTCAGAAGAGATCATTGTATACAGCCAAGTGCACATGCAATAAACAAAAAGATTTTCAATATATATCACCGGTTTGTTGTATTTTAATGGACTCATATCTAGGTTAAACTTGTATTAAACAACTTACTCTTGTGGTATAACTCACATGTAAGTTCCCCATTTTTTCATATGTATCCCATTACCACTAAACTGTAAGCAATGCTGGACAGATCTTTCTCCACCTTAACCCCTTAAGAACCAAGAAGACCAGGGGTTTCTCAACCTAGAGGACCAGGGTCATTTTATTTGGCGAGCCGGCACATGTGACCGATCACATGCACTAGTTTGCTGAAAGAGGGTGAAACTGACTGTTCCAGTCTTGGAGAAGTCAGTTTTAGACTCTTGTCATGATCACAAGGAATACACCAATTTTAATTATCTGAATGCCAGGATTTCAATGCATTCCTACACTCTCTGGCACTCAAAGGGTTAATAAACAGACTAAATTTATGTTGATGAAAGGCTGATATTTATGTGATATTTATTTTTCATGCCCAAGTAAATTAAAATAAATGTTCTAAATGACTAAAATAACTGAGTCCATAATTCCACACATACACTTCCCCATAATAAATACAGTTATTAAGCTGTGTGTCTATGTATAATGAATAGTCAGACTGGCTGCTGGTGTTGCTGAACGTCTGTCCAGGATAAGTTCTCTACCCCCAGGATCAGTGTGTATTGGGGCTGGGAGCCAATGTGGCAGATAAGACTATTGTAATGAGGTTTGTCAATGTACCGGAATGTCTGGCCACAAATAAGAAGAGGAAATGAAAGGTGTCTGGCACCCTAAAGATGCTACCGGGTTATAGAGATTGATCGGTAAAACATTTTTGCACTGGATACTTCTCTAGCATCCAAGGGGTTAAAAAGTTATTTTCATTTGCATGGGAATTTGAGAATTTTTATTGTTTATTTGTCCCCTACAGTGTCCTTCCAGAATAACTCTAGTCTGCTTTTTATAAACATGGGCCACTGGGCCTTATGTGTAAAGGCAAAGTGAGGAAATTCTGGAGCACAGCATCTTGTGTGGGCTAATCCTCCTTCATCAGGTACATGCAACCCATATAACATCAAGGTGCAATTGGTTTGCTCCAGAATTGACACACTGTTCCAAGGTGATCTCAGATGCAGTACCACATGTTATTCCACAGGATGACAGAGAGGTCTCAAGGGCTTTGTGAAGTAATATTTTTGAGACTTTTCTAGCATTGAAAGGGTCAAACTAGCCTACATTTTATTATCTGAATATTAACACTTTGAGTGCCAGGGGGTAAGCAATGCATTGCTTGTTCTTCTGCTTTGCAATGTGGTGCGTACCCCTCTGGCACTCAAAGGGTTAACAATGGCCATTGATTCCCTGAGCAGGGAGAGGTGCACGGCATTATAGAGACCTTGAAGTGGATTGGAAACTGCTAGACAATCTAAGATAAAATGTAACTTGTGCCCCACAGTGTTACTATATTTGGAGGAGGCCAGAGAGTCTCTTTGTGTATTAATGTTCCTAGTGCATCCTGCCTCCTTCTTTCTTGTCTTTTCAGTTGTTTTTATGTAGAAGCCACTTTCCTCAATTATTATTTAGCCACAGCTAGATAATAACTGAGTAAGGAGGCTTTCGCACAGAACAGGCAAAGGGAGCCAAATGATGAGGAAAGGGAAAGGTAACAGTCCTAAAAAGACAGTTAAATCTCAGTCACCCCTAGAAAGACACCAGAGGCTCCCACGACACTGCCCATAGCTGCACACTACTCCTGACATCTAGAGGTTGGGATTGACTTGTCTATAGCCACAACACTGGGAATGTGACCAGAACAGCTAAGGATCCCCTTAGAATGTGCCCCTTCTAATATACCTAGGAGCCATTGGATCCCTGAAAACTATAGTCTGTAGGTTTTGTGTCTTCTTCAAAATAATTAACTCCAGGAATACCAGAATGATGTATGTAACACAACTGTAAAGAGCTGCATATCACATAAAGTCTATTCCATACATGACAGCAGTCTACATTAACTAACAGTTTAAACCAACATGGATAATAAATAACAAGCTGATAAACTTAGAAGTACCTTAGTCAGATAACACGCAAAAATGCTGAGAAGTACCGCTACAGGAAGATGATTTATTCTGATGCGGTGACGTTCCACTGACCGAAGACTTTTTCATATGATTCAGCGAACTACCACTGACAGATGAGTTAGTTTGATTCAGTGAACTTCCACTGACTGATAATTTAGTTCGATGTGGTGAACTTCTACTGAGTGATTATTTAGTTTGATGTGGTGAACTTCCACTGACAGATGATTTAGTTCGATGTGGTGAACTTCCACTGACAGATGATTTAGTTCGATGTGGTGAACTTCCACTGACAGATGATTTAGTTCGATGTGGTGACCTTCCACTGACAGATGATTTAGTTTGATGTGGTAAACTTCCACTGACAGATGATTTAGTTCGATGTGGTGAACTTCCACTGACAGATGATTTAGTTTGATGTGGGGGACTTTCACTGACTGATGACATTTTTGTTCGATGAAGAGAACTACTATTGACAGATTTTTTGCCATTATTCTTCGAAGTTTTGCTGATAGATGATTTTTCAGTACTGGATGCTGGAAGAATTCCAAAAGGTTTCTATATTAAAAAAGTGGGTACATGTACAACAACAATTCTACACTAAATCAGACACTGAAATTGATATTTAGACTCTACACCTGCCTAATACAACTTTGTTAGTGGAGCTAGCTGAAAAAAAACATGCATTCACCCCATTATGGTTAAACGAAAAGAAAAACAGAAGAAGAAAGAAAAATAATCAGCTCTAGAGGAGTGGTAGCCCATTGTTAGGCTCCCAGTGGTTCAGGACTACATCGTCCATCATCCCCAACCTTCCACTGGTTTCCATGCTTCTACACTATCTCTCAAGTAAATCCCCTTTCTAGTCACTACCTAAGGCATTTAACCCTTCTGTTCCTTGCTGGGATCTCAATGTATTGTTTCACTATCCAGAGAAAGGATAAATTACATTTAAAAAAATGCAACCTCCACCTACCAATGTAATCATACTTTTAAAATATTATACCTACAATACGATAATGTCTTACAAAGCAATGTATTGTGACCGTTTGGCAATCAAACCCTCACACTATTGTATTGTGTTGGATCCTATCAGGGTCTGATGGTCCCCAAAAACATTTATTATAAGCTTCCCAAGTACACAGACCAGGGCTCATACCTGGGGAGAAGATTCCCAGGTTATAACGACCCTGTCTTGCATACAGTATACACGTTTTAAAATGTAATTTAACCCCCTTAATTCTAGATAGATTTCCATTTAATTGTGAAAAAATCCATTAAAGGATTCTCATGCATTTAATGAGTTACTGTAAAATCTCAAGTATAATAAGTATTTATGTATAATACACAGGTATAAATTTAACTCAGGATTTTAGGAGAAAACAAAACTGCCTAAGTATAATACGTACCCTTGTTTTTCCTCACGCTACTCACGCAAAAAAAACAACAAAGTTTTGTCTGCTTCCTTCCCTCCATCCACCTCAGTATGCTGCCACCTGGAGGCATCTAGGATATCTGCACTGTGGGCAGTATGCTTGCATTTGCAGCCCATTTCCTGCATCCCTCTGTGCCACCAACTGTGCAGATATCCAATATGCCTCCGGAGTGGATGAGTAGAGAGAGTGGATAGTGGCAGAATGTTGAAGTGGGTGGAGGAAGGGACTCAGACACATGGATATATATATATATTTTTTTTTTTTTTTCTCGTGTATAATATGCACCCCCCACTTCACATAAGGTGAAAAAGGGCAAAATTGTGATTATTATTATTATACATGAGATTTTACAGTAACTAGACTCATTTGGCGTGCTTACACACTTCCAAGTATGAGCTCCTTGTGGGTAATGCTACAAGTTTATTTTTATTGAGGTAAAGGTGTACAAAGTACTATGGAGATGATTATTATATTAGGGTGATGAGTTTGTTGGCTGTTTCACTGATTTTTTTTTTACTTCTAATGTTTATTGTTCATTAATGTCTCCGTTATTTTCCAAAAATGTACAGTAATGTCCTGCAGTAAATGTTAGTAACTGAGGGTGTATATATTGTTCGGGTGTGAGAATATTAACTCATCTGTTGACATGGAATTGCAGCCCAGTATGTTAGTGGTTATTAACCACTGTTTTCTGTGTGTGGCAATGCATTGCATTTCATTGCTTTACAGGACTTTGGATACAGAGATATTAAAATATAAATAGAGAGGGGCTGTGAGACTGATATGGTTAGGAAAGGGTAGTGAAATGTTGGACATGCAGCTGGAAATCCAACAATTGACTATCACTGGGTTTAAGTATTTCATTTTAGAATGGTTAACTTCTTATATGCCACTGGCCTCAACAGATCACAATCCAGTTCCACAAAGGAATGTGACAGTTGTAACATCAGGCTGCAGAAACCTTGCGATATGAGTTGAAATCTACAGGAAAACTCTTACTATTTATTTCATTATACCTTAACCCTTTGAATGCCAGATAGGTATTCAATTCTTTGCTACACAATAAGTTGTGCACCCATTCAAGCACTCAAAGGGTTAAATGGATAGATGGCTGTACACTGCACTGAGAGGTTATACATTGCACACCCCTCTGATCCATACAGAATTAATACATCAGAAAGAGAAAGATGGATTTACAGTCATTTTTAACACCCAGTACAAACCTGTGATCCCCTACTTACTTGGTGATTCCATGCGATCCATTTTCTTTGGACTTCCCCTTAGGGGAAGTCCTCTTTCTTGGTGTACTCCACTCACTTGTTAATACTTTCAATAGCAAATTATTCTCCACAAAAGTACAAAATGCAAAGACTGCAGTAAACTGCTAGCAATCCAGATAGGACTGTTGATGTTTCAGTTGGTGCCAAGACATTTGAACAGACAGTAGAACTGTGATGTCACAGTGTAGAAGCCTTGTCACTAACTGAATTTCCTGCCTATGTTTCAAATGTTCCCCAAGTCAGTTATCTAGGTGGCAGGTCAAATTCAAATGAAAACTTTAGGAATAAGTGGCTTTTAACCCTTTGAGTGCCAGAGAGGTATCATTGCAAAGTGATGCACAATACAATACAATACAAAAAAAAAAAGATTTTCAATATATATCACCAGTTTGTTGTATTTTAATGGACTCTTATCTAGGTTAAACTTATATTAAACAACTTACTCTTGTGGTATAACTCACATGTAAGTTCCCCATTTTCTCATATGTACCCCATTACCACTAATGTTGGACAGATCTTTCTCCACCTTAACCAAGAAGACCAGGGGTTTCTCAACCTAGAGGACCAGGGTCATTTTATTGGGAGAGCCGGCACATGTGACCGATCACATGAACTAGTTTGCTGAAAGAGGGTGAAACTGACTGCTCCAGTCTTGGAGAAGTCAGTTTTAGACTCTTGTCATGATCACAAGGAATAAACCTATTTTAATCATCTGAATGCCAGAATTTCAATGCATTCTACACCCTCTGGCACTCAAATGGTTAATAAACAGACTAAATTTATGTTGATGAAAGGCTGATATTTATATGTGATATTTATTTTTCATGCTCAAGTAAAATAAAATAAATGTTCTAAATGACTAAAATAACTGAGTACATAATTCCACACATATACTTCCCCATAATAACTACAGTTATTAACCCTTTGAGTGCCAGAAGGGTACGGAACGCATTGCTTTGCAATGCGTTCCGTATGCCTCTGGCACTCAAAGGGTTAAGCTGTGTGTCTATGTATAATGAATAGTCAAACTGGCTGCTGGTGTTGCTGAACGTCTGTCCAGGATAAGATCTCTACCCCCAGGATCAGTGTGTATTGGGGCTGGGAGCCAATGTGGCAGATAAGACTATTGTAATGAGGTTTGGCAATGTACCGGAATGTCTGGCCACAAATGAGAAGAGGAAATGAAAGGTGTCTGGCACCCTAAAGATGCTACCGGGTTATAGAGATTGATCGGTAAAACATTTTGGCACTCAAGTCAAACGTGCCTTGATATCCAGTGAACAACGATGGTATCAGCCACTATGCAGTACTTCATCATACCCATAAACACCTCTCTGCCTTCCTCTCTCTCTCTTTCCCTCCCACACACTCTCTGTCTCTTTCTCTCTCCCCTCACTTACTGTATGTATTAATATAAAGTATATTTCCCACACCATTATGTCGTGCGTGCCCATTTCTGATCTTCCGGTACCCAATCCAGACTGTGGCTGATGGGAGCGAACAGCCGGAACCCCTCCCACCTTGTGACACCAAGTGAGATGGTCTTAACCCAGGGAGGGACATTCACAGGGTGAATTTGCCTACATAAGCTTGTGTGCTGCTGCCGTCCCCCTCAAAGTGCCTCCCTAGGCCTAGGCCAAGATACAGCACTGGCTATGCTACAGTGCAGACTTGATAATTAAACATCTGCATTCAATGTATCTCTGGTATTAATAAACTAAGGAGCATGTGTAAAAAAACAAGCAAACAAAAAAACAACATGTATAATGTAAATCATAAGTGGGCCATCTAATGCTTGCCAATAGTGTTGTGCTATAATATCCAAAAATTCTCTGCTGGGCCCAAAAGCCACCTGAGGATGATGAGAGTTTGAGAGCTGTTGTCCAGAAAGAGTTGGAGAGCCGTAGAATGGCCGCTAATGTTCCAAATATAGAATAGGCCTACCTGCACTGCAAATATTGAATGATAAAAATAGCTCTTTTATTTATATATATATATATATATATATATATATATTATCATGCATAGTGAAATGTGTAACCTTGTAATAAGAAAGTTTAATATAAAAAATGTAAATGGTGAACGGAATATAATATACTCAAAGCCACTTGAGCTTCCCTATTATGGAAATTTTCTTCTCATAGTAATGTTTCACAAACAAAGTAACTCCGAATAATCTTCATGGTATTTGGGCTGTGGAGATTGTTATTTTAATACTGTCAGAGTTGTAATTCAGCAGTAACTGAATGATAAAATATCACCCTCCTGTCCCTTTTACTTAGTGTAAACTGCCTCCCCACATTTGTGGAAGCTGGTCTCTTGACCGGACAGGTCGCAGTAAGGGACAATCTTCTTACTGTGAGTATAAGGAAAACCCTGCCCCCCCCTTGACAGGTTTATCCTTATGCTCACTGAAGATTGTCCCTCTGTGCGATCCATCTGGACAGTCTTGTGGTGCTGAGGACAACAGTGTTACATCAGTAAAAGGGGAGGGAAGGGGATACTTTTATCATTCAATTACTATTGAACTCAGACAGTATTGAAATAACGCTCTCCACCAACCAAATAGTATGAAGATTAATTGGAGCTGCTTTTTTTGTGAAACATTACTATCCTTTTAAGGACCATGGTTAGTGGAAGTTGTAGGCTGCAAGTCACACCACTTCAGTGAATCACCTTCCTTAGTTATATAGGTATTTCACCAGATGGAGCTGTCTAGTGTATCACAACCTTGCTTAAGGTGGCAGACTTGTATTTAAGACTCTGGCCCTCCAAATTCATGATAGGAGTTCTTAAATATAAAAGATGCCTTGGGGCATTTGTATTAAAGGTAAAAGATGGTGTTTGTGCAATTAAACTGCATCTTATAGCGCAATTAAAAAATAAATTTTTTATCCTCTGAATGCTTGAGGGTTTGCTACAGCAATGAGACCTCACTAACATTCAAAGCAACAATTAATTGTATTTTCATTGGTTCACAATAATGCAGTGCATTTGCCCCAGAATTGATCCACCTTTTATTTCATGCATATACCATTGATTGCTAAAGTTAGTTTAACATTGAGATATTTTTAAACTGTGTCATAATTATTTTACCAATTGCAATAATTATTTATAATCAGAATGTTGGGCAGGTTTGATTGAATATATAAATTGGCATACATTTTGAGGTAAAGGGGGAATTATTCTCTTTATGAAATTTTGCTTCAGTGCTAGAGACTAATGTCATTTAAATATATTTTCTTAACCCTTTAAGTGTCAGAACAGTATCCTACACATTGCAACACAATGCACTGGATGCCTCTTTTTACAAGAAGCAGATGGAATAATAAAAAGTATGCCAATACAATTACTAAGTAAGTGACACAAAAACAGTTGACTATATAATTGGGAATTACAAAATATTTCTTTCCTCTTCTCCATCTCAACTTGTCTAATAAAACACTGAAATGTTTTAATAAGATTTTATCAAATGCATGATCTGTTACTTACCTCTGGACGAATGTAGCCAAAACTCCCAGCAAAACCCTTTCTTTGATCATTTCCGTAGGTATTTTCTAGGGCTAGACCAAAATCCGCAATTTTGAGATGTCCATTGCGGTCCAGAAGGATGTTGTCCGGTTTTAGATCCCTGAGAAGAGGAAAATTTTAAGTACCAATTGTCTATTTGTTAGTTAAGATGTGTGTTTTAGACAATAACTATACAGAGCTCATAGCTGCTAACCAGTGCCTATACAGTGGGAGACCTCCATTTCAATACCTTTCCTGAGTGACTTGCCTGTATCTCTACCCCTTTGGAAGGACCAGCGACCACTGACAGTCTCTTCTTCCTTATCTTCTTTCCCACCAGCTCACAGTGACTGGTGCTGCTCTTTGCAGCCCCTGTTTTTCTGAATTTTTATACATACATATATAAATATATTCATAAACACACACACACACATACTCTAAAAAGGTGATGATATATATATTTATATACACGCACATCTTTGTCCATGCATAGTTACACAATACACATACACATAAATATTATATATATACTCATAAACCCATAGAAGCAAACACACAGACACATTCATCTATACACAGTTTTGCACAAACGCACATACACACACTCACACATGCCAGTATAAATTTATATACACTTACAGTCAGCCATGAGTATACATACACATTCAAACACACAGTCACATTCACTCATGCATATTAACAGACACACACATAAATCTGCATACACATATGCACATTCAAAGTGAATCACATACACACATATAGATTCACACACACACGCAGATCTGTATACAAACACATTAAAACATACATGTACATTCACATACACATAAATATAGCCACACACATGCATGCACATATTTACTGTTTGCTTCATATATGCACATATATATCCATACAGATTTATACAAAACATGCATACATTAATAAATCTGTTTGCATATATATTCATCAGGGAGGAACTAAGGTGAAAGTGGTATTTAGAAGTATCCCATCCTCCTGTTTGTCATTGTCCCATGACTGTCACTATGTCCAACCCGACAAGTAGCATCGTGTCAGGGATAACTAACCTGAAAATTATGGAGTTGATGGTACCCACTGTCTAAGGAACATAAATATAGATTGGGAGATTTACAAGATGAACACAGATTATTAAACACTGTTTTGTAAATTGATCTTCAGGGATCATTAAATCTAAGGTGTATTATCCAGGTAAACTTGCTATAGAGAGAGAGGGGGTGCTAGGCTGTTGTGTTGTGAGTTATTTAGCAAAATAGTGCCAGGAAAGGTTCATAGTGACTGCTATCACTATGAGCACTGGGGATACAAATAATAGGAGAGATGGAAGGACCGTTATCATCCAGTGAGTCTGAGGAGGAGGTGGAGGAAGTGACCACTACCAGCACTGAAGAGCCTGGATGCCCTGATTCCCCAGAACAAATGATGACCAGTCCCCCTACATCACCCCTAGGGATTTTGGGGAAAATACTGTCACAGGCAGAGAAAGAAGAGGGTAGCAATGTAAGCACAACAGGTCAGCTACCTGTGCCTGTTGCTAGTGCGGAGGAGGAGATGATGGCAAGTGTGACAGCAAGGGATTCTTAAATCACACTTGCCATCCCCAAGCAATCCCACTGCTACTACTAAGATCCAGTAGCGAGAGACTCAGAGTGTTGAAAGAGAGGGAGGCTCATCGACTAAAATTGATGTGGTTACTGTTAGTGATAGTGAAGCAGCTGGTGAGACTAGAGTGACCACAGTAGATTGTCCTGTTGATGCTGAGGTGGAATAGGAAGTGATCTGGAAAGGCCAGAGTATTGGTCAAAGGAGTCCACAACATTCCCCTGAGCCTTTGATTGTCCTTCCCTTGGCATTGTCCCTTTGGCACATGAAACTGAGGAAGGCAGAACTGGTGGCAAGCAGCAGTAATACCACCATCAGCACAGATCAGCTGCTGTGCCTGCTGCTATTGCTGCCAGTCTGCCTTCGTCCACTCAAGAGATGGCAAGTGCGACAGTAGGGGACCCTCTGTCACATTTGTCATCACCACCAACCGATGAGTTTCTAATAGAGCAGCAATAGCAGCAAAGAAGGACTGGTGGTGGTGGTGAGGATGGAGCAACTGGGGTGGAAGAAAAAGTGCAACAGGATGAAGAACAGTAGGCTAATGTGACACAGATCACCATAGGCACAGTGGGAATGGGGTCCAGCAGCAGTGATGTAGGACTAGAACAGGTTCTACTTGCCAGTAGCAGTAATCCTGGTTCTAGCTGTAGTGCTGATTCTGAGCCAGCAGCAGAAACAGCAGTAACACCATCCTCTTCCACAGCCAGTGAAGGAGGAGAAGAAGAAGAATGCCATTCTTCTCCACTTTTCCCTTCCGCCCAGAGGTCCTGGGTGTGCGACTATTTTTTTCCTGTGGGCAGGTGCAGTGCAGTCATCCATGATGGCACTGTTCACAATTTGTGACAAGTCAGAGAAAAGGGGTAAAGGACGGAACTCACCTTGGCACAACCACCCTCATAACACATATGAAACACAGACACCATGACATTTATTTGAAACATGTTAAAGCCAAACCCCAACCAAAGAAATCTGGCAGAGCTGTTGCTGCACACCCTGTCTTTCCCTAAAGGCAACAAGAGGTGAGTTGTAAATCAATGAGAAGGAAGAATAGAGAAACCATCAGAGCCTGAAGGTTTGATGGTGGGTGTAGTGGGGTTTCACTATCCAGAGAAAGGATAAATTACATTTTAAAAAAAATGCATCCTCCACCTACCACTGTAATCATACTTTTAAAATATTATACCTACAATGTGATAATGTCCTACAAAGCAATGTATTGTGACTGTTCAGCAACCAAACCCTCACACTATTTTATTGTGATGGATCCTATTAGGGTCTGATGGTCCCCAAAAACATTTATTATAAGCTCCCCAAGTACACAGACCAGGGCTCATACCTGGGGAGAGGATTCCCAGGTTATAACGACCCTGTCTTGCATACAGTATACATTTTTTTAAAATGTAATTTAACCCCCTAAATTCTAGAGAGATTTCCATTTCATTGTGAAAAAATCATTAAAGGATTCTCATGCATTTAATGAGTTACTGTAAAATCTCAGGTATAATACGTACTTGTGTATAATACACAGGTGTAAGTTTAACTCAGGATTTTAGGAGAAAACAAAACTGCCTATGTATAATATGTACCCTTGTTTTTCCTCCCGCTACTCACCCCAAAAAAACAACAAATTTTTGTCTGCTTCCCTCCCTCCTTCCACCTCAGTATGCTGCCACCTGGAGGCAGATGGGATACCTGCACTGTGGGCAGTATGCTTGCATTTGAAGTCCATTTACCGCATCCCTCTGTGCCACCAACTGTGCAGATATACTAGATGCCTCCAGAGTGGATGAGTAGAGAGAGTGGATGGTGGCAGAATGTTGAAGTGGGTGGAGGAAGGGACTCAGACACGTGGATATATATATATATATATATACATATATATATTTATTTATTTATTTTTTTTTTTTTTTTTTTTTCCCTCTCGTGTATAATACACACCCCCCACTTCACATAAGGTGAAAAAGGGCAAAATTGTGAGTATTATTATACATGAGATTTTACAGTAACTAGACTCATATGGCGTGCTTACACACATCCAGGTATGAGCTCCTTGTGGGTAATGCTACAAGTGTATTTTTATTGAGGTAAAGGTGTACAAAGTACTATGGAGGTGATTATTATATCAGGGTGATGAGTTTGTTGGCTGTTTCACTGATTTTTTTTTTTCTTCTAATGTGTATTGTTCATTAATGTCTCCGTTATTTTCCAAAAATATACAGTAATGTCCTGCAGTAAATGTTAGTAACTGAGGGTGTATATATTGTTCGGGTGTAAAGATATTAACTCATCTGTTGCCACTGAATTGCAACCCAGTATGTTAGTCGTTATTAACCACTGTTTTCTGTGTGTGGCAATGCATTGCATTTCATTGCTTTACAGGACATTGGATACAGAGAAGTTAAAATATAAATAGAGAGGGGCTGTGAGACTGATATGGTTAGGAAAGGGTAGTGAAATGTTGGACATGCAGCTGAAAATCCAACAATTGACTATCACTGGGTTTAAGTATTTCATTTTAGAATGGTTAACTTCTTATATGCCACTGACTTCAACAGATCACAATCCAGTTCCACATAGGAATGTGACAGTTGTAACATCAGGCTGCACAAACCTTGGGATATCAATTGAAATCTACAGGAAAACTCTTACTATTTATTTCATTATACCTTAACCCTTTGAATGCCAGATAGGTATACAATTCTTTGCTACACAATGAGTTGTGCACCCAATCAAGCACTCAAAGGGTTAAAGGGACAGATGGCTGCGCACTACACTGAGAGACAATACATTGCACACCCCTCTGGTCAGAAAGAGAAAGATGGATTTACAGTCATTTTTAACACCAAGTAGAAACCTTTGATCCCCTACTTACTTGATGATCCCATGCGATCTATTTTCTTTGGACTTCCCCTTAGGGGACGTCCTCTTTCTTGGTGTACTCCTCTCACTTGTTAATACTTTCAATAGCAAATTATTCACCACAAAAGTGCAAAATGCAAAGACTGCAGTAAACTGCTAGGAATCTAGATAGGACTGTTGATGTTTCAGTTGGTGCCAAGACATTTGAACAGACAGTAGAACTGTCAAGTGATGTCACAGTGTAGAAGCCTTGTCACTAACTGAGTTTCCTGCTTATGTCTCAAATGTTTCCCAAGGCAGTTATCTAGGTGGCAGGTCAAATTCAAAGGAAAACTTTAGGTACAAGTGGCTTTTAACCCTTTGAGTGCCAAAGAGGTATCATTGCAAAGCGATGCACTGGATACCTCTCTGGCACTTAAATGGTTCATTTGCTATTGTTTGCTGAGATTAGGATCAAAAGGCAAACTTCAGAAGAGATCATTGTATAGAGCCAAATGCACATGCAATAAACAAAAAGATTTTCAATATATATCACCGGCTTGTTGTATTTTAATGGACTGATTTGGACTCGTATCTACGTTAAACTTGTATTAAACAACTTACTCTTGTGGTATAACTCACATGTAAGTTCCCCATTTTCTCATATGTACCCCATTACCACTAAACTGTAAGCAATGATGGACAGATCTTTCTCCACCTTAACCAAGAAGACCAGAGGTTTCTCAACCTAGAGGACCAGGGTCATTTTATTTGGAGAGCCGGCACATGTGACCGATCACATGCACTAGTTTGCTGAAAGAGAGGGTGAAACTGACTGCTCCAGTCTTGGAGAAGTCAGTTTTAGACTCTCGTCACGATCACAAGGAATAAACCTATTTTAATCATCTGACTGCCAGAATTTCAATGCATTCTACACCCTCTGGCACTCAAAGGGTTAATAAACAGACTAAATTTATGTTGATGAAAGGCTGATATTTATATGTGATATTTATTTTTCATGCTCAAGTAAAATTAAAATAAATGTTCTAAATGACTAAAATAACTGAGTACATAATTCCACACATATACTTCCCCATAATAACTACAGTTATTAACCCTTTGAGTGCCAGAGGGGTACGGAACGCATTGCTTTGCAATGCGTTCCGTATGCCTCTGGCACTCAAAGGGTTAAGCTGTGTGTCTATGTATAATGAATAGTCAAACTGGCTGCTGGTGTTGCTGAACGTCTGTCCAGGATAAGATCTCTACCCCCAGGATCAGTGTGTATTGGGGCTGGGAGCCAATGTGGCAGATAAGACTATTGTAATGAGGTTTGGCAATGTACCGGAATGTCTGGCCACAAATGAGAAGAGGAAATGAAAGGTGTCTGGCACCCTAAAGATGCTACCGGGTTATAGAGATTGATCGGTAAAACATTTTGGCACTCAAGTCAAACGTGCCTTGATATCCAGTGAACAACGATGGTATCAGCCACTATGCAGTACTTCATCATACCCATAAACACCTCTCTGCCTTCCTCTCTCTCTCTTTCCCTCCCACACACTCTCTGTCTCTTTCTCTCTCCCCTCACTTACTGTATGTATTAATATAAAGTATATTTCCCACACCATTATGTAGTGCGTGCCCATTTCTGATCTTCTGGTACCCAATCCAGACTGCCGCTGATGGGAGCGAAGAGCCGGAACCCCTCCCACCTTGTGACACCAAGCGGGAGGGTCTTAACCCAGGGAGGGACATTCACAGGGTGAATTTGCCTACATAAGCTTGTATGCTGCTGCCGTCCCCCTCAAAGTGCCTCCCTAGGCCTAGGCCAAGATACAGCACTGGCTATGTTACAGTGCAGACTTGATAATCAAACATCTGCATACAATGTATCTCTGGTATTAATAAACTAAGGAGCATGCGTAAAAAACATACAAACAAAAAAACAACATGTATAATGTAAATCATAAGTGGGCCATCTAATGCTTTCCAATAGTGTTGTGCTATAACATTCAAAAATTCTCTGCTGGGCCCAAAAGCCACCTGAGGATGATGAGAGTTTGAGAGCTGTTGTACAGAATGAGTTGGAGAGCCATAGAATGGCCACTAATGTTCCAAATATAGAATATGCCTACCTGCACTGCAAATATTGAATGATAAAAATAGCTATTTTATTTATATCTATATATTATCATGAATAGTGAAGCGTGTAACCTTGTAATGAGAAAGTTTAATACAGAAAAATGTAAATGGTGAACGGAATATAATATACTCGAAGCCACTTGAGCTTCCCTATTGTGGAAATTTTCTTCTCATAGTAATGTTTCACAAACAAAGTAACTCCGAATAATCTTCATGGTATTTGGGCTGTGGAGATTATTTCAATACTGTCAGAGTTGTAATTCAGCAGTAACTGAATGATAAAATATCACCCTCCTTTCCCTTTTACCTAGTGTAAGCTGCCTCCCCTCATTTATGGAAGCTGGTCTCTTGACCGGACAGGTTGCAGCAAGGGACAATCTTCTTACTGTGAGCATAAGGAAAACCCTGCCCCCCCCCCTTGACAGGTTTTTCCTTATGCTCACTGAAGATTGTCCCTCTCTGCGATCCATCTGGACAGTCCTGTGGTTCTGAGGACAACAGTGTTACATCAGTAAAAGGGGGAGGGAGGGGGATACTTTTATCATTCAATTACTATTGAACTCAGACAGTATTGAAATAAGCTCTCCACCAACCAACTAATATGAAGATTAATTGGAGCTGCTTTTTTTGTGAAACATTACTATCCTTTTAAGGACCATGGTTAGTGGAAGTTGTAGGCTGCAAGTCACACCACTTCAGTGAATCACCTTCCTTAGTTATATAGGTATTTCACCAGATGGAGCTGACTAGTGTATCACAACCTTGCTTAAGGTGGCAGACTTGTATTTAAGACTCTGGCCCTCCAAATTCATGATAGGAGTTCTCAAATATAAAAGATGCCTTGGGGCATTTGTATTAATGGTAAAAGATGATGTTGGTGCAATTAAACTGCACCTTATAGAGCCAGTGGCGTAACAATAGGGGTCACACCTGCGACCAGGGCCCGTTACTCCAGGGGCCCGGACGCCCCCTGCAACCCCATCACCATGCTCCCACAGCAACTCAGCTGATCTCTTGGCGCTCTAGTAATGCAGAGCGCTGGGAGATGACATAATCTCTCAGCACTCTGGATTACTGAGAACCGCGTGGGAGAGGGGAAGGTGATGGAGAGGTAGGAGATGAACACAGGGCAATGTGATGGTTTTGGGGGGCAATGTGGAGACAATGTGGTCGAGGGGGCCCATGGCATTTTCTGCACCGGGGCTCGGTGGCTTCTAGTCACACCACTGTATAGAGCAATTAAAACATCAATTTTTTAACCTCTGAAAGCTTGAGGGTTCGCTACAGCAATGTATTTAGGCCTCACTAACATTCAAAGCCACAATTAATTGTATTTTCATTGGTTCACAATAATACAGTACATTTGCCCCAGAATTGATCCACCCTTTATTTCACGCATATACCATTGATTGCTAAAGTTAGTTTAACATTGAGATATTTTTAAACTGTGCCATAATTGTTTTACCAACTGCAATCATTATTTATAAACAGAATGTTGCGCAGATTTGATTGAATATATGAATTGGCATACATTTTGAGGTAAAAGGGGAATTATTCTCTGTATGAAATTTTGTTTCAGTGCTAGAGACTAATGTAATTTAAACATATTCTCTTAACCCTTTAAGTGTCAGAATAGTATCCTACACATTGCAACACAATGCAATGAATGCCTCTTTTTACAAAAAGCAGATGGAATAATAAAAAGTATGCCAATACAATTACTATGTAAGTGACACAAAAACAGTTGACTATATAATTGGGAATTACATGCTATTTCTTTCGTCTCCTCCATCTCAACTTGTCTAATAAACACTGAAACGCTTTAATAAGATTTTAGCAAATGCATGCTCTGTTACTTACCTCTGGAGCAATGTAGCCAAAACTCCCAGCAAAACCCGTTCTTTGATCCTTTCCATATGTGTTTTCTAGGGCTAGACCAAAATCTGCAATTTTGAGATGTCCATTGCAGTCCAGAAGGATGTTGTCCGGTTTTAGATCCCTGGGAAGAGATAGATTTTAAGTACCAATTGTCTATTTGTTAGTTAAGATGTGTGTTTTAGAACATAACTATACATAGCTCACAGCTGCTAACCAGTGCCTATACAGTAGAAGACCTCCATTTCAATACCTTTCCTGTGTGACTTGCCTGTATACCTACCCTGTTGGAAGGACCAGCGACCACTGACAGTCTCTTCTTCCTTACTCTTCTTTTCCACCAGCTCACAGTGACTGGTGCTGCTCTTTGCAGCCCCTGCTTTTCTGAATTTTCATATATACATATATAAATATATTCATAAACACACATACACACACACACACACACACACATATACTCTAAAAAGGTGATGATACCTATATTCATATACACGCTCATCTTTATCCATGTATAGTTACACAATACACATACACACATAAATATTATATATACTCATAAACCCATAGAAGCAAACACACAGACACATTCATCTATACACAGTTTCGCACAAATGCACATACACACGCACACATGCCAGTATAAATTTAAATATACACTTACAGTCAGCCATGCGTATACATACACATTCAAACACACAGTCACATTCACGTATGCATATTAACAGACATGCACATAAATCTGCATACCTATATGCACACTCAAAGTGAATCACATACACTCACACACACAGAAACACAAGCAAATCTATATACAAACACATTAAAACATACATGTACATTCACATACACATATATATAGCCACACACATGCATGCACACATTTACTCTTTGCTTCATATATGCACATATATATCCATACAGATTTATACAAAACATGCATACATTAATACATCTGTTTACATATATATTCACCAGGGAGGAACTAAGGTGAAAGTGGTAATTAGAAGTATCCCATCCTCCTGTCTCCTATTGTCCCATGACTGTCGCTATGCCCAACCCGACAAGTAGCATCGTGTCAGGGATAACTAACCTGAAAATTATGGAGTTGATGGTACCCACTGTCTAAGGAACATAAATATGGATTGGGAGATTTACAAGATGAACACAGATTATTAAACACTGTTTTGTAAATTGATGTCTTCAAGGATCATTAAATCTAGGGTGTATTATCCAGGTAAACTTGCTATAGAGAGAGAGGGGGCACTAGGCTGTTATGCTGTGAGTTATTTAGCAAAATAGTGCCAGGAGAGGCTCATAGTGACTGCTATCACTTTGAACATTGGGAATACAAATAATAGGAGAGGTGGAAGGACCGTTATGCATCCAGTGAGTCTGAGGACAAGGAGGAGGAAGTGACCACTACCAGCACTTAAGAGTCTGGATGCCCTGATTCCCCAGACCCAATGATGGCCAGTCCCCCTACATCACCCCTAGGGATTTTGGGGAAGATACTGTCCCAGGCAGAGAAAGAAGAAGGTAGCAATGTGAGCACGACAGGTCAGCTACCTGTGCCTGTTGCTAGTGCGGAGGGAGATGATGGCAAGTGTGACACCTGGGGATTCTTAAATCACACTTGCCATCCCCAAGCAGTCCCACTGCTACTACTAAGATCCAGCAGAGAGAGACTCAGAGTGTTTAAAGAGAAGGAGCCTCAGCGACTAAAACTGATGTGGTTACTGTTAGTGATAGTGAAGCAGCTGGTGAGACTAGAGTGACCACAGTAGATTGTCCTGCTGATGCTGAGGTGGAATAGGAAGTGATGCAGAAAGACCAGAGCATTGGTCAAAGGAGTCCACAACATTCCCCTGAGTCTTTGATTGTCCTTCCCCCTGGCATTGTCCCTCTGGCACATGAAATTGAGGAAGGCAGAACTGGCGGCAAGCAGCAGTAATACCACCATCAGCACAGATCAGCTGCTGTGCCTGCTGCTATTGCTGCCAGTCTGCCTTCATCCACTCAAGAGATAGCAAGTGTGACAGTAGGGGACCCTCTGTCACATTTGTCATCACTACCAACCGATGAGTTGCTAATAGAGCAGCAACAGCAGCAAAGCAGGACTGGTGGTGGTGGTGAGGATGGAGCAACTGGGGTTGAAGAAAAATTAATGGCCTTTTCAACTCATAGTTACATAGTTACATAGTAATTTAGGTTGAAAAAAGACTTGCGTCCATCCAGTTCAACCCTTTTCCTATTCCTGTTTACCATCGCTGACCCAAAAGAAGGCATCTGACTCCAAATGGCAATCAGACTTCACCCTGGATCAACAAGCCCTAACTAAATATTAATCCCAATACTAACGTGCATAGCCCTGTATATTATGCTCTTTTAAATAAGTATCCAGGCCCCTTTTAAAGGCATCTAATGTATTTGATAGCACCACCTCCTCCGGAAGTGCATTCCATACCTTTATTGTCCTTACTGTAAAGAAACCCTTCCGCTGTTGTAGACTAAATCTCCTTTCCTCAAGTCTAAGCGGGTGGCCCCTTGTCCTGTGTACTGTTCTGTTAATGAACAGGTCTTTTGAAAGCCCTTTATATGGGCCTTGAACATATTTATATAGTGTTATCATATCCCCTCTAAGACGCCGTTTCTCTAGTGTGTACAAGTTTAACTTTTCTAGCCTCTCTTCATAACTAAAACATTCCATTCCCCTTACTAGTTTTGTAGCCCTCCTCTGCACTCTCTCTAGTTCCATAATGTCCTTCTTCAGAAAGGGCGCCCAGAATTGAACAGCATATTCAAACCAAGAAGGAATGGAAGACCAAAATACAAATTAGGATAGGCATCACCACTAGTGTTGAGCGAGCACCCCGATGCTCGGGTGCTCGGGTGCTCTGACCGAGCACCCCCTGAGGCTCGAGTGCTCGGCCGAGCACCCGAGCCCCATTGAATAGAATGGGGCGACACGAGCATTACACCAGGCACCCCCTGCTCTGATGAGGGGAGGGTGCCTGGTCAATGCCCCCCTTCATCTCCGCAATGTCCCCCTTCATCTCCGCAATGTCCCCCTTCATCTCCTCTATGCCCCTCTTCCACAATGTCCCCCTTCATCTCCGCTATGCCCCTCTTCCACAATGTCCCCCTTCATCTCCTCTATGGCATAGAGGAGATGAAGGGGGACATTGTGGAAGAGGGGCATAGCGGAGATGAAGGGGGACATTGTGGAAGAGGGGCATAGAGGAGATGAAGGGGGACATTGTGGAAGAGGGGCATAGCGGAGATGAAGGGGGACATTGTGGAAGAGGGGCATAGACTCTATGCCCCTCTTCCACAATGTCCCCCTTCATCTCCGCTATGCCCCTCTTCCACAATGTCCCCCTTCATCTCCACACTGTCCCCCTTCATCTCCGCAATGCCCCCTTCATCTCCGCAATGCCCCCGTACCTCCAGTCCCTGGTGGTCCAGCGGAGCGTCTTCAGATCTGTGCCTCCTCCGGCACAGATCCCCGCCACCCGAACATGGCGGGCGAGCACATGGCGGTACTCGACGAGTACCGCCATGTGCCGAGCAGAGCGATGCTCGAGCCGATCCGAGCATCGGCCGAGCACGCTCGCTCAACACTAATCACCACCATCAGCAGCTGTAATTCCTGCTGCTGCTGCTGAGTTGCAAGTGCAACAGGATGAAGAAAAGTAGGCTAGTGTGACACAGACACCATGACATTTATTTGAAACATGTTAAAGCCAAACCCCAACCAAAGAAATCTGGCACAGCTGTTGCTGTACACCCTGTCTTTCCCTAAAGGCAACAAGAGGTGAGTTGTAAATCAATGAGGAAGAAGAATAGAGAAACCACCAGAGCCTGAAGGATTGATGGCGGGTGTAGCGGGGTTTCACTATCCAGAGAAAGGATAAATTACATTTAAAAAAATGCATCCTCCACCTACCACTGTAATCCTACTTTTAAATATTATACCTACAATGCGATAATGTCCTACAAAGCAATGTATTGTGACTGTTCAGCAACCAAACCCTCACACTATTTTATTGTGATAGATCCTATCAGAGTCTGATGGTCCCCAAAAACATTTATTATCAGCTTCTCAAGTACACAGACCAGGGCTCATACCTAGGGAGAGGATTCCCAGGTTATAACAACCCTGTCTTGCATACAGTATACATTTTTTTAAATGTAATTTAACCCCCTAAATTTTAGAGAGATTTACATTTCATTGTGAAAAAATGCATTAAAGGATTCTCATGCATTTAATGAGTTACTGTAAAATCTCAGGTATAATACGTATTTGTGTATAATACACAGGTGTAAATTTAACTCAGGATTTTAGGAGAAAACAAAACTGCCTATATATAATATGTACCCTTGTTTTTCCTCCTGCTACTCACCCAAAAAAAGCAACACATTTTTGCCTGCTTCCCTCCCTCCATCCACCTCAGTATGCTGCCACCAGGGGCGGACTGGCAGGACCCAGGGCCCCTGGTCCAAAAAGAGGTCTGGGCCCCCTGCAGAAATCTCCACATTTCCCCTTCATCTCCACAATGTCCCTATCTCCACATTGCCCCCTTCATCTCCACAATGCCCCTATCTCCACATTGCCCCCTTCATCTCCACAATGCCCCTATCTCCACATTGCCCCCTTCATCTCCACAATGCCCCTATCTCAAACATTGCCCCCTTCATCTCCACAATGCCACTTCCACAATGCCCCCTTCATCTCCACAATGCCCCCTTCATCTCCACATTGCCCCCTTCATCTCCACAATGCCCCCATCTCCACATTGCCCCTTCCACAATGCCCCCTTCAGCTCCACAATGCCCCCTTCATCTCCACAATGCACCTTCCACAATGCCCCCATCTCCACATTGCCCCTTCATCTCCACAATGCCCCCCTCATCTCCACAATGCCCCCATCTCCACATCGCCCCTTCCACCATGCCCCTTCATCTCCACACTGCCCCTGCCTCCAGTCCCTGGTGGTCTAGCTGCGTGGCTTAATACTGTGCGAAGTCCCGCGCGCCTCTAGTAATGCAGAGGCTGGGAGATGATGTCATCTCTCAGCACTCTGTATTACTAGAATGGCCATTGTTGGAGAGCTGCTGAGCAGCGCTGGAAGCAGCGGCGGGCCCCCTTCGGTCACGGGCCCTCGGTCCGTGACTGAATGCCCGTATGGTCAGTCAGCCCCTGGCTGCCACCTGGAAGCATCTAGGATATCTGCACTGTGGGCAGTATGCTTGCATTTGCAGCCCATTTCCTGCATCCCTCTGTGCCACCAACTGTGCAGATATCCTAGATGCCTCCAGAGTGGATGAGTAGAGAGAGTGGATGGTGGCAGAATGTTGAGTGGGTGGAGGAAGGGACTCAGACAAGTGGATATATATATATATATATATATATATATATATATATTTTTTTTTTTTTTTTTTTTTTTTTTTTTTTTTTCTCTCGTGTATAATACGCACCCCCCACTTCACATAAGGTGAAAAAGGGCAAAATTGTGATTATTATTATACGTGAGATTTTCCAGTAACTAGACTCATATGGGGTGCTTACACGCATCCAAGTATGAGCTCCTTGTGGGTAATGCTACAAGTGTATTTTTATTGAGGTAAAGGTGTACAAAGTACTATGGAGGTGATTATTATATCAGGGTGATGAGTTTGTTGTCTGCGTCACTGATTTTTTTTTTACTTCTAATGTGTATTGTTCATTAATGTCTCAGTTGCTTTCCAAAAATATACCGTAATGTCCTGCAGTGACTGTTAGTAAATGAGGGTGTATATATTGTTCGGGTGTGAAGATATTAACTCATCTGTTGCCACTGAATTGCAACCCAGTATGTTAGTGGTTATTAACCACTGTTTTGCTGAGTGTGGCAATGCATTGCATTTCATTGCTTTACAGGACATTGGATACAGAGAGGTTAAAATATAAATAGAGAGGGGCTGTGAGACTGATATGGTTAGGAAAGGGTAGTGAAATGTTGGACATGCAGCTGGAAATCCAACAATTGACTATCACTGGGTTTAAGTATTTCATTTTAGAATGGTTAACTTCTAATATGCCACTGGCTTCAACAGATCACAATCCAGTTCCACATAGGAATGTGACAGTTGTAACATCAGGCTGCAGAAACCTTGGGATATCAATTGAAATCTACAGGAAAACTCATACTATTTATTTCATTATACCTTAAACCTTTGAATGCCAGATAGGTATGCAATTCTTTGCTACCCAATGAGTTGTGCACCCATTCAAGCACTCAAAGGGTTAAAGGGACAGATGGCTGTACACTGCACTGAGAGATTATACATTGCACATTGCACATTGCAAGAATTAATACATCAGAAAGAGAAAGATGGATTTACAGTCATTTTTAACACCCAGTAGAAACCTGTGATCCCCTACTTACTTGGTGATTCCATGCGATCCATTTTCTTTGGACTTCTCCTTAGGGGACGTCCTCTTTCTTGGTGTACTCCTCTCACTTGCTAATACTTTCAATAGCAAATTATTCGCCACAAAAGTGCAAAATGCAAAGACTGCAGTAAACTGCTAGGAATCCAGATAGGACTGTTGATGTTTCAGTTGGTGCCAAGATATTTGAACAGACATTAGTGATGTCACAGAAGCCTTGTCACTAACTGAATTTCCTGCTTATGTCTCAAATGTTTCCCAAGTCAGTTATCTAGGTGGTAGGTCAAATTCAAAGGAAAACTTTAGGAATAAGTGGCTTTTAACCCTTTGAGTGCCAAAGAGGTATCATTGCAAAGCGATGCACTGGATACCTCTCTGGCACTTAAATGGTTCATTTGCTATTGTTTGCTGAGATTAGGATCAAAAAGCAAACTTCAGAAGAGATCATTGTATACAGCCAAGTGCACATGCAATAAACAAAAAGATTTTCAATATATATCACCGGTTTGTTGTATTTTAATGGACTCATATCTAGGTTAAACTTGTATTAAACAACTTACTCTTGTGGTATAACTCACATGTAAGTTCCCCATTTTTTCATATGTACCCCATTACCACTAAACTGTAAGCAATGTTGGACAGATCTTTCTCCACCTTAACCTCTTAAGAACCAAGAAGACCAGGGGTTTCTCAACCTAGAGGACCAGGGTCATTTTATTTGGAGAGCCGGCACATGTGACCGATCACATGCACTAGTTTGCTGAAAGAGAGGGTGAAATTGACTGCTCCAGTCTTGGAGAAGTCAGTTTTAGACTCTCGTTATGATCACTGTGTGCCCCTTAGGCATGCTTTTACCAAAGAACTCAAGACATGCCAGGACCGTCACCGGTCCTTAACAGACCAAATGTTGTGAGGGTTATGGCATGTCCAAGGAACATAAAGGGTTAAACCTTTAAGGACCAGGGGTGTACAATTAATTGCTGGCCATTGCACATTGCGCATGTTTTCACAGAGTTAAGATCTCTCTCAATCAGAGATCTTTTTTCCTCTGTTTTAACATGTCAAGCTTCCTGTTTTAATTTTCTTTCAATGTTCTGTGTTCTCCCAATGATCCTCTTACATAGTAGACTAGTGTAAAAGCTGGTGTACATGGGCCAAAGTGCATAAACATCAGATTTACTACCTCAGAACTACACCTCCCAGTATTCTGAGCTTTTGGGTAGTGTCTACTGCGCATTAGTGTATCAGCCTGAATTTGGGAAGTCTCCACTGCGCATGACTGCATCGGACAAACATACATCTGGCCTTTTATATTATAGAATGTGGCAGAGGTATGTTATACAGCCAGCCAACATGGGAGGTGTCCATACATTACTGACTAATGCCGGCATGGGTTGGCCAGTCATTGGAAGTGGTGGACTGCACTGTAACCACCAATGTCTCATGTGAATGATCTGCATAGCTGCCCAAATATGCATGCTGAAACCTGGATTTTCACCAAACTAGTTCACTTTTGGAGCAACACAAAAGTCCCGTGGGGAGGAATGAACATTTGCATTGATTTAAATGTGGCTTTTAACCTCTTGAACGCTACATAGGTCTAGCGGAGTCTTCAGCACCCTGGTCATTTACTGTTCATCTTCTTTCTTTTATTTTACTTCTTCCTCTTCTTTCTTCTACCTTCTCTCTTCTATCTTCTCTCGTTCTCTGTCTTCATTCTTTTTTTGTAGTTGTAATAATAAAAACAAAGATCCATAAATAAAAGTTCCATGAAAATAACCCACACATCTATTCATAGTTTAACCCCTTGAGTGCCAGAGGGGGTACGAAATACCTCTGGGGGTCTCAAAGGGTTAAAGAATGCTTAGATGTGTAGGTTATTTGGTTAATAACATGCCCCAAGTCCAGATAAAATTGAGCCCATTAATGATAAAATGGCAAAGCATTTTGCATAAAAACATTATGTTTTTTTCCATTTCTCCTACACTGTGTGCAGCTGCAGTGGAGAAGGTTAGTTGCTGCACACACTCCCTCTGTACCTTATGAGATGATGTCCATTCCATTGAACTTGCATCGGAGGAAGCAACTGCACTCTTTCACCCATAGTGAAGCGGAGGTGGCTCTGTGGCAGTGAAAGATTTCAATGTGAAAAGCAACATTGGAGGAAGCTCCCATACTCTGTCACAGACATACTGGAGTGGAGGTACTTCTGTGGTACTGACACAATTAAAATAATGAAGAGACTTGAATTAATGTATTGCGGAGTGTAATACAGGCAAATTAATGTTTTTATGTTGGGGGTCAATGTGTATTGCTTATGTGGTGAGTAGCGTGTTTTTTTTTTTTTTGGAGGAAGAGGCGTAGATCTTAACAGTATTTAAGCGAGGAGAACTCTCTGAAAGGACGATAAAAGCGCAAGTTCTTTGTACTTCTTGTAAGGTTATTGAGTGCAGGGTGCGTGCTTAGCCAAGGAGGAGGCATACAGTGGAGTGTTTAGTGGGAGAGGAGGCAATTATAGTAAAGTTGATAGCTTTATTGACTAACTAAGCAGATTCAGGATGCAAGCTTTCAAGAACTCTTAGGTCTCTTTGTCAGGCATGTATTTCTACGGCTAACACGGTACCAACACTCATCTTTTAGTGGAAGAGGAGGCAGTGAATGGGAGATGAGAGTCGATCATGCTTTCTATTTATGTTGGGATACATGTAAATTTATTCTGTATTAAAATCTCCTCCAAACTGACTCACTAGGAGATACACAGGGGCTTGATTATGACAGGAGTGTCCAGGGGGCTGAAGGCCCCATGGCTGCCTGATTCTCTGCAAGGAGTTGACCTGTCTTTGAGTCCCATCTCAACAAAAGCAAAAAAAAAAAAAAACATGGCCGACACACACACCTGTCCACTATCTGCTCCTAGGTATTAATTGACCAATGTGACAGGTGAAAGATCTATTAAACAACCCTAATGCCCTCCATACATGACAGACTCGAAGTCCCATCATCCTTTGCCTTCATGGGATATGTACTGAATGGCAGCTAGAGGGCATCTGGTTCACCACGTTTTTAACCCTGACAGGCAGAGAGGAGTCCAGCAGAGGTTGAAGGGGTGGGGGGTCAGCCTGTCAGTGCTCAGACCATACGCCGCACACTGCATCAAATTGGTCTGCATGGCTGTTGTGCCAGAAGGAAGCCTCTTCTAAAGATGATGCACAAGAAAGCACGCAAACAGTTTTCTGAAGACAAGCAGACTAAGGACATGGATTACTGGAACCATGTCCTGTGGTCCGATGAGACAAAGATAAACTTATTTGGTTCAGATGGTGTCAACAGTGTGTCGGCAACCAGCTGAGGAGTACAAAGACAAGTGTGTCTTGCCTACAGTCAAGCATGGTGGTGGGAGTGTCATGGTCTAGGCCTGCATGAGTGCTGCCGGCACTGGGGAGCTACAGTTCATTGAGGGAACCATGAATGCCAACATGTACTGTGACATACTGAAGCAGAGCAGAATCCCCTCCCTTCGGAGGAGTATTTCAACATGATAACAACCTCAAACACACCTCCAAGACGACCACTGCCTTGCTAAAGAAGGTGAGTGTAAAGGAGATGGACTGGCCAAGCATGTCTCCAGACCTAAGCCCTATTAAGCATTTGTGGGACATCCTCAAACGGAAGGTGGGGGAGTGCAAGGTCTCTAACATCCACCAGCTCCGTGATGTCATCATGGAGGAGTGGAAGAGGACTCCAGTGGCAACCTGTAAAGCGCTGGTGAACTCAATGCCCAAGAGGGTTAAGGCAGTGCTGGAAAATAATGGTGGCCACGCAAAATATTGACACTTTGGGCCCAATTTGCAAATTTCCACGTAGGGGTGTACTCACTTTTGTTGCCATGGTTTAGACATTAATGGCTGTATGTTGCGTTATTTTGAGGGGGACAGCAAATTTACACTGTAATACAGGCTGTACACTCACTACTTTACATTGTAGCAGAGTGTCATTTCTTTAGTGTTGTCACATGAAAGATAAAATAAAAATATTTACAAAAATGTGAGGGGTGTACTCACTTATGTGAGATACTGTATAAGTGTACATACATTCATAAATACATTTACAAACATGCAATGAATATGACTAAAAATTCCTATGTACATCCTCAGTAAACAATCGGAATATAAATCAAAATGTCAATGGATACACATGCCACATAGAGCTAAATGTTCAAATTCAGCCACTAAATTCACTCTGACAAATATTATCAAAGCTACTGTATGATCAAATATGAGGACAATGATGTACCAAACTCGATCTGTATCTCTATAATATGTAGTCTTTGTAAGTCTCTGACTCATTGCACAGCATGTGGCGATATTCTTCACGCAGTGCGGTGTAATGCTATCAGGTGTAGAGAACCCAAAAGTGTATGAACATAACTATATTTTCTAATTCGCAATAGGAGTTGGTCTCCAGCACATTGTAACACTTGCAAGAATCGCCTATAAGGGATGATCAGGTAAATATTCTAGTTAAGTGTCATAGATATATCAATGGATAATGGTATATTAGTATATTATGAGTATGATGATCTATTACTATTTGGTTTCTAAGGATAAAAGGTAGAGAGTATGGTTGAAACATTGAGTCATATGGTGAAATGCAAGATGCAGAGAAGACAGATATACACTGAGATCACAATGTGTAGAAACTTGTACTGGGTGTATCAAGGATATATACATATTATAACTAAGATCCACATTGGTAGCATATGTGTGAAATGGGCAAATGAGTCTCAGCCAGAAAATAGGGGAAGTATAACTTACTGTTTTCTCCAATTGAAATATTCAAAGGTTTATAGACCCTTATATCCCAGGTCATGACTGTTCATGTCCAGCTCACCCTATATAGTCATCATTTCCATCCAATGGCTGGATATTACATGTATTGATACACTGCATCCAGTGATTTTGTAATTCCATAGAATATATTACTGTCGCTAAGACAATTTTTAATAGGAGTGGTTATCAATATATTTTGTAATCCAATGTTGCGCATCTCTAGCACTATTAAGATATCTGGCATGACTTGAATCAATGTAAATTCAGAGTTATGAGGTTAAAGAAACATTTCTAACTGTATTTTAATCCATTTGGGCGTTTCACAAGAGCTATTGGTGTAGCCAAAATAACTTCAAGGAGGCTGTTTTTAAATGCCAATAGGGCATCTCCCTGATGAAGTTCTGGTACACAGTATATATTTCTAATGTATCTGATAGTGGTGATTAGAAGGAGTCAGAGGTTGGAGTTGATGTACTGAGCCATATTCGACCTTGACAAGTGTGCTGGTCCATTGGGATATAGAGATCGAGGAAGACAGGAGGTTGGCTGATTGATATAGTCTGCCTGCAGGGACTGACAATCTTACTAACGGACAGAAGATTGCAGGTAACATAGATATATTGTTATATTACCAGCGAGTAAGCTGGGACATCATAGTCCATAGTCCAAAGATGGGAGAGGAGAAAGATAGGCAAGATACATTGTATACATCACTTGCACACTAGATCTCTCACATAGAGCCATACAGATACAGTACTGCACATACTAAGACAAGTATTGGCATAATACAACCAAAGGGGACTCTGGTTCCACACCTCATCTGACAGCTTTATCTGATTGTTTACAGAAGTTGCAATATATATTTTTTTCCTTGAAGTGCACCAACTATTATAAGCTCCAGAGCTGGACTTTATGTCTTTTTGTATTTTAGTGCTATAGGATTTTTTATGGGCAGCTTCATGTATTTTATTTACAATTTTGTTGTTTACTTTTAATAAATATTTGTATATGTTTATACAGCCCACTGGAGCGCTCTCCAATTTTTTGCTAGTTTAGATTTTAGTTAGAACTCATCGCACTAACGAGTGAAGGATAGTAGCAATACAGTGGACTGTGCTGATTGTAGTTCTTGACGGGTGGACCTATTGGTGCTTAGGGTGTCGTGATCACAGATTTTGTGTTGATATATATATATATATATATATATATATATATATATATATATATATATATATATATATAAATCACATTTAATATATATAAAATCATATATAGAGGCCAGCAGGCCAGGATTTAAGGATTTCCCTGATAAAGTACAGGTTAGGCAGTCAAAATGAATGAGCCACTGATTAATTCACCTTTATCAGGGAAATCCTTATATCCTGGCCTGTTTGTGGTGCTTGAGGACTGAACTTGGACAGCCATGTGTTATCTATAGATCATATATTTAGCATTATTGCTGGACTGCCTGGAACGGTGCCCATGAAATATTACTTTTTCCATCCTTTTAAATTTGGTGCCCACTGTAGTCACAAGTCTAATATAAAATTTTTTTGCGGCCCAATGTGCAACTATACAATGGGGGGAGATGCACTAAAGTGATGAAGAGGTGATAAAGTGAGATAACTTCTCCAGTGATATCACTTCTCCATTTCCTATGTTATTCTATGGAGGCAATGCACTAACATTTCTCCAAATTTGGAGATCTTAGGCTCTACTGGAAAACATAGGAAATGGAGAAGTGATATCACTGGAGAAGTCATCTCCACTTTATCAACTCTTTATCATGCCTTAGTGAATAAACCCAACTGTCCCTGATTTAAGGGTCTGTGGCCAGCTTAACCCTTTCTGTTCCAAAGAGGTACACAACACATTGCTTTGTGATGTGTTACATATCCCTTTGTCAGTCCAGTGGTTAAATGTGGAGTATATCACTTTAAACCAGGGATGCTTAGAATCAAGTAATTCTTCAGGTTTACAAATGATTCATTGTAACCCTGCAGTTAGTTTTTTTTTATAACTTCCCCTCATTTAAGGGGTTGGAACAGAAGGGGTTAACTAACATTTGAACCTGCTGCAGATCTTCTTTACAGCAGATTGGAGAAAACACAAATAGACATATTGGGGGAGATTTACTAAGGTGTGATAAAGAGGTGATAAAACGGAGATAACTTCTCCAGTGATATGACTTCTCCAATTCCTATGTTATTCTATGGAGCCAATAAACTTCAATTTCTCCAACTTTGGAGATCTTAGTACATAGGCTCTATAGAATAACATAGGAACAGGAGAAGTGATATCACTGGAGAAGTCATCTCCACTTCATCACCTCTTTATCAGGCTTTAGTGAATAACCCTCAGTGTGTATTTCTTTTATAAATGTCCCTAATTTACGGGGCTATGTGGCCAGCTTAACCCTTTTTGTTCCAGAGAGGTGCATAACACATTGCTTTGTGATGTGTTGCATACAGCTTACCTTAGTTTCAGTGTCATGTACAGGCGCGAGGCTTCAAGCATGCAGCAGGACTCTGTTTTATGTGTTTGCTTCCTGTAGTCTCCTCCTACCTACTTCCTCCTACCTACTTCCTTCCTCTGAGCTGCTCCTCCTACCTACTTCCTGTGGAGGGGTTTAAAAGGCAGACTGAGTCCTGACTCAGTTGCCCTTGCGTTGTTGTGCTTAGCAGTTCTCTTACCTTGGGCTCTGTGTATGACCTGGCTAGTCTTCCATCCAACCTGGTGCTGACCTGTGGCTCTGGCTGACTACCTGAACTTGCATGACCTGGCTTGTCTGACTACCCCCTCTGGTGCTGACTTGTGGCTCTGTCTGACTACTGTTATGTTTGCTCCTTTCACCTAGCAGACACCTAACCTATGGCGGACCTGGGGCTCTGGTACACCAGCTCTGATACTGGCTGCAGGCTTAAGTCAGTTATCTACTCCCTCTCTGACTGCAGGATGAGTCAGGGTTCTCTCCTTACTGATGGCAGGCGTGCGTCGGTACATCTCCTACTTCGGATCAAGATCCTATGTTCCTATTCCTGACCCAGTTCCTGCTCCTGTTCTGTTCCTGATTCTGGTAGAGACTACCAGTGGCTGAGGCCTAGTCTCTAGCATTGTGGTCAAGATTGGCAGCCTATTATTTCTGATAACTGTGCTCACTGGCTTGTAACCCTCTGCTTGTTTCTTTGTATATATTTGCCTACTTCCTAGTGTATGTATTTGCCTACCGCTACTATTAATAAATTGCATTTAACTATACCGTACTAACTCCTGAACTTCTCTGGGAGCCATGACACATACCCCTCTGTCATTTCAAGGGTTAATTGTGGAGTATATCACTTTAAACCAGGGATGCTTAGAAACAAGTCATACTTCAGGTTTGCATAGGAATCAGTACAACTCTGCAGTTAGGGGGTTAGCGTGCCACCTTAATTGTGGAGCAATCACATAGAATTTGTAGAATAACATATGATATAGAGAAGTGATATAACCTGAGAGTCATCTTTGCTTCATCAACTCCTTGGCATGACTTAGTTCAGTATTTATGTTTGTATTTTATCATATAATGGGGGAGATGAACTAAGGTGGGATAAAGAGGTGATAAAGTGGAGACGTCTTCTCCAGTGATATCACTTCTCCAATTTCTGTGTTACTCTGTGGAGTCAATGACTAAGATTTTACCAACTTTATCGATGTTAGTGCATAGGCTTTATAGAACAACACAGGAACTGGAGAATTGATTTCACTGGATAAGCCTTCTCTGCTTTATCACTTCTTTATCACGCCTTAGTTCAGTATTTATTTATTTTTTTATTTTAATGCACAAAGTGTTACTATTTCTTTTAAAATGAAAAACTTCTAATGTGTCGGGTACACCACTGGCATTTAAAGGTTTAACCCTTTTGAGTGCCAACAAGATATCCAACACTTTGCATGGTGCTGGATACCACTCTGGCACTCAATGGGGGTTATGCACTGAGGAGTGATGATGAGGGGATTAAGCAGAGATGACTTCTCCAGTGATAGCACTTCTCCAATGCCTATGCTAGTCTATAGAACCTACGCATTAAGATCTCCAAATCTGGAGAAAGCTTAGTGCATAGGCTTCGTGTAATATGATATCACTGGAGAAGTCACCTTTGCTTTATCACCTCTTTATCACAACTTAGTGTATCTACCCCAAAGTGTTAAAAAAAGGCTTTATGGAGGAGATAAGCATATTTCCTCCTTACTGTCTACCCTGGATGTTCTTAGCGTGGACGGAGAGTCTCTGTCCGTTACAGTCATTTTTCCTTTTTTTTTTTAATACAGATTTGTGATTTAATTGTCTTCAGAAACATTCATGATTGTAAAACACAACTACTTTTCTGTAGATTATGGCTATATTGAGTAATTTACTCACATTCCTCTTCCAAGAGACCCAAACCGCATCCCCTTGCTTTGTGTGAGGTGTTCAAAACTTTCTGGGCAACTTCCAGGCCACATGAGGAGGGCTTGTATGAGTAGAGATCGCTGCAGCCGTGAGGGAACCAAGGGCATCCATGGTCAACTTGTCACGTGGGATCTGGGTCCTCCTGTATGAAACCCTGGCAGTGATGTACCATGAGGAGTGCCAGGAGAAGACCATCAGACTGCTGGAGAGCCATGGGGTCGTTATTACTGGGAAGGCGGAAAATCTGTAACCCACGTAAGGAGCCTGTTAGTTTTTTAACAAAGGTGTCTGCTACATTACCACAACCCTTGCATTGTCTGCCATTTTATGTTACCTTTGTGCCAAAGACATTTGTGCCCCTTTGGGTACCATCATGTGCATCCTCTATACATACATGCTGTTGAGTGCATTATCACTTTAAAATCAAATTTAAAAAAACATCTTCACTCTGTATGGTGTGTGTTAGATTGTCAGCTCTGTGATTCCTGTCTGTATTGGGAGATGCAGAGAAGGCACTCTAATGTACCAACATACAGAGCAGCAGGGCTAGCAATCTAGTTTACCCACAATATAGAGAGAATGTGCACAGCTGACAATCTAATGTTCACACAATACAGGGAGAAGCTGCAGTCCACCCCAGAATTTGGCAGAACTTAAAGGCAACATCATGCATTGACAACTAATGGCCTTTTTAATTTATGATGTTGCTGTTGTTTATTTATTTTATTAAATTTACTTACCATAGTCCAGTTGTTATCCTCTCCCTCCGCAGATGTCATAGGTCACACATACCGCTACTAGGATTTCCTCTTACCTTGTGCTTATCAAGACTGTCTAGAAGAAGATGTTCTTTTATCAAAGGCTGTCTCACTCTGAACTGTTCTGTTCTGTTCATGAGATTCTCTTGAACACTCACTATTCTACGGCTCCCATTATAACACGGCTTCCATTATAACATGGCTCCCATTAATTAAAAAAAGTGAAAAATACAAGGGGAAAAACCTAACAAAGATGATGTGTGTGTGCTGGGTAACTAAGGTGTGTTAGGGAGGTGATGGGGGAGATGTACTAAGATGTGATATGAAGATGATAAAGTGGAGATGACTTCTCCATTGATATCACTATTGAAAATGTTATTCTGTGGAGTCTATGCATTAATATTTCTCCAGCTTCACAGATCTTAGTACATAAGCTTTATAGTATAACATGGGAACAGAAGTGATATCACCGGAGAGGTCAGTGGTTATGCACTAAGGTGTGATAAACGGTTATAATGCAGAGACGACTTCTCTACTTTATCACTTCTGCAACTATTATGCTATTCTATGGAGCCAACTTTGGAGATCTTAGTACTTAGGACCTATAGAATAACATAGGAACTGGAGAAGTTTTCACACTGGAGAAGTCATCTCCACTTTATCATGTCTTAGTGCATGACACGTAATAGCTTCTCCAGTGTGATCACTTCTCCAGTTCATATGTTAATCTATGGAGCCAATGCACTAAGACATCTCATGTGAGAGAGCTTTTAGTGCATTGGCTACATAGAATAACATAGGAACTGAAAAAATGATCTCACTTGAGACATTATCCCCATCATCATCATCATCTCTTTATCACACCTTATTTGCATAAACCATCCCTCCCTAGGTTTTACACTGTAGAAAGATGCTGACAATCTTAAACACATGTAGGTGCTGACAATCTAATACATGCAACACAGAGAGTATCAGCACACCATCTCATAGACATTGCCATCAACTGTCATGTTAATTGTGAGCAAATATAAAAGTTTACTTCACTCTATACGTGTGTGGGTTAGAGTGTCAGCTCTGCTTTTCCATTTTGGCTGTGTACATTCAATAAAGAGTAGAGCAGCATACCTAACAATCTAACGCACACACAATACAGAGAGGCGATGCAGAGCTAATAATCTAGTGTACACATCACATACAGATAAGCAGCAGAACTGACACTCCAATCCATGCATAAAACAGAGAGGAGCAGTGAAACCTAAAATCTAATGTATGTACAATACAGATAGATGCTGTAGAGCTTCACAGTCTAGTTCATGCACAATACAGAGATGTGCAGCAGAACTGACAATCTAATCCATACACAATGCACAGAGGAGGACCAGAGTGGACAATACAGTACACACACATGCACAATACAGAGAGTAGCTGCAGTCCATAGCAAAATTTGGCAGCGCTTAAAGGCAAAACCATGTAGTAATAACAAGATTTTTTTGTGGCAGATGTTAATATTCATTTTTTACTCACCATAGTCCAGTTGTCATGTTTATAATCTGATTGACCTCTTGCTCATTGCTGAAATTCATATATAAAGTATTATGTAATTGTCTCACTCCTCAGACTGCATATGCCTCACCTTCTACATAGCAGCAAGCTGCTTTCCATGGAGAGAAGCAGAGCTGACAATGTAGTGCACACACAATACAGAGAGGAGCAGCAGAGCTGACAATCTAACCCATGCACAATACAGAGAGGAGCTGCCATCCACACCAGAATTTAACAACAATTAAATACAATATTCTGTACTAAAAACCACCATGCTGATTTTGTTTCTTGTTTGTTTGTTTTTATGTGTTTATTTATTTGTATTTTTATTTTAAATTACCATAGTGGGGTTCTCATGGTTCTTATTGTATTGACCTCTTGGTGTTTGCCAAAATTCATATATGAAGTATGGCGTCCTCCTCAGACTGCATACACGTCAAGTATCGCAAGCTGTCCTTGCTTTCCATGGGGCTGCTGACTGCTTTCTGTTACACAGTGCATATCCAATCTGTCTTATTGTTTAATCTTACAGAGCTAGTAGAAGATTGTCAATAATTAGAGCTGTCCTCACCATAAATCTTTTATCATACCTGGGTTAAAGTGATAGTAATACTTGAAAACTTTTAAATTTAATTCAAGATATTTTAAAAATATATTAGTTATGCCATTTTCGATCTCCCAAACCTTTATGGTTTGGAAGATATAAGTCTGCAAAGTTTCCCCTTCCCTCCTCTTGTGCTGAATACTTCATTTGAATGGTCTACAACGTGTGCCTGGTCTGCGCTGCTTTGCGCTGGAAGCGGCGGCGGGCCCCCTTCGGTCACGGGCCCTCAGTCCGTGACCGAATGCCCGTATGGTCAGTCCACCCCTGTTAATCGTCAACATTTTATTACAGTATACGGTTTACTCTTAAGGTCAAAACAGGATACATGCAGCAGGACTTTCAATTCTAAATTTCAATTTTAATAACGTATCACAACATAGCTGTCCAAGTTCAGTCCTGAAGGTCCACCAACAAGTCGGGATTGAAGGATTTTACTGTTGAGTTAATCAGTGGCTCATTCATTGTCTCTGACTTCCCTGTGCTTCAGGAGGGATAGCCTTAAATCGTGGCTCTTCAGTGGCCCTTGAGCACTGAATTTGGACAGCTCTGACTCACAATATAAAGCTCATGCAAAGCTAATTTATGGTTTGTATGAAAGTTTGCACTGAAATATTATACACATAGAATAATGCAACATTATATATATATATATATATATATATATATATATATATACACATATATATTTATAATCAAAATTATTCAACCCCCATTTCAAATCAGGTCTATTTTCAAAATTTACAGAATTTCAGCTGTTTGCAATGAACAAATCAAACAAATGCAATTGAAACGGCTCAACACAATGAATGCATCAAGTGGATTCCTCAAATTCAACTTATAATGACTCTCCAGTCTCAAAATGATTCAACCCCTTCATGGCAAGCATCTTTAGTACTTAGCGGAGCACCCTTTTGCTGTTATAACCTGCTGCAAACGAGACGCATAGCCAGACACCAGCTTCTGGCAGCATTCATGAGGACTCTTAGCCCATTCCTCATGGACAGTGGCCTCCAGTTCAATAATATTCTTGGGTTTGCGTGCTGCAACCGCCTTCTTCAAATCCCACTAGAATTATCTATGGGGTTCATGTCACATGACTGTGTGCACCCTAGGTTTTCTTTTAGAAAATATATCTTTAAAAATTTTTATTCTTAGTATATAAAATTCTAATTGTCTAAAAGAAAACCTAGGGTACATAAAGGAAAGGAAGTAATAAATTTCCTTAATAAAAAAGGCGGTATACCGTTGTGGCATGACTAGATGTATTACTTGCAAGTATATTAAACATAATACTCTTGATAAAGATCACAACGGTATTATACATTATATTGATCATCATTTAACTTGCAATTTGAGTTATATTATTTATAGTATCACATGCCCTTGTTGTATGAATTATATCGGACTCACAAAACGCAGAATTAATGATCAATTTTTAGAGCATAGAAGAGCAATTATTTCACGATATATGTATCCATTAGTAAAACACTATATAGAATTTCACTACATTAGTATGGAAGGTACTTTTTTACTACTATTGCAACATATTCCGGCAACCAGTGGGAGCAATAGATTCCATGCTTTGTGCCAGAGAGAAACTTACTGGATATACAGCATGGATACTTTGTTTCACAGGGGTCATAATGAAAAAAATTGATGTGCATACCTTTATTTAGTGGTGATCCTTGCCATTTTTTTGTGGAGTCCTTGGTTCTGTGGAGATCCTGGTTTGGATAAACAGCTCTTATATATATTATATACATATATATTACCTATATGGTACTCTTGTTTTTTGCTTAATCGAAAATCTTTGTGTCCTGTTCTCCATTATTTGTATTCTGGTCATTATATATATATTTTTTTGTTATTACCAGTGTTATATTATTATTTTCTATATACATTATTATTCTTTATATAATTTTTTTATTATTTTTTTTTAGTTTTGTTTTTTATTTCAATATATCTTTTTGTTATTTTTTATATTTTTGTATACTTGTTTTGGTTGTTATTTAGTTTGTTATAGTTTTGATTTTTATATTATATGTCATTATTTTTCATTATATATATTTTTTATTCTATTTTCAGTAGGTTTTTATTAAGTTTTTTGTTTTGTTTATATCCTTAGCTTGCTCTATCTGAGCGGTGTCATTACTCACATGGAGTGAGTAGTGTTATATACATAAAAGAAATGTAGTCATATATGGGTAGCATTATATATCTGTATGTGTATTCCCTGTGTTGGGTTATATGCCATGAAATTGGTATCCATATTCAAGAAGACCAAAGTATATATACTTCCTTCCGGATTTTACCTTTTATACACCTGGAGATGGGAACGTGATTATCCACATGATAATGCAGCTATATAAGAGCACCAAAAAGACAATGGCGCCATTCAAAAGCATATCTCCGACCAGACCCCTGATGAAGAGTCTATAAGGATATGAAACGCGTCGGATTGAGGGACCCTAAGTTGTTGACATTTTTATACTCAGTGATTACAGCAATACCTGTATTTGCATCATGGACAGGAGGTAAAGTGTTTGGAGATTAATGATCTGAGGTGCAGCCGAATGGGAATGGGTGAGAACCGTGTCATACATATCATCCTGAATTAATGGACAGGAGAGGATCTGTGAGTGCAGTGGCACGTCATCTACCAGTCATAACTGGCTAAAAGTGGTGTCTTAATTAATATTCGGGATCGGCACTTGTCAGACTTCTGCCCACTATCAGCTATATACATTGTTGCACGTTGCTACTCGCCTTGTGCTGGCATTGAAAAATTGGAACACGCTATTAGAAGGACAGACAAACCGTCCTGCAAATGTGCAGTTTACATTTTCATCAGGACAAAGTGCAAGCCCCAACATTCCATATATATATAAAATGGTTTCTCAGGAGGCAGTACTGGACAAAAAGGTAATTGCCTGGGTGCTGTTTAAAGGATTTAAATACAGGATGAAAGGATCACTCTCAGGAACTTTTATCAGGTGCAAAAATAACTTTGTTGTGGATCAACGTTTCGATCCCAGCAGGGATGATTATCAAGATGGCTACTGATCAAACAAACCCACATTTAAATACCCTGCTTACAGCGACCTATCACCTCCCACCAAAAACAGCATAACAATAAGGATTAACTATATTGTTAGAGATAAAATAAATAAGTAATCAAGTGTACCAAAAATGAGAGAATCTTATGTAGAAGACCATATAGGCCAACCGTATTGAAATAAAATCACCATAGTGTTTAAAATCTGTTTCAGATCGGTTACAGACATCATACAGACATTACCTCAAAATGACAATATAGGATTACACAAAGAGATGCATATAGGCTATGAATGTATACCTCAAGCCAAAATGAAGTTTTTATGAAAAGCCACGGACACAAGATCATCTGCGGGTCTCCATCACATTGCACAGCAATTGTGCATGCGAGTAGATGCTCGGTATGGGGTTTGTCCATCTACATATGGCATTAATGTGTACGTATCCTTGCCAGAATCAAGAAATAAATATATATGTTTTATTGATGTTGAATGGAGTGACTCACCCATCGTAGTCCCCATCAGTCACCTTCATATCACTCAGCAAGCACTACCGCGTATTGAATCAGACACTACAGAGCTGGATGCCAAGAGATCTCATTCAATCATTACCAGTCCTACTCCGCATAGACCAAGATACAAAGTATATAGATACAAAGTACAGGGCCGGTGCAAGGATTTTTGTATACACAGGCGAAGGTGCATTTTGATGCCCCCCCTGACCCGGACACAATCCCCTGCCCCCCCCGACCTTGCCACAATCCCCTGCCCCCGCCCACATATTCACCTCCACACTCTCCCCACCTCCACATTGCCCTCTCCACAATGCTCCTTCATCTCTACAATGCCCCTTCCACAATGCCCCCTTATCTCCACATTGCCCCTTCCACAATGCCCCCTTACATTGCCCCTTCATCTCCACAATGCCCCTTCCACAATGCTCCCTTCATCTCCACTTTGACCCTTCATCTCCATAATGCCCCTTAATCTTCACATTGCCCCTTCATCTCCACATTGCCCCTTCCACAATGCCCCCTTCATCTCCACATTGCCCCTTCCATAATGCCTCCTTATCTCCACATTGCCCCTTCATCTCCACAATGCCCCTTCCACAATGCTCCCTTCATCTCCACATTGCCCCTTCATCTCCACATTGCCCCTTCATCCCCTACCTTGAGTCCCTGGTAGTCTAGCGGTGTGCCATAACTTAGAGCTTTGTGCCTCCTTCGGCACAGACCTGAAGCTCCCACACACTGCTCTCAGTAATGTAGAGCGCTGGGAGATTACGTCATCTCCCAGCGCTCTGTATTACTAAAGAGCCTGGGTTTCTCTGCGGTGTGTCACATAGATGCCACGAGGGAGCACTTGGTAGTGTGAATCAGCGCTCCCTCGCGGCAGATATATATATATATTAAAAAAAATCCCAACTTCCCCCTTTTCGGTGCCCCTCCGTTGCGGAGCCCTAAGACAGCTGCCTGTCCTGCCTTAATGGTAGCGCCGGCTCTGACAAAATATACTTAAAAGGAGACTCTTCTATCTGAGAACGCTGTACATAATGACAACAAATAAAAAGACCAAAAGCATTCCTGTGTACATATGTCCAATATAGTAGTTATTACATACAGATCCTCTTGTACCACGTCACATATCTTAAATCCTAATCACACAATGTGAATAGGAGGATGTATTGAAGGGAGTCTCTTTTATAGTAATGTCCCATGCAGGTTAGACAATTTCACCTGGGTCTAGTCAGTGATCATAAAGTGTTATTTACTTACTGAGAATACATCCAGGGGATCAGAGGAGGAATATATAGACAGAAGAATATGTATGGAATAAGTCAGTATTGTATCCGTTACTACTTGGGACACCTTCAAGCCATAGAGCGAGGGTGTTATAATAAGGTTACTTCTTGTTGAGACAGAGACCTGTTGAACCAACAGGGTTCTAATCTCGTCTTTGGAGGGCAACCACTGTAATCCACCCAAACAAGGAGGTCAGGTCATCTAGGGGTCCAAGGACCACTCATGTATTGGAACTGGATCCCTCTAGTGACTAACACTCCTGTCACAATCTAGTATCTTGTAATTCTATCAGCCGGGTGAAACGAAAATTTTCAAAGAAACAAAGACAATTTTTGTCTATGAAACGAAAAATTGCTTCTCAGTACTTTAATTTTTCTTCTCAAGTTTAGACCACTTTTATTATGTCAGGAGCAAATTACGTTAATCACAAAAAAATTATGTTCAAATTAATATTTTTTCTAAAAATACCTTACATTATGGTGGAAGATTAAACCACAGCCACTTTTAAGACAGCTTTTTCCCTTTGACGGAGATGGCGAAATTGGATGCAAAAAATGATGGAAACATGTCTGAGAACTGATGGATCATGGTGTAAGAACTTTTTTATTCTGATTACAGACAATTTCAGTTACCACCACTTTTTGAACATCTCGCCCTAAGTGTCCCTAACATCATGCTGCTTCCTATTCAGCCGTACATTATGCATAGAGGCCTTGAATACCCTGGGAGCCAGCACAATGGGTCCTCCTATGTATGCTGTATAAAGGAAAGTTGCAGGACTCCAACACACTGCGAAGCAGCTCACTTCATGTCTGTATGTGCTGAACCTGTACAGGGTGATATATGGGGTCTGCGTAGTGTATGTGAGGAATATACACAGTAGAGTAAGAAGGGCAAAAGGCAAATAAAAGTGAGAAAAAAAAACTGAATAAATGCAAAAAAGATACATCAGACCAGGAGAAACCAAAAAGTAACAATAGAACACAATTAGTGTTGAGCGAGCGTGCTCGGCCGATGCTCGGATCAGCTCGAGCATCGCTCTGCTCGGCACATGGCGGTACTCGTCGAGTACCGCCATGTACTCGCCCGACATGTTCGGGTGGCAGGGATCTGTGCCGGAAGGAGGCACAGATCTGAAGACGCTCCGCTGGACCACCAGGGACTGGAGGTACGGGGGCATTGCGGAGATGAAGGGGGCATTGCGGAGATGAAGGGGGACAGTGTGGAGATGAAGGGGGACAGTGTGGAGATGAAGGGGGACATTGCGGAGATGAAGGGGGACAGTGTGGAGATGAAGGGGGACAGTGTGGAGATGAAGGGGGACATTGTGGAAGGGGGACATTGCGGAGATGAAGGGGGCATTGCGGAGATGAAGGGGGCATTGCGGAGATGAAGGGGGCATTGCGGAGATGAAGGGGGACAGTGTGGAGATGAAGGGGGACATTGTGGAAGGGGGACATTGCGGAGATGAAGGGGGCATTGCGGAGATGAAGGGGGACATTGCGGAGATGAAGGGGGACATTGTGGAGATGAAGGGGGCATTGACCAGGCACCCTCCCCTCATCAGAGCAGGGGGTGCCTGGTGTAATGCTCGTGTCGCCCCATTGAAGTCAATGGGGCTCGGGTGCTCGGCCGAGCACTCGAGCCTCCGGCGGTGCTCGGTCAGAGCACCCGAGCACCCGAGCATCGGGGTGCTCGCTCAACACTAAACACAATTAAATAATAAATAAAACAAAAAAGAAAAAAGAAAAAAATAAAACCAAAGATTAAGTACAAAATAAAAAATGCAGTAAATATTGTGGAACTAAATATCGAGTGTGATTAATACACGCTACAGGTTGGCACAGCGGGTATGATTATCCAAGGCACTCTCCAAGCACAAACAAAATTTTGAACAATCAGTTGGGTCTTTTGAACTGCTTAAAGGAGCAGTAAACTTTCATTTAGACATTTTGAATCTGGACAGTATTAAAGATTGTATGTTTAATGATGTTATTGTTTTTTGTGAGAACGTTTTATTTTGTGTATTAATGGTAGTAAAAGGGATTAGCTGAACAATGAGCTCCCTCTGGTGGACTATTGTCACTTGGACAATTGACTAATTTAGGTTAGGTGAGGTGACTCTCGTTTGCTTGGACATCTTGACTTGGACAACTAGGATAAAAGGTCAAAATAGTAGTGATGTTTTGATAACATAGGTGGCTCGTGCAGTGGATGAGAGGAGTAACATGCCAGGAAGGGAACCTACTGGTTGTATGACTGTATGTTAAAGGGATAGTAATGTTTCACACAGGACTGGTGCAAGCATTTTTGCCATCCTAGGCAAAACTTCATTTTGCCACCCCTTGGCAGCAGCCCACTCTTTCCTCTACAGAATCCGCCAAGGTGCGTGCAGCTCTGCTCTGCAGCCCCAGTAGATGTGCGCTCTAGGCCGGCACCTACCTCACCTATGGGTGGTGCAAGCCCTGGTTTCAAAATAAAAGCAGCTCCAATTAATCTTCATAGTATTTGGGCCATGGAGAGTGTTATTTCAATACTGTCAGAGTTGTAGTTCAAGAGTAAATGAATGATAAACCATGCCCTCCCGTCACTTATACTGATGTAACACTGCTCACCTCAGAGAAGCAAGACTGTCCAGATGGATCAGCAGTGGCAGCACGTCCAGATGGATCAGCAGTGGCAGCACGTCTAACAGCAGGCACAGCACATATTACAGCAAGCGAAGCACGTCTGGCAGCAGGCAGCTGACCTGTACTACTCTCACTACTACCCTCTTCTTTCTCTCTTGACATTAATTTCCCCAAGATCCCTGGGGGTGATTTAGGAGGATTGGCCACCATTGCTTCTGTGGTGCTCACTTCCTCCTCAGACTCAGACTCAGTGGACACATAAGTGTCCTTCCAGTTACTCGTTTTATTACTTTTAAACTTTCTCATATTGAAAGCAGTCTCTATGAGCCTCTCCTGCCTCAATTTTGCTAAAAATACGCAGCAGAACAGCACGTCTTCCTCCTTCTGTAGCTGCTTTCGCTCATCCCTACTAGTGAGACACTGGTAATACACCTCTTATGTTGAGAATAAACTGTAAAGGTAACAAAGGGGAGTCCATCCCTTTCAGACCTACACTTAGTTACAGTATAGAGATCGGTGTTATCTTTTCTACCCTTCTTCAACACACCTTTATCATTGATGGGCAATAATATACTTCTGGAGGGAATACTTTTTTCATTTCAGGGTTTGAGGCCTGCAAACAATTGTTTTCAGGGATAAACTAGTTTGAACCCATAGTCCATTTTTTTTCAAACCTAGACTTGCTGTAATATTTTGAAGGTTTAATTTTTAGTAAGCCTGAAAAAAATATTTAGCTTTTCAAACATTAATCAGTGGTCTTAGCACTGGTCCCAACTGTGATACATGGTCGCAGGCCTTCAAATCCCTCCTCCTCCTCAGTGCTGCTGTTAATAGTACATGTGCCCTGGGCTTCCCTGTCTTGCATGGGTTTTTCCACTTCTGCAATCTGATACTCTGATGGTATTAGATTCTGGTTAATTTTTAGAAATGTTAGCCTACCAATACTGCTGCTTGATAGCCATATTCTATGATCATAAACAAGATGTCCTACTGCACTGAAAGCCCACTCAGACTGCACACTTGCTGGCAGGCAACTAATTTTTTCCATGGCAGTATGCATCAGTGCTGGCCTAATACACTGTTTTCTTTGCCAGTAGTCAATGGGGTCACCATTTCTGCCTAGAACATAGCTATTCTGCAAGTATGCTGTAACCATCTAACATGCAGTGGGACCACTAGGAGTTCTATGTTGTTTGTGGGATCATCAGTTACCAATCCATACTCTGGGAGCAAGTCCCATACAGAAGTGCATCCACAACCACCACTACAAATGTTAGATTGCCATTCCTAATACACATGAATTGATTTCTGTGATGATGATGATGATGATGTGTTCAGAAACATTTTGGGATGTTCTTGCTGACATTGTTGCTGCTGATGGTATAAACCTTTTGCTGACTACTTTTTCACTATGCTTCCTACTAGTTTTTTTTTGGTCCTTCATTTCTCATCCTCCACAATGCCATACTCTATTCTTTCTATAAGCATATCTTTATATTATTTCACAAAATTCGATTCCTCAGAGAAATGCTGTAGATCACGTTTTGGCACAATTTCAGAAATTGTATTTTTAAAGTGGGAGTCCACCAAATGGGACTTGAGGTGGTGGAGATAGTGGTGCTGGTAAAGGTGGGATGTGTGGACACTCTGTGACCATTGTCATCTCCTCCAAAAAACTCCTCAGTGTTTTAATTTGAAGAACAGCAGCAGGATCCATAGGCATCCTGTAAATTAAGGAAATCTTGGCACGCTTTCTGACACATCCACAGTACTAGTTTTACGTCCCCAGAGCCCTGAGAACATGTAGGTGTGCTTCTTCTGCTAAATGTTGTATGTCTCAGATGCTGCTACTGGGTTGTCTCCAAATCAGACCTGTGTTTGTGCTTCAGTTGGGATCTCAATGAGGATATGCCTAGGTGTGAACCTGCTCACGTGTTTTACACAGACAACAGACAGCAACATGTTTCATTTTTGAATCATGAGTGATCTATACTGAAGATTTCATGGACAGAGTGGTCGCTAAGGGTCTATAACTACTAATGAGGCTAGTAGGTGTCAAAGGTGCTGCACTTCCAACAGCAGCAGAATCATTCATCATAGTTGGGTTTTCGATGTTGATTAACTATGCTGATTACCCAGAAATAGTGTGTGTGTGTGTGTGGCTGGGTGGGGTGGGGGACTTGGAAGCTGATATTATGCTGATGATGACTGACAAGATGATTGTGTATTTTTACTCATCTTTAGTTGACCAGAGTCAAACTTTCCACGTGATTTCTCAAATCCTATATAATAAAACGCTAGCGATGTTTGTCAGAAGCCGTCATGCAAAGTAGACACTGCACGCATTCAGACAGTCTCTACTGCACAAGACTGCATTGTGTGGAACAGTGAGGTAGCGGGCGCTTAACCTTTGGGTGCCAGGAGGCTGCACAGATCATTGCAAGTGATGGGTTATGCACCCCTCTGGAGCTTGAAGGGTTGGCCCATACATTCTGTAGACTTAGCCATCTCTAAAATTCAATGGAGCATCAAAAAGGTAAGATATCTTGTTTACATTTTCCAGTCCACTGCAAAGAGACACTACTGGATCCTAGGAAATTAAATATAAACAATACTGATAAGAATATTCACTACCAGTGAAATTTATATATCAAAATAATTTGCATGAGGCTTTAACCCTTCAAGTGCCAGAGGGGTACGCAACACATTGCAAAGAAATGTGATGTGTGCCCTTCTGGCACTCAAAGGGTTAACCTGTAATGAATTGTGTATTCAGTCTTCATTCTTATTATGTCTGAAGGTGTCTTAAAAGATTGCATCCTAGAGCCACACATTTAGCCAATAAAGGTATCAGCTGACTAACCTCCTGCATCTTCTATGGCTAACACAGTACCACTATTTACTCATATTTTTAGACTATGATTTGGACTACAAAAGTACCAGCCAATTGGTGTGCCTAAATTTAATTTGTATTTTCTCTCTCTCTCTCTGTTCATAAAAAAATACATAATTCCTATCTTCTTATATAAGCTAAATTATCTGTACACTTTCCACTGCCTTTTCTCTTATTTCAGCTCACTACACTAGTTTTTGAATATTTAATGGACATTTATGCTAATAGAACACATAGATGAATTGGTCAATAGGTAGCGTGTTTGTGTTTCTCTTGTTATTGAGTCATCTCACAATCATTTATTGCCAAGCCAGATAAGTCCCGGCAATTGAGAAAGATATATTTCATTCTGTGATTATACCATATCGATGCATGATCCACTTGCATCAGAGACATCCAATATCTGAAGCAAATATACCAACTTGAAAACTTGTCTTTATTGAAGTAATAGACAATAAGTAGCAATTTCTACTCCATGTTATCTCCAGTCTTAGGGCTCGATCCAAATATTGTAGTTATAAATGCCGGTAAGGCAAAATGGATACCGACCGACAAAATAAAATGTCTTGGTCGGTATTCAAATGTCCTACCGGCATTAAGCTCAAAGGACGTTAACGCACAAAATGGACGTTTGGACACAACGCCAGTTTTGTGATCTAAGTTCCCAAAACACAGCTAAATACCGGCAGATTTGGGAACTTAAAAAGAAGAAAAACTAATGCTCGGTGCCTGACATACTGCTAATCTGTGTTACACTTACCTGTCATCCACTGTCTGTCTCCGTCTATCTTCTCTTCTATCTTCTGTCTTCTTTCTGTAAAAAAAAAACAGACAAGTATAAGACCAAAGCATAAATATCCAGCAAACTAATACATAGTTGAACCCCTTGAGTGCCAGAGGGGTATGCAACACATCGCAAAGCAATGCTTTGCGTACCTCTCTGGGGCTCAAAAGGGTTAAAGTATGCAGTAGTGTGACAGATTTATATGCCCCCAATGCATAGTACATTTCTCCAAGTTAAGCCTAATCATACTGCCATAAGAAAAGATCCCAAAATTATACATAGCTTTTTAAAATTGCAAACACTGCTTCCACAGCTATGTGTGGCTGCTGAGACGCGGAGACAGAATCATGGGCCACAATCCCCCCCTCCTCATGTGCACAAGGCGATGCCCGCTCTGAGGGAATTGGAATTGAGACTGCCCTTATATACAGGCAGTATTGCTTCCAATTCTCTCGCAGCCATTGGCTGGGATATGCTTACGTACCTCCCAGCCAATCAGCTCTGAGCAGCGGTGCTTAACACTCAGCGGCTGCACACAGTGGCGGAGGCAGTGTTTACAGTTTTAAAAAGTTATGTATAATTTTGGGATCTTTTCTTATGGCAATATGATTTAGTTGGCTTAACTTGGAGAAATGTACTATACATTGGGGCATATTTATATTGAAACCCCATAACACTACTGCATACTTTAACCCTTTTGAGGCCCAGGAAGGTATGTAAAAATGAGTTGTGTACCCCTCTAGCACTCAAGGGGTTTAACTTTGTATTAGTGTGCCGGATATTTATGCTTTGGTCTTATACTTGTCTTTTTTTACAGAAAGAAGACAGAAGAGAAGATAGAAGTACAGAAGAGGATCGGGATGCTGAGGACTCCGCTGGACATCAGGATTAATGGTGTTACTTGTAATGCCATGTTTTTTTTTTAACTTAGTCGGGTTAACCCCATGAATGCCGGCGGGGTAAATATACCCCACTGGCACTCATAGGTTTAAGTCTACTAATGTCTGACACATTTTTCATACTTTGGATATATTGATATGGGGCTTAGAGCTCCATATCAATACATCCACTGAGGACTTAGGGTTTTTTTTACACTTTATTTTCCTTCAAGTTTCTGCGTCGGCTGTTCAAAGGGATAGTAATGTCAGAAAAAAGTATGAACTATATGGTAGATACAACTAAAAGAGAGTACTTGCACTTATTCGTATCTCTCAAACCATATGGTTTGATAGATATAGGAAAATAAAGGTTTCTGCTATAAAGCTGTCAGAAGCAGACTCTGGTCGCTTGACCAGAAGCAGCTCTTCAGCAGCACCGATATAATGATATCTAAAGATAAATATTTAATCGGAATGGTAACACCATTAATCCTGATGTCCAGTGGAGTCCTCAGCATCCCGATTGTAGACTGTTCCGATGAAGTATTTATTTTTATGTATCGCTTTATAGCAGAAACCTTTATTTTCCTATATCTCTCAAACCATAACTGTTTGAGAGATACGAATAAGTGCAAGTACTCTCTTTTAATTGTATCTACCATACAGTTAATACTCTTTTTCTGACATTATTATCCCTTTAAACAGCCGATAAGGGACTCAAGTTAAAAAACATAAGTCTTAACTTTCCTGCGATAACTTGAGTCCCTTATCGGCTTTTCATGGCTAACGCAGATATTTGAATTGATATTTATAGTGTTTTCATAATTTTCAATGGATGAAAACACCTCTTAACTTGTACTCCTGACAGCTCTTTTTTTTGCCGGTGTTTTTTCACAGCACAGGCATTTGCATAGATTACCGTGCTGGAGAAAATGCACTCGGCAGAAAAAACAGCCCTCTCCAACATTTGGATCAAGCCCTTAAAGAGTTAGTTACTAAACAAATGGACTGTCACTCAGTATAAAACAAATGACAAGCCAGATGAGCCCTGGCACTTGTTAGGGATTTGTTTTCAATACAGATTATGTTTGATGGATTTGCAATCTATTAACACTATAGATACTGTATTTGTAGTCAGCTTATTCAAGATCTTGTCTTTATTGGAGTAATAAACACATTTATTAATCAGTACCTCACTTAGATCAAAGAAACAAATAAGTATTAATGTTGTCTATTCTATATTACCCTTATCTCTAATGATTAATCCTATGCAGGACTTTACTGCAATTTCAGAGAAGTAAGATTGAATCTTGGCAGATGTTTAATGAACCTATCCTGAGCGATATGTTCCACAGCAATAATAATAAATCAAGGCAGGCCTGATAAAGTTTTGGTCAAGTTTGTATTCTTCTACGTAAGTGTAGAAGTTACTGCAGTTTAACCTTTGCTATATCGGTCATCAATGAGCCAAATCCCATGATTGTTCTCTCTCAAAATTGCAACTCAAGTCTGGCAAGCTGGATATGCCCCAGCAGTACATCACATTTCATATTTGGTTAACCTTTCAGTTTTTATAATTCATTCGCATATTTCCCTTTTTTAATTGAATAGGCAATGCAATAAAAGTTAAGTCTTATGTAATTTTTCCTTATTTTGCTTTGGTCCATGGAGATTCGTCACCCAGGAATTTATCTGTATATGGGATGAGTGCTAATACCACTCATGTGGATTTAGGCAGCCTCAGTTGCTTCTCTTGCTTCATGTAAACCAGAAAGACTCAATGATGTTGAGATCAGGGCTCTGTGGGGGCCATACCATTACTTCCAGGACTCCTTGTTCTCCTTTATGCTGAAGACAGTTCTTAATTACTTTGGCTGCATGTTTGGGGTGATTGTCATGCTGCAGAATAAATTTGGGGCAAATCATATGCCTCCCTGATGATACTGCATGATGGATAAATATCTGCCTATACTTCACAGCATTGTGGAGGCCATTATTTCTGACCAAAAAACTCCATTTGTAGAAATGCAGCCCCAAACTTGCAAGGAACCTACACCATGCTTCTCCACTTACTCTTGTACCTGTATCCAGCCCTTCGGCAAACAAACTGCTTTCTGCTACAGTAAAACAGTTAAAATATTGACTCATCACTCCAGAGCATCTGCTGCCATTTCTCTGCACCCAGTTCTTGTGTTTTCATGCATAGATGAGTCGCTTGGCCTTGTGTCAACATCGGAGGTATGGCTTTTTGGCCCCAGGTCTTCCATGAAGACTACTTCTGACCAAAGTTTTCTAGACAGTAGATGGATGTACCATCTACTGTGTTTTCTGCCAATTCCGAACTCATGGCACTGCTGGACATCTTTCGATCGTTAAGGGAAGCATGAAATGTGTTTCATCTGCTGTACTAAATTTCCTTGGCCGATTACTGCATTTAGAGTCCTCATTGTTGCCTGTTTCTTTGTGCTTCTTCAAAAAAGCCTGGATAGCACATCTGGAAACCCTTGTCTGCCTTGAAATTTCTGCCTGTGAGAGACCTTGCTGATCCAGTATAACTACCTTGTGTCTTGTTGCTGTGCTCAGTCTTGCTATGGTGTATGACTTTTCACATTAAACTGGCTTCAGCAACCTCACCTAGTTAGCTGAGTTTGGCTTTTCCTCACCCTGTTGTATTCCTCATACACAGCTGTTTCTGTTTCAGTTAATGATTGTTTTTCAACCTAGATATTAAATTGATGATCATTAGCACCTGTTTGGAATAATTGTTTAATCATACACCTGGCTATATGCCTACAAAATCCCCGACTTTGTGCAAGTGAACCTAGAAGAATTGAAGCTGTTTTGAACGCAAAGGGTGGTCAGACCAAATATTGATTTGGATTTTTCTTCTGTTCACTCACTATGCATTTTGTTAATTGATAAAAATAAACTATTAACATGTGTATTTTTAAAGCATTCTTACTCTACAGCATTTTATTCACACCTGCCTAAGAACTGTGCACAGTACTATATATATATATATATATATATATATATATATATATATATATATAGATATATATATATATATATAAATGTCCTTGGTGTTCACTCTCTTAAATATACCAATATGTGCCTGGGTGCTAATCTTACTAATAGTGTGATATCCAAATATAGCAAAATAAATAAAGAAATCACAGGACTTGTTGAGGTGAAGAAAAATTGCTGTTTATTCCATCAACGTTTCAGCCCTGCTTTGGGCCTTTGTCACGATGCTTACAGAATAAACTGATGACCACCCACATTGATACCAAACCAAATGCAGTGAATGGAGCCTAAATGACATCATAAACAAGGGGGAGGGGAATGAAAAAGAAAAAATAAAAATAATGATAATTCCTGAAAAATAAGCAAAAATGATATACCCTGGTGAACACGGTGTAGGTTATTGTGTTCACCAGGGTATATAATTTTTCCTTATTTTTCAGGAATTATCATTATTTTTATTTTTTATTTTTCATTCTCTGCCATTCACTGCATTTGGTTTGGTATAAATGTGGGTGGTCATCAGTTTATTCTGTAAGCATCGTGACAAAGGCCCAAAGCAGGGCCAAAACATTGATAGAATAAACAGCAACTTTTTCTTGACCTCAACAAGTCCTGTGAGTACTTTCTTTATTTTGCTATATTTGCATATAGATAGATAGATAGATAGATAGATAGATAGATAGATAGATAATAAAACTTAAAATTTTAGCACCCAGTGTAATATATATGTTAGGATGTTTATGCTAGCATCTCCATATAATGATATGTATGTTAGAATACCCATGTAATGTGATATATAGTTATTACTTCCATATAATATAATTTATATATTGGCACCATAATGTCATGTAATGTAAGTTAGCATCTCTATGTAATGTATGTTAGCACCTCCATGTAATGGGATGTATATGTTAGCAACTGTATGTAATGTGATAAATACGGTAGCACCTCTATGTCATGTGAAGTATGTCTTAACATATCCATGTTATGTGAAATGTATGTTAATACATTCATGTAATGTGATATATGTGTTAACACCTCCATGTAATGAGATGCATGTGTTAAAATCTTTATGCAATATAATAGGTATGTGTCAGGGTCCTCACCCTTCCCCCGCTCCACTATTGCTTTTTGCTCAGCAATACAGGTACATACCTCAGCTAATCAGTAACGAGCAGCCTCACTTCCCTGTCTCAGGTTTACTCAGCTGATATGTTACTACTGTCTATCAATCTCAGTTACCACAGTTACCTGTCAATTAGTCAGCCCTTTCCTGCTGTGCCCTGGCTATTTAGCTGCTAAGGTTTGGTATCTCTCTTCCCTTGCGTGGTCTATGACCTCCCTGTGTATTCCTGCTGTTGCTGCTATTGTTCTAGTGTATGATCCTGGCCTGGCTGACTAATTAGTCTGGTTCCTGATCCTGGCTTCCATTCCTGACACCGCTGCTTCCTGTGCTCCTGACTCTGCTCGTCTGACTACCCGTTCTGGATTTGAGCCCTGGCTTGAAGGGTCAGATTTACATTTCAGGGGCCTGTAGGCACAGAAATCTGAAGCGCCCCCCCCCCCCCAATTGGCCATCTCCATTGGACACCTCCAATGCTCATAATCTCCACACTGCTCCCCATCATCTCCATATTGCCCTCACATTGCCCCACATCAGCTCCATATTGCCCCCATCAGCTCCATATTGCCCTCACCTTGCCCCCATCATCTTCATGATGCCCCCATCATCTCCATATTGCCCTCACATTGCCCCCCCATCAGCTCCATATTGCCCTCACATTGCCCCCATCATCTCCATATTACCCCCATCTCCATATTGCCCTCACATTGTCCCCCCATCAGCTCCATATAGCCCCATCATCTCCATATTGCCCTCACATTGCCCCCATCATCTCCACATTACCCCCATCATCTCCATATTGCCCCCATCAGCTCCAACTTGCCCCCATCAGCTCCATATTGACCTCACATTGCCTCCATCATCTCCACTTTGCTCCCATCATCTCCATATTGCCCTCACATTGCACCATCATCTACACTTTGCCCTCACACTGCCCCCCATCAGCTCCAATTTGCCCCCCCATCATCTCCATATTACCTTCACATTGCTCCCACCCCCACCCCAATGTCCATTTCCTACCTCCTCCCTGGTGGTCCAGTGGCGTGGCAGGAGAGGTCTGTGCCTCTTTCTGTACAGACCTGTAGCTGCTGAAGCTCCCCCACTGTCTTTTTCTTCAGTAATGCAGAGCGCTGGGAGATTATGTCATCTCCCAGCCCTCTGCATTACTAAAAAGCTCACGAGGGAGCTCAGCAGCTACAGATCTGTGCTGAAGGAGGCGCAGACCTGACCGGGTGGGGGGGTTAGTGCCCGCGGCAAGGCTAATTCAAATAAATAAATAAATAATAATAATAATAATAAAAAAACGGGTCCCAATGACAGACTCCCCTCTGTGGGGTGCACCTGTAGGCGGATGCCTACTCTGCCTTATGAGAAATCCCCCCTGCTGGCTTGTATTTTTGACTACAATTTCAGATTGTGCTTTTGCATTTATTTTTGCTATTCATTTTATTATTTAATAAAAGGTATTTTATTTACCAGCATCTCCTGTTTCCATCTGTTTTTCTTGGTTCCCTGACAGTTTGTTAGCACCTTCATGTAATAGGATGTATATGTTAGTATCGCTATAGAAACTCTATTCCATATGATGGCATTGCCAATTAATGTATTGAAGATCATAAAGCTATATTTAGTACATTTTATCACTTGGTATGTTACTCACTTTTCCCTGCTATATGCATTTATACTTAGGGCCGTATGTTCAAAGGGATAACGACAAAAAAATGTCAGTCTGCATGAACTACATATTTTCTATAGAGTATAAGACAAAAAACTATTAATGTCCGTTGTGTACGACACAGCTCCAGAATTGATGGATAAAGGGGCGTGGCAAGGCCGCGTTTAAACTATTCTCCAATGTTGTATAGAGGAAAAGAAAATTTGTCGTAACTAACAACAAAAAAATGTCTTGTAGAAGACAAAATTAGTACGATAAGAAAAAAGTGGAGGGAATGTGAAGTTCTGAATGTGAGAATTTTTGTCTAAGGTGATTCCTTGTTAAACTTATTTGCATATGCCTACCCAGAATCCCTTGCAGTAGTAACAAACACTGCAAATTTGAGATTTCTGTGGGAAAAACAAGTCTTAGGCTTGACTGGTGTGTCAAATTGTTGTTTAACATTGTATCTACCAACCACCTGTCTTTAGTTAAGAGATTTTTGTCTTTAGTAAAGACATTTTTTAAGACATTTTTGTTGTTACATACGACAATTTCAGTCAGGACAAACTACATATTTCTGATCACAACCGACACTCTCTGAAAATATTAATGATCCCAACTACACTGTACTTTGAAAAGTCATTACAAACGACAAAAGCAATTTTGCTGCTTCTTTGAACATATGGCCCTTAGTGTTCAGTAACCTTTTTGTCTGAGCTAGCACGTGCCTAAAGTGAAGATGACATTTTACACCTCTAGCTGTATTATTACCTCAGTTGTATGATGATGCACAAATCAATTGCATCCCATTCATGTACTGTGACTGTCTGAAATATAGATAGTAAAATATTGTAAATAATATTGTACATGACAGGGATTTCCAAAGTCCAGAGAGCCTCTGCAGGCACAGAAAATAAAATTATAATTAAGAGCAAATCACCAAGGAGTGACTAGGGGTTGTAGAACATGATGGAGTTTATTGAGGTGCTAAGATTAGTTTCTGTGCCTTTGTATACCTTCAAGGCTCCAATAGTGTTATTACCACATTTTAAAGTGACCTTACTCTTCAAGGCTTCATCTGAATCCTCTTATGATTGTTTGCTATAAATGAAAATGGTGTTCTTCAGTGTACACAGGGGCAGAAAAGAAATTAAAAATTAAGCACTCCATGCTTATTTCTAGAATGTTTTATTAACATATTTGGATTACTTAAGATACACTTTCTTAATACAGGGATTTATTTTTCTTGTGACAGGTTTTCTTTAAATTAGTTTTGTTCACAAAGTCGAGCAAGAACTTGTTCATGTATAAATACATTATGTATTACAGTGAGATTGATGTTCTAAGAAACAAAGCAGCAGCAATTTTGGAATAAACAAACCCTACCATGGGGGAGTTAAAAAAATCTGCAATATTTCCATTTTTATAAATGAGTCTTTTAACCACTTGAATTCTAGGGGGTTCTCTAATGTACTATGAAGTAATGCATTGAGAGCATTTAAGGGGTTAAAAGGCCATTTATGGGTGCGTGGCCTAGCTCTGTAAGATGGCAGTCACATTTTGAGACACCTCTGCTCTCTGACGGATAGTATCCATTACATACCCTCTTTTCTTGACCCTTTTTGTACCCTCTCCTTCCCCACTTTTTTCAGCTGATCCCCCCAGGAATCTAATGCGAGGCAGGAAAAAGAAACCAGACTCCTCTACCCTGACACTATGTGCTTTATTTCCTCTAGACCTGTGCAGACGGTCAGAGAGTTTGCTGCATCAACTACCGCGTCGGAACCCTCTGTTTAGCATGAAGCTAGTCCCGAGCTGCAGAACTTTCAACATGACTCCTGCTTGGTTGCTCTTTCTTTTTTGGTCCAGCCAAAGACACACATGGCTTCCTCACATCCTCCTACATAGGAGACATATTGGGGCTTCTAGCAGGACTTACTTCCAAGGAAGACCTAAAACTCATCATGGATGAGATCAAGACCACACTATGGTCAGAACTTGTCTTCAAAAAGGCAGATATCTCACAACTCTCTCAGCGGGTTGCTTACCTTGAAGAAGGTAAAAATGTGGCAGTGGAACAAGCAACATGTTTAGAGCAAATGTTTGCTGAGCAACAGAACACCGTATCTCTTCTACATCTTGTTTAGATGCCCTGGAGAACAGGGGATGAAGAAACAACATAAGGATTAAAGACCTAACTCCCAAAACACCTCCATCCAAATCAAGTAAATGGCCGAATGGTCACCTGGCTCCCCTGCTAAGAAAACTAAGAAACATCGCCTGGACCAGCCTAGCATCCCCAACTCACCTGCTACTACTTTGTGGGCCAGAATACTGGCATAGCCGCAGCATCTACTCCTGTCACAACCCGTAATGTTTCTCCACCCCAGAGGTGGACTCAATCCTAATTGCTAACACCCTTCACCTGTTTGTGTCTTACATATGCCCGGGACCTGGCTCCTTTCCCCGCCCTTGGATGGTCAGTGCTCAGCGTCCTAGTGTCCTGTGTACCTGCATATCTGATATCCTGATTTCTGATTCCTGTTGTGACCTCTGCTTGTCCCTCGTTCATCCAAATATCTGGTATCCTGATCCCAGCTTTTGTTCCCAACTATCCTGAGTCTTGACTCTTTGCTCCATCTTCCATTTGACTCACCGTGTACCGAATCTGGCTTGTCTACGACTCTCCGCTTGTCTACTACCCCAAGGTATTCACTACTAAATCTCTCTACTCTCAGTGTACCGCATCTGGCATGTTACGACCGCCGTCTTGTCTACGACCCCAAGGTACCGACTACTACATTTCTCGACTCACAGTGTACCGACTCCGGCTTGTCTATGACTTTACGTTTGTCTACAACCCCGAAGGGTGGAATACCAGCTCCACTTGACGTCATGTGAGTCGACTCCTGTTCGACCTCGATCCTCAACCCCTAAGGGTCGACTACCAGCTTTACTCGACTATCTGTGAGTCAATCCCTGCTTCTACCTTGACTCTTCTGCATCTCTTCTCCAGTTGTCTCGACTTGCAGTTTCCGAATATCTGTCTGCCAACTACAGCCTCTCTTAAAGACATCTGCTTCTCCTCGACTGCCGACCTCTTGCAGTAGGGTTCCGACTCTGTGTCTGAGTTTGTGCTTTCCTTGCCTGGCTGAGAAACTGTTTCAGCTCCTTGTTACATCCCACCTGATCCTGTACTTACTCAAAGATTTACTTTACTAATAGTTCTGGACCTTGTCCCGGGACATAGTCATATTTAAATTCAACTGCTCCTTAGAGCTGTTGCTGTCTACAGTTATTATATATGACTGAATCTTCATTTCTAGTGTTGAGCGAGCACCCCGATGCTCGGGTGCTCGGGTGCTCTGACCGAGCACCCCCTGAGGCTCGAGTGCTCGGCCGAGCACCCGAGCCCCATTGAAATGAATGGGGCGACACCAGGCACCCCCTGCTCTGATGAGGGGAGGGTGCCTGGTCAATGCCCCCTTCATCTCCGCTATGCCCCCTTCATCTCCGAATGCCCCCTTCATCTCCGCAATTTCCCCCTTCATCTCCGCTATGCCCCTCTTCCACAATGTGCCCCTTCATCTCCGCTATGCCCCTCTTCCACAATGTGCCCCTTCATCTCCGCTATGCCCCTCTTCCACAATGTCCCCCTTCATCTCCTCTATGGCATAGAGGAGATGAAGGGGGACATTGTGGAAGAGGGGCATAGCGGAGATGAAGGGGCACATTGTGGAAGAGGGGCATAGCGGAGATGAAGGGGGACATTGTGGAAGACGGGCATAGCGGAGATGAAGGGGGACATTGTGGAAGAGGGGCATAGAGTCTATGCCCCTCTTCCACAATGTCCCCCTTCATCTCCACAATGCCCCCTTCATCTCCGCAATGCCCCCGTACCTCCAGTCCCTGGTGGTCCAGCGGAGCGTCTTCTGATCTGTGCCTCTTCCGGCACAGATCCCCGCCACCAGAACATGGCGGGAGAGCACATGGCGGTACTCGACGAGTATCGCCATGTGCAGAGCAGAGCGATGCTCGAGCCGATCCGAGCATCGGCCGAGCACGCTCGCTCATCACTATTCATTTCCACTAACTGTTCATTTGGAGGCTTCACTCACTGTAATGGTTTTGTAGGACACTCAGACCAGCAGGTTAGAATAAAACACAGTTTATTAATAAAACGTGAAAGACGCCCTCTATAGGCAATACAGCATAATAGAAAGAACAGTGGTTAACAGATGCCCAGTATACAGAGGAAATAAATATACATATACTGTCACAGGACAGGCAGAGAAACATAAGGGTACTCAATGGTTAAAGTACATGTAACTCAATCAGTCTCTGTTGTGGTGTTTGACACGCCCAAGGTGGTAATGGAGCAGCAAGTGGTGCTAGATGAAACAACACCTTCAGTCTATTGAACAGAGATAGCTGCTTAGGCAGAACAGGAACCGAGGCCAAATACTCTGCTAGAGAAAAGCTAGAGCCACAAGCCCCCACGGGCGTCGCAACGGAGATAACCACACTGCAAGAGCTAGAGCCAATAGTCCCCACGGGCGTAGCAACGGAGACAACTATACTGCAAGAGCTTGAGCCAATAGCCCCCACGGGCGTTAAACGGAGACTAGTATCACTGCAAGAGCAAAGATACCAGAGCCACTAGCCCCCACGGGCGTAGCAACAGAGACTAATCACTTCAAGAGCTAGAGCCAATAGCCCCCACGGGTGTAGTAATGGAGATTAAACACTGTAAGAGCTTGAGCCAACAGCTCTGCAAGGTAACCGGCTCAGCAAGTGTAGAGGAAGACTCAGGGCAATGGCTCAGCAAGTGTTAATGGCGGCTCAGTGAATGGAGACAGCAGCTCTGCAAGTGTATCAAGGAGGCTCAGGGAATGGAGACACAGCTCTCCAAGCGTAAACAGAGGCTGAGGGAATAGAGAACAGCTCTGCAAGTGTTAACGGAGGCCAATACACGACTAGTCCTGCCACCAGCACAGCGGAAGTCAGAATGTCTCCTAGGCGACACCAAGCAGCAACAGCAGGAACAGAGGCAGGGTCAGCAATGAGCCGGTACGGGTCACGGAGCAGGAAGTCAGCCAGGCCGGGTCAGGTCACGGAGCAGGATGCTCAGACAAGCCGGTCAGATCACGGAGCAGGATTCTCAGACAAGCCGGGTCGGGTCACAAGCAGGAACGTCAGCCAGGCAGGGTCAGATCACGGAGCAGGAAACAAGCAGCGTAGTCAAACAGGCCAATTCGGTACACAGGAAGCAGGAACACTGGAACACAGCAACAGCAACACTGGCTCAGGAACACCATGTAAGGGCACCTGACAGGTGCCAAAGGCCAGGTATAAAAAGGCCACAATGGGCGGGCCAAACCAGCTCAGCCAATGGGAGCGCCCACAACCAAGGGTGACAGATAAGGATCACGGGCACCGTGATACTCACCTCCTGTTAAACGGTTGTTTTAACTTAAATCTTACATGCATATATCATTTTCATGTCACTGTATCAGGTACTTTAACATCTCAAGCTTTTCTTGGTATGAGTACTTCTTGTTTCTGTGGCCCTCCAGGTACTTCTGGGGGACCAGGGATATGGGATTCCTGATACTAACATGCTGGCTGTATGTACAAGCCCCTAGGAGCTTCAGCTACCACACTGGCCCACTTACATTTGCTTACTACAGCACTTACCACATCAGTCTCCCCTCCTTATATCTTCTTCCCTGCTAATATCCCCCTCCTCTCCTTCCACCCCTATTTTCTTTTCTATCCCTCATTTCTCAATATGTAATGATGGTATCATATTGGACTGACATTATTGGTCTAAATATTTATGCCATGTGTTTTGTAACCTTTTCCACTTTGTTTAACATGGTTATTTTGTTTTATTGAAAGGGGAACTACCACCCCGCAAAAACCTAACCTGTATTGATTCTTCATCTGGCGACTAGCTGCTTAGTAGCGCTAGTCGCCAGAAATATTACCCGGTTCTGAAGATTTCGTCCTTTTTCTGACTGTCACTGGAACAGGAAGCACGGGCATCTCGTCCCAGTGATGTCCGTGCGCCTGCGCTGTCAGTCCCTTTTGAGCCGGCCGGCGACTAGCGCTACTAAGCAGCTAGTCGCCAGATGAAGAATCAATACAGGTTAGGTTTTTGCAGGGTGGTAGTTCCCCTTGAACTTTTTTTTTTTTTACTTAATATATCTATTTGTTACTGTTTGGTGCAATTCAGGTGCTCAAACTCGGCAATCTTTCACTTCCACAACCCCACAGGTATTTCTGGTGACTTGTGTAACCCAAACATCCACTATTCCTGCTCTGGTAGTATGTTTCCCTCTGACGGGCTGTCATACTGCCACACTCACCCACTTCCATTTGTTCATCTCACCCACCTTCCCTCTCATTTCCCCTCTACCTCCCTTCACCTTCCTGCCCTCCCCCTCTAATGCGAGTGCTGACAGGGCATCCCAAATTTGAATGTAAACTTTACTGCTTATCTATTTCTATATCTGTAGTTACTCCATCTAGCCCTTTGATTGCCCATGCTGATATATATATATTTTCTGACTGATATCTAATCCGCCATAGCTTCTCAGTCTCACCTTTGGGACCATGGACTTGATATATTACTTTCTGTACCCAGCTGAAATTGCTCTCATGTCATTTGATTGCCCACCTGCTTTCCCAGACTCCACCCATTCCTATCCCCCAAATATCCCTCCACCTCTTCTCACATCTCCTTCCCCCTGCTAGTCTCCTTTCTATCTAACTCTCCTTCTCTTTACCTATTCCATCCATCTATATTAGGTTTGAACAGTAACAAGATTGGAGAGGAACAATTTCATATTAACAACATAAGTTACTCTGATATACAGGTACATCTATCCCTTGACAAGCCTTTGAACCTTACTAAACTGGACCCCACTATTTTTACTCCATTGACTATTGTCATCGTACTGTAAATCATCCACATGTGTCAGAGTCTGGATGTTTCCTCTCACGATATATTTGTGGCCATTATCCTATGACTGAAAATGTCTTCTCAGCCCTCCTAATCACTCATTTCTTCCTCCAATAATCTCCAATTTTATTAAATCCCAGTCCCCCTCATCCCCCTTTACCCCTCTCAAACCCCTAGACCCCTACTTTAATACTATTCCAGCAGGGCTCAACCAAACAATATTTAATACCAGAGTCCCTTTTACAAGTTTATTTATTTACTTGCTTCTCTGCTCTGCCAGGGAATGACCTTTCTCTTCCCTTCCCTCTAGAGCAGTGGTTCTCAACTCCTTTCCTCAGGATCCACTAACAGGACAGGACTTAGAGATTTCTCTGCTAGAGCACAGATGTGGTGATCAGAGGCTCATTCACATTGATTAACTCAACTGTGCTCTAACAAGGAAATCATCAACTGAGGACAGTTGAGAAACACTGCTCTAAGGAAGATAGGAGAGAACTGGCTGAACTTACCTCAGTTCTGAAACTTAGGTTTTTTTACTCCCCTTCCATATGTTACATACCTTGTTAATATTTACTTGACATACTGTTGGATGGTAATATTGTATGCTCTTAAACTATCATGATGTTACTCCCTTTAATAAAACATGTAACACCTTTTCATCCTATAATTCATTGTACCTCATTTGTTCTTGTCACCTTACTATATCACTACATAAGTCCTACTCCTCTGTACCTATGGTACTACGTTGTTACCTCTACATACGTAACCACTTGCTTACATATCACCTTCCTCTAAGCAGGATACTTCTCTTTTCCATACAGGTCTCCTAAACCTTCCTTCATAACTTTTCATTCTCCCTCTTTCACATAATTCTGCTGTCACTACATCCGCATTCTATCAAATCCATCCTGTAGTCTGATCTCTTGTTTATTGAAATCCTGGACTGCTTGTTGTTCCCACAAGACCAATGGTCATACGAGTTACTCTGCTCCATTCACTTCTTCCTCCTCTTCTTATGCTCACTTTCCTTTTCCCCACTTTTCTCCTCCTGCACTTACCATCCCCCCCCCTCCTTTTTTCCTCCTACCCCCCACTTCTACATTCTGTTCTTCTCAGGCGATATTGTGACAAGCTTTTACTCGTTCAGCTTAACCTCTCTACCTCATGGCTCATCTTAAGATAATCACGACTAATGCCAAGGGTCTAAATTCTCCCAAAAAACTTCCCTGGTGCTCAGGAAATTCCAACATTTACGTGCAAATACAGTATTGGTGCAAGAAACACATTTTGTTCTCAACATACCCCACTTTTTTCTAACAGAAATTGTCTTGTCTCCTATTTCTCATCTGCATCTAAAGAGAAGAGAGAAGTTGTTATCCTTTTTCATAAATCGATCCCATGGTAACTTATCAACATTCAATCTGATGCAGATGGTTGTTACATTTTTGTTAACTCCCATTACACGTTTGCTAATATTTATGGCCCCGATACCAATCCGATCTCCTTCTTCTCCATCACTCTTAAACTCATAGAAGAGGCTTCGGAAGGCTTCCTAATCATTGGAGAGAATCTTAATATATTGCTTAAAGGGATAGTAACACTTCGTTTTAACTTTATTTTATTTTGTAGGCATTAAAAAAACATGAAGAATGATATAAGTCTTATCTCTCAAACCTTTATGGTTTATGAGATATTCACAAGCAAAGTTCCCCCTCCCGCCCCTTTTTCCTAGTGTAAGCCATCTCTTCTCAGATGTGAATCTGGTTGTATGACCAGACAGATAACAGAAGGGGACAATTTTCTTTGTATGAAAACAATGAAAGCCCTTCCCCCCTTGACACGTTTTTCAGCTTTTTCCCTTATCTTAATTGAAGATTGTCCCTCTCTGCAGTCTACCTGGGCACCTCCCTTCTGATCTGGCTGAACAGGGGGGGATACTTTGTTTGTGAATATCTCTTAAACCATAAAGGTTTCAGAGATAAGACTTATATCATTCTTCATGTTTTTTAATGCCTACAAAATAAAATAAAGTTAAAACGAAGTATTACTATCCCTTTAACCCATCCCTTGGCTGATGTTCTGGGAAATCTCCCTTTAAACCCTCTCTCCTGAATTACTTACGTCACAATCTCTCTAATTAACAATTAATAGACACCTGGTGATCTTTTCATTCTACAGCCAAGGATTTTACCACCTTCTCTCTAGTATACTCTACATTCTCTAGGTTAGATTACCTCTTTATCTCTTTTACATCTCATGCTTGACTCCAAGATAGAAACTTTTTCTTGGACTGACCATTGTCCAGGGAGCCTAACCTTTTCTACATCCTCCCCTTTTATGCATCTATCTCCCGGAAACTTAATGACTTGCTTTATACAAATGACAAAGCTGAAGGATTGGTCCTCCCCTCCTCAGAATAATTTTTTTCCTGAATTCTTTAAAGCAAATAAATGGGAAGTTCACAAGTGCTATATTAAAGGTCTGTTTATGAAGCTGGGTTCAAGACAAAACAAACCCAGGAGAAAACAAATAGACTCCCTCCTACTCTGGAATTGACCCACAGGCGTTCTCCTTCCAAAAACAAGGTTTTGAAACTAACAGAATGTAAAGAAGAACTTAATGCTCTACTGAGGCAAAACATAGCGAAATCTTAAAATGTGGCATAAATACAACCAGTACCTCTCTGAGAACTTATGTAGTAAAATTCTAGAGTGTGTGATTAAAGGTCGCCGACTTCATTCTCATGTACACTGTATTCAGTCCACTCAAGACTCTTTTCATACTCTTTTCCTCAAATTGTTTCTGCTTTTAGAGATTTTTATGAAAAACTATACAATATCGAAGACGCTCACCTCAGAAAACCCACGGCCTAGCACAATGAATTACGCCATTTCTTAGCCGATTCCAAGATGCCGACTCATTCTCCCTTGCAGAGACTGAAACTTGAAGCGCTCATAACTCCGCAGGAGCTTGACTGTGCTATTCTGACACTACGTCTAGGAAAGAGACCTGGTGCAGACAGTTTCACCTCCCAATATTATCATATTTTCCAGGATATAATCTCTCCACATCATCTCTCCTTCTACAGCTAGACCTTAGATGCTTCTCCTCTTCCAGCCAGTTCATTAGTGGCTCACATTGCAGTCATCCCAAAACCTAATAAAGATCCCCCCTTTTGTAGGCTGATATCTCCATTAAACATAGACATAAAGCTCTTCACTAAAATCAATGCTAATCGCTTAAGACCTTTACTACATTTAGTAATCCACCCAAATCAATGTGGCTTTGTCCCGGGTCATGAAACTAGACACAACACTACCTCTGTCATCTCTTTACTCCATCTAGCACAACACTCCAGGCAACCAACAATTCTGCTGTCCACAGACGCAGAAAAAGCATTTGCAGGGTATGTTAGTCCTATGTTGCCGAACTTCTAAGATTTTTTGGTCTAGGCCCCACAATGCTTCATGGTATCATGTCATTATACTCTGCCCCATCAAAAGTGTCTGTTAATGGTTTTCTTTCAAAGCCGTTTCAGATCACAAATAGTAGAAGAAAAGGTTGCCCCCTCTAACTGATTTTTTTGCACTCATGCTAGAGCCTTTCCTTAACTTCATAAAAAACAATCCTTCCATCTGAGACCTTAAGGTGAAAGACAGTTCCTTTAAAATAGCTGAATAAGCAGAAGGTGTCTTACATTTCATCAGACACCCTGATTCTTCTATCCCTCCTCTACTTCATATCCTAAACCAGTACTCCTTCTTTTCGAGGCCAAAATGTATTTCAATAAATCTGAAATTCTTAATGCAAGCCTCACTCTTTCTCTCACTCCTAATTTGCAAACTGCTTATTAAATGCTTTTAAATGCAGTTTATCTTTAACAGCTGGTATCAGACCTTCGTGACCTGGACAGGTAATGTCACAAAGATGAGGGTCCTTCCCTGAATACTTTCTCTTTTTTAACGCTTTACCTATCTATATCTCACAAAGCTTTCTCTCCACCCTCACTTCTATTATCTCTACATATGTCTGGAGTCAGCGACAACCACGGATCAATTTGGAGATATTCTCTAGGAGGACTAGGATTACCAAACCTATTTATATAGTACAAGGCTGCGACTCTTTGATTTTATTTCCCCATCTCCTGCACACTGGGTTGATACCCTCTTTTATTGCCTTAGAGGTATTTACTTCCTACAACTTCCCAGGTTGTCCTCAGGCACTTCTTGCCCCTTTCTTTCTGACCATCCGATACTGAAACATATTGAAAAAAAACTCACCGTCAATGTAACTCCTCCTATGGTTTGTACTTGGATCCTTCAATGCTTAAATTTGTCTTGGGTAATCCTGATTTTCCTCCCGGTCTTGTATATTCGAACTCTTGATCTAACCTGGCCTGTTCCAGTTATCATACCTTGGGACATCTTTACCTCTTCTATCATTCCTCAGCCACAACTACCTCCCCTCTACCCATAGAACTAGAAGAACTATCGTGGCTCTTTTCTCTCCAAATTTGTAACTGGTTCCACAAAGAAGTAGAGCATGGTTTTCAGAACAGGGAACTAACTACCTTTGAAAAACTGATCTATGTTCCACGTCCTTCCTGTTGTCCTCTCTCTTCTTTATATAGCCTTTTTACTTCTTCCCACACTATACGTAAACCATACTTTCTTACTATTACTTACTATTTCCCTCTAGTTGAACCAATAGAATGCTGCCGACCCAGGGGGTCTGCACTCAGGGAATTGAATTACAAGCTTATCTCCCACTGGTATAGAACTCCTTACAGCCTCTCCTTTGCTTTTCCTCATCTTGACACTTCATGTTGGAGATGATCATCTGCTTTAGGTACCCTGCTCCACATATGGTTCACATGTTCTCTTGTCACTCTTTCTGGGACCAAGTACTTTTTCGCATCAATACAGCACTAAGCACAGCTCTTTCACCGAACCCTGTATTCTGTTTATTCCTCTTGGACTTACTGAAACAGAGACCTCATTCCAAATGGAAATGTTCTCTTACACCTTGCAAAATCCATTATGCTCTGAAATGGAAATCATCCTCTCCACCTAGCATGTGTGAATGGCTCATTAATGTGGACTTTTGGCTTTTGTTAGAAAGAATTCATGCAATCTCAACAGACACTACACCCTCCTGCCCACAAGACTGGCTGTCTTAGTCCTCCTATTGACTCTCACTACCCGCATCTCCCTCTTAATAGCCTTTTTCCCCAATTACTCCCTATACACTCTTTGGTTACTCTTGGCTTTGGTCCTACATTGTACCTTCTATGGCCCATTCGATTAATTTCCTAGACAATTTATGATCTCAGGGGCTCAAGACCAATGCTGACTTATCACTATATCTCACTCGTCGCAATATCTTACTTGAGAATCCTTTACCCTTCACCCTACTACTACACATCATTAACATCTACATTATACTTTTCCTCTTTTCTCTATTCATCATTTTCTTTATTCTCTCTATTCTCTTTCACTCTTCTTGTTTGCTGTATACATCTTATCCAACTGCAACCTCAGATCACCTGGTGAACCTAACACTGTATTCTCCTGTTCTCCTACATAGATAGAAGAAGTCAGAGATGCTCAACTAGGCTCATGAGCTTTCAAGGGTATACAAAAGCTCACTGGGACTGTGTCCTCGTGCCCAGAGTGCAACCTCTTTTAGCTCACAAATGCCATTCACAGAGAAGAAATATTCTGAAGCATATCATACAGGTCCTGCCAAAATGACAGTCCAGACACAAAATGCCAGACAATACTTCTCTGATCAGCTGGGGATCTGATGAAGCATTTGGTGCTTCATCTGTCCTGAAAGCCTGCAGCTAGGAAGGCCTCTCCTCCTAAAATTCCCCTGTTTGCTAACGTAAAGTCCCACGGGTGCTGCCCTCTTTATATATATATATATATATATATATATATATATATATATATATATATATATATTTTTTTTTTTTTTTTTTTTATGGGGGGGATGCTCTATATGCACAAATGGAAGTGAAGGGACTGGAGGAAAATGACCTGCACTAATATGTTTTGCAGAAATTCTCATTTATTTAAGTAGAGGTGTTAACCCTTTGAGAGCCAGAGAGGTACGCAACTCATTAAGTACAAATGATGGCTCCACCTCTCTAGCATTTAAAGAGTTACAGTCCCCATTTAAATTATTGAGAATGTTCCAATGTCGTTTGGTACCTAGGAACTTCATCCTCTTGAGTCCATGGGGAGGGCTCATACGCTGCGACCAGAGGTTTGTAATTGATGAGATTTGTATCATAAAGGAGGTGCAGCTTAATCCAGTGGGCGGGGTTTATCATCATTGTGTCATAAAGTGGGTAGGAAATAGGCAGAGCAAGGTGGGAAAGAGTAGAAGTGGATAGCGTTACACTGCAAACTCACCAGTGAGAATCAGTCTCTGGCACAGGAGACCTGAAAATTTGCTCTAGACTCCGGAGTCTCTGGGGCAGATCCATAGAGTTCCCAGGTATAACTATGGTGCAAGTGGTTTGTCCGGAATTGCTCCAGTTTTCTCTGTTCACGTGGCCCTGTATCAGTTCCTTATTCCTTGCATGGAGAATAATTATGCAGGAAAAGGAGCAGGTATACTTTACCACTATAATAAGGATGACAAGATAAGAAGAGTTCATGTCTTTTGTTTCACTGTGAGGAATGAAGAATGTCCAGCTTGTGTAATCATAATGTTAATCCTCTGGTACACTGAAAACTTAAGGATTCCATCCACAAAGCCCACTGAAATATATCAGCAGGACTTGTAGTTGTTCTAAATGAGCTGCCATAAGTGGAACCCTTGAGAGTTCAGGCCTTTTAGCTCAGTGAAGCCAAGTGACCTGAAAACTTGTTGTACTTTTTGCCATTTGCTTTCTGAGAAATGAATCATTACATCAGTGAGATGTCCTTGTTGTCATTTGAATTGTGTGAGCTCCTCAGTTTAATCATTTGAGAGCTAGACAGATGTGCAATACATTGCTTGAAATGCATTAGGAATCCCTCTAGCACTCAAAGGGTTAAATGTTCAATATGGGTTAAATGCTCAATATATGGAAAAACATACAGTGTAGTGCTTTTCCTGCTGAGTACAACAAGGGTATCCCCACTGCTAGCAGTTGCTATGTTTTATTACAGTTCAAACTGGCATTAAGTAAAGGAGTTGTTACTATAGTATTTTATGTAGAACTGCAGCCAGTGGCTCTCCTTTCCCATAAAATGCAATAGACTATTGCCTTGACATCAGGCTGCAATTAAAAAATACAAACCAGTTTAAACTGGAATAACATTTGAAAGAAGCAACTCACAGCATTAGGGGTCCTCATGTTTTACTCAACAGGAAAAGACTATTAAAATGTGATTTCAGAATTAAAGTTTATTTTTATCTTAAAGTATAATTTTCAGGTCTTGCAAAATCTGCTCTTATTGCAGTAGACTTAGAAATAGTACGAAGTTATGCTGTGCTGCCCCAGAACATATCCTGACAGCTGTTTGAGATGAGGGAGGCTGTCAGCAAATGTACATTTTCAGCAACTGAGAGGTGTCCAACACAGTTGAATAAAATAGGAAGGGACTCACCATGATGAATAATGTATTTTACCCAGAACTATTTTGGCCACATTCTTGTATGTTAGTTGTTGTGCTAGTTTTCGACCACTGTGTGGCAGTAGTACTCTATCAAACCATGCTCTGCTTCCATTCCAGCACAATAGCGTCATCCACAAAGACAGATATAGATTCTGAAAGCAGATAAGAATTGTTGGCTAAACTTCCTATCTTGTTTAGAGCGTCGCCTTATACTGAATTCTTGGGTCAGCATTAGTGATGAGCGAGCGTGCTCGGCCGATGCTCGGATCGGCTCGAGCATCGCTCTGCTCGGCACATGGCGGTACTCGTCGAGTACCGCCATGTGCTCGCCCGACATGTTCGGGTGAAGGGGATCTGTGCCGGAAGAGGCACAGATCCGAAGACGCTCCGCTGGACCACCAGGGACTGGAGGTACGGGGGCATTGCGGAGATGAAGGGGGCATTGCGGAGATGAAGGGGGACATTGTGGAAGAGGGGCATAGACTCTATGCCCCTCTTCCACAATGTCCCCCTTCATCTCCGCTATGCCCCTCTTCCACAATGTCCCCCTTCATCTCCGCTATGCCCCTCTTCCACAATGTCCCCCTTCATCTCCTATGCCATAGAGGAGATGAAGGGGGACATTGTGGAAGAGGGGCATAGCGGAGATGAAGGGGGACATTGTGGAAGAGGGGCATAGAGTCTATGCCCCTCTTCCACAATGTCCCCCTTCATCTCCGCTATGCCCCTCTTCCACAATGTCCCCCTTCATCTCCTCTATGGCATAGGAGATGAAGGGGGACATTGTGGAAGAGGGGCATAGCGGAGATGAAGGGGGACATTGACCAGGCACCCTCCGCTCATCAGAGCAGGGGGTGCCTGGTTTAATGCTCGAGTGCTCCCATGCTTTTCAATGGGGCTCGGGTGCTCGGCCGAGCACTCGAGCCTCAGGGGGTGCTCGGTCAGAGCACCCGAGCACCCGAGCATCGGGGTGCTCGCTCATCATTAGTCAGCATTTTAAGGACTGTAGGGCATCCTTATGCCTGTTTGAATGCTTCTTTCTTCACTGTTGGACTTTGTTAGACCCTTTTGTAAGGGCTAGTACACATTGATATTTTTAAACGCAGTGCTTACTACACAATAACAACTCATGACAGTCCAGGACCGTCATGGGTACTTTAGGGGTTAAAAAATACCCAGATGTGTTTTCCCTAAGGCTAAATAGAACTGGATAACTAGTATTGGTTTAAATGGGGCTTTTAACCTCTTAAACCTTTGAGTGCACGAGCAGTATGCAGCGTATTGCATTGGATTTAGATTTTTCTTCTGTTCACTCACTATGCATTTTGTTAAACCATTTTGAACAGAGACTGTCCTTGTAAAAGCAAGTCTCTGTTACGGTTCACAAATAAGACAAGGAGTCAGATGGTATAGTTAATTCACCTTTATTAGAAATAATAATAAAAATGAAAAGCAAATGAGAATACAGGCAGAGGATGACAGAAAGGCTAAGGACCCTAGCAGAAATAGGAGCCTGCCAACGGTCTACCTCAGCTGCTGGAGACTAGGCCGGAGACAACTGGAGCCTCATATATGAGGAACGCTGCACGGAATCTACAGCCTCCCATCAGGAGTAACAAGCGAGACTACTGACTCACGTCTGCAGTCAGTAAAGCTGGGGTCTGCCAGAGCCCCTGGTCTGCACCAAGATGGATGTCTGTAGGGAATGGAGCCACCAAGCTGAGAGAACAGACAGAGCCACTGGTCAGCACCAGCTAGGATAGTCAGACAAGGCCAGGTTCATACACAGAGTGGGTAGTCAGCCAGAGCCACAGGTCTGCACCAGATAGGCTGTACAGAGGAAGAAGGAAACACTGGGAGGATATTTGGACAGAGCCCCACGTCAGCACCAGAATGGATTAGTAGACAAGCCAGGGTCATACACAGAGCAGGTAGTCAGCCAAAGCCACAGGTCTGTACCAGACTGGATGTCTCAGACAAGCAGGAGCACACCGAGAGAATAGTCAGACAGAGCCACAGGTCAGCACCAGAACGGATAGCCAGACAAGCCAGGTCATACACAGGATTCAGGAGCAACAGGAATAATGACTGCACTGAACAACAATGTAAGGGTAACTGAGAGAGGAACCAGTTACCCTTGAAAAGGCAGCCAGGAAGTAGATAGGTGGAGCTCTGTAGTCCCAATAATATAAGACATGACCCTGTGCCATTCAGCAACCTCGCGGCCGATGGGATCGCGATTCGTCACTCTCCGAACCTTCCCCGTGGCATTCTGGCAACCACGTGCCCGAAAGTGACGCATGGAGCCGATATGTGCCAACCCTCAGACCCATCACAGCGTCATCTCGGGGAGTGTGTCCGATTTGCACGAGGACATGGGCGGCCGCTGAAGGTGTCCAGCGTGCCCAGACCCAGTCCCAGAAGTGATGCCTGGGATGACGCAGTAGCAACATTTATGGCCATACACTACCTGCGTCAACCCACAAGGCTTCACTGGATATAAGGTAACTGTGATAGTCTGTGTTCTATTTTCCCACAGAAAGGCTCGGGCAATGGCCCGAGAGGTAGCTCAGGGGGTGGGGGTGGTTTTGCCTGCATTCACCGCCAACAGCAGCAGAGGTGGCAACGTATTTTAACTCTTCCACTGCCTCAATACATTATATATTTCCTATTTGGACAAAACAAAAATACATTAGCGAAGTGGATTAGAAACATTTTTTTTTCTATTTCGACAAAAAAACATTTTTCCAGTTTTTAACTAGGTGCAAAAATGTAACCCTTTGAGTGACACAGAGGAATGCAATGGATTGCTCTGTAATGCATTGCAAACCCCTCAGGCACTCAAAGGGTGTAGCCCAGCATAGCTTTGATTCATTTTTTTAGAGCAGACTTAATTTTAACTTTTTCTTCTTCTTTGCAGTCACATCTTTGAGACACAGAAGAAGAAGAGAAGACAGAAGATAAGATGATGAAGAAAAAGAAGAAGATGGAAGATAGAAGATGAAGAGCGAAAAAAAGGAAGAAAGAAGATGATAGAAGAAGATGGACATTAGCTGACCAGAGTGCTGAAGACCTTGCTGGACATTACAGGTACCTTTGTATTGTATTTTCAGGGAATGTTGTTAATTTAGTTAGATTAACACGGTGAGCGTCAATGGGGTATCAGCAATGGATTGCTTACACCACTAGGACTGAAATACTGAAGAGGGTTAATTGTCAGTGAGTGGAAAAGCTAGAATATAGTTTTACCTTTTCCACTCACTGACACTTAACCCTCTTCAGTATTTCAGTGCTAATGGTGTAAGCAATCCATTGCTGATCAATTTTTTTGTATGTATTTTGGGGATGTTTTGGCTCCTCCCCTCTTGGTTGGTAGCTCCCTGTATCCAGTGTTAGATGTCATTTTGATTGTTGATTTTGAAAGCTCTTGTATATCTTCCAAAATGTATTTTAGCTGATCGGTCCTTTAACCCCTTAAGGACCAGAGGTCACGGGGTGTGTGGTCCTTTAAGGACCAGATAGGGAAGTTCAACATGCCGCCCCACATGACTGATCACGTGTGCCGGCACGCCAAACGAGGGACTGAAGGAGATCTCTCTGGTCTTGGAGCGATCAACTTCAGTCCCTGGTATTACTCACAGCGCTCCTGCAGGAGCGCGGTGAGTAAAAGTATGTGACGCACCAGGACGGTCACTGGTCCTTATGTGCCAAACCAGCGTGACGGTCTGGGTACATCAATGGTTCTTAAGAGGTTAACAATATAATTATTTTGCCAAGACCATTCCAAACAGTTTTTGCAAGCTGGTTATTATAATAAAAAGTGAAAACATTGTGTGGCTTTTTAGGTCACTTCTTTTAGAAATAAAAGGTTCCTATTAATTTGTGAAGGTTTTTCATTACTTGAAGACTGTCGGCCTCTGCTGCAGACGTGGTAATCACATAGATATCCTTGTGAAAGACTGTTAGAACACAACTAGCATTTACTCTTTCTAGGAGCAGCTATATATTAACTTATCCATAGGAACGTACAGCGAGTGATGTTGAAAAAGTTGTTGTAACAGAATTGTTGGTAGTTAGTCTGGAAAAGTACTTACTCCATTATATGTCAATTCTCAAACATATGACCATAATTTTTTAATTCAGTTGTGCTGTCTCCATGAAAGGGAAATAAGCAGTCTGAAAAGTCATAGTGTAAGGTATTTCCAAATACATTTCCTTTTAGTCTAATTTCCATAAGAGTTTACCAATACAATAAAAATGGTCTTGACATGGAGAAAAGGACAGTTAAAATATATTAGTAGAAGAAAATGGCATTTCACTACATCTTTCCACTGTTTTCAACACTTTATGATACAAAGTCAAAACCTTTAAATATGAAAATACTATCCCCATTTTACTACCAAGCCATAATTCGACATTGTTTCATTAAAGGGGATCTATCACCCCCTATACTTGTTGTTGTAAAATATGTAGCAACTAGCTGGTAAAACAGTTTTATTTTTTAAATCATTATTTTGCTGAAATGAATCAAGTAAATATTGCCCTGTGCCCTACTTCTGGATAGACTTTGGTTACCAGCTCTGTACTGCAGTCTGTCACTCTGCCTCTTCTCCCTCTATCCAGCCTCCTCCAATGACGAAGGCTTTCTGCCTGTAAGCTGGAGCAATCTCATTGGCCAGAGATCTCTCCAGCTTACAGGCAGAAAGCCTCCGTCATTGGAGGAGACTGGATAGAGGGAGGGAAGAAGAGGAAGAGTGACAGACTGCGGTACAGAGCTGGTAACCGCAGTCTGTCTGGAAGTAGGGTGCAGGGCAGTATTTACATGATTCATTTCAGCAAAATACAGATTTTATTTAAAAAACAAAACTGTTTTACCAGCTAGTCGCTACATATACTATTTACATCAACATGTATAGGGGTGATAGATCCCCTTTAAATCAATGATTTGAATATCACACCCTTATGACATGATGTCCAAAAAGTTGCTGTGACAGAAATTGTCTGGAAACAGTCTGAAAGTGTTCATATACCATGATTGTCAGTTCTCAAAAATATTACTGTTAATTTTTGCATTCAATCCCACTATCTCCATCAAAAGGAAAAATCAGTCTTAAAAGTGGGGGTTGTTTAACCCCTTAATGACCCTTGACGGTCATAGTACATCATGGGTCGATCATAGTATGACCTTCATGGAATTCTGGGCTCCCCCGCGGCTGCACGCCGTTCGGGGAGTTCAGAAGCGGAAATTAAAAAAAAAAAATGCTCCGTGGTCCTTAACTGATCACGCCGATCAGCTGGTAGTTAAGGGGTTAATCTGTCTTCACATCGTAACGTATTTGTTTATTTTTGTTTAATCTACTAGCAGTCATTGTTCTGCCTTATGTCCTTCATTTTTCCCAACAAAATAAAAATGTTCTTAAAGGGATAGGAATGTTACACAAAAAAAGCAGCTTTGATTAATCTTCATAATATTTGGGCCATGAAGAGTGTTATTTCAATACTCTCCAAGTGGCACTTAAAGAGGAATTGAATGATAAAGTATCCCCCTTCCTCCCCTTTTATTGATGTAACACTGTTCCCCTCAGAGCAGCAAGACTGTCCACATGGATTGCAGAGAGGGACAATGTTCAGTGAGAATAAGGAAAAACCTGTCAAGGTGGCAGGGTTTTTCTTTATGCTCACAGTAAGAAGAGTGTCCCTTGCTGTGAGCTGTCTGGTCTCAAGACCAGATTCCACATCTGGGGGAAGGTGACTTACACTAGGTAAAAGGGGTGGTAGGGGGATACTTTATCATTCAATTACTCTTGAACTACAACTCTGACAGTATTGGAATAACACTCTCCATGGCCAAGATACTATGAAGATTAATTTGAGCTGCTTTTAATGTGAAACATTACTATCCCTTTAACGTGGAGAAAAAGATATATTAGCAGAAAAAAATTACTTCCCATCTTTCAGTCATTTTAACTCTTTATTACACATTTTGAAAAAGTAAAAATGTATTTTTGAAAATACCTTTCTTCTTTTACCATTAACCCAAGAACCAACATTATTTTCCATTACAACAACTTTTTGAACATCAGTCCCTTAGTCTAATGTACTCTGCGCTAGCTGACACATACTTGACCTTGCATGATAACTAGCATAGCCGTGCGCATGGGGTGTGCCGGGTGTGCCTAGGCACACCCTAATCCAGGGCCGGCCCTAACATGGGTCCCGGTGGGTCCATGGACCCAGGTGGCACTTTGACAGGGGCAACAATTTGCCGCCCCCAACTTTCCCAAGGTATGTTAACTTGCACACCAGCCACAGCCGCCAGGTCTGTGTCCCACATCACCCACCACACACCAGGACAAAGAGTTTTATTAGGGCTGCGCTGCCTGTATGCAAGTCAGTGTCATACTGTCAGCGGCCGCCCGGGAGGGCTGCTGCATTAGTAACACATACATAGTCATTCTAGACATGATAATTATCTGATGACACGTTGACAATGAGTCATGACACCTCACTCAGACACGCAGGCACCAGAGTGTGCTGCCTACGCCTCACAGCCAACCCACACTCACCATTGCCAGCCTGCAACCAGCCACTAAGAGGAACATATTTGCTCACTCACAGACCGTTCCATCCTCATTGGCTGGTTGGTTGGGTTGCATACCATGCGGCGTGTAGTGTAGTAAGTAGTGTGTGTGAGACAGCTGGGAGTCGCTGGCGGCTTGGAGCAAACTGCACTGTATGTGTGTGCCGGTGGCCGCGAACTGCATCTGTGGCTGGCTGTGTGACTTACTCAGAGTCCATGCTTCCTGCTACTGTCAGCCTCAGAACAAGTGTAAAATCAGTTAAACCAGGTAATAATTATGTCGACTAGCGCTACTAAGCAGCTAGTCGCCAGATGGGGACTGGATTAAGTTAAAGATTTTGTGGGGTGGTAGTTCCCCTTTAAGGCTAGCAAATGCACATAGTCTAATATTAATCACGGAATTTGGTCATTGTTCCAGTTAAGATTTTAGCTCTACTGGTTCTTTTCCAGTCGTGTATTGTTTTTTTTACTGGATGCTCAGACATTTGATCAAGGGGTGTCTCATATCTAATTTTAGAGCTTCTAACGCCCTTGGGATTTTAATTTGGTTCTGGGACATCTCCTATGAGATCCCTCTGCAGCGACTGACTGCGGTGGTCTCCATTTGGTGGCTAACTTAAAATGACATTCTCTTTGGTCATTTGTTTGGACTGTCAGGTGGAGGAGTCACATGCATTATCGTGCAAATCTCACTTATTGAGTTTTTCCATTCAGACAAGGTGGTCTTTTGGACTTGCTTTGTGTTTTATTATCATTATATAAAATCATGGATGTGGGAGTGTTTTGGTTGGCGTGGTTGGGGGGGCAGCATTTCATCGTTGGACCCAGGCAGCACGTCTTGGGCCGGCACTGCCCTAATCGCAGGGCCGGCAGCTAAGCGATGTTCCCTAAGTGCCATTGTCAGTGTCCGTCACTGTCATTACGATTCCCTTCATTGAGTCTATTGAGACTCAATGTGTAGGGAAGCTACTTGATAGCTGCACATGTGTACGCAACCTTCAGGTCTGTGTACCATGCGCATGATGATGACAACACCATTGGGGGTGCGGGCACCAATAACCATGCTCGTCACGCGCCCTGCGTGCCAGAACACCGCATTATGCACTTCCTGTCTTGAATCGTCTCTTTGCTAGCAGCTTATGTCGGTGGCCTGTATCTGATGTGGCCAGTGTGCGGAGGACGGAGGTAGGCAGTGTGTGGAGATGGACACAGTGGGCAGTGTATGTGGAGGCAGGCAGTGGGCACAGAGTGTGGTGGTGGGCAGTGGGCACAGAGTGTGGAAGTGGACAATGGGCAAAGCCACAGAGTGTGGAGGTGGACAGGATCGACAGTGTGTGGAGAAGGACAGGGTGTGGAGGTTGGCAGTGTGTAGAGTATGGAGAAGGACATGGTGTCCAGTTTGTGGAGGTGAACAGGGTAGGCAGTCTTTTTACTGTTTTCTGTCTGTAAAATGAAGTTTGAAACAGTGGCATTAAAATTAATGTGCAGTGGCTAACCGTTGTCCCTCCCATAAAAGCATTCTAAATTACAATATATGCCAAAATGGAGAGTTTTAAGCTCACAAAGGTAAATTTGGCAACATCTGTTGGTCACATTGCGTAACTAATTATTATATTTGTATGTTGTGTGCCCATTTGATTCCCAGCCCAGATTAATACATTTATTTAGCACACACACATTATTTATATATATATATATATATATATATATATATAGGGCTCAAAATTTCAAGTCCTGAGCTACTAGCCAGGCCTGAAAAGTTACTCGACACCAGTTTCTCTGCCTAGCCCCACCCATATCCCCGCCTTTAACCCCACCCATTTCAAGTTCTCTTTGATGAAATGACACTGCTGCCCACACCCTATCCACCTCCACACCCTGTCAATACACTGCCCACACCCTCTCCACCGCTACACTCTGTCCACACTGCCCACAATGTAAACACTGCATACCCTGTCCACTGCCCATCCTCACACCCTGTCCACCCACTGTCCACCCTCTGACCACCCTCACACCCTGTCCACACACTACCCACCCTCACACCCTGTCCACACACTGCCCACCCTCTGACCACCCTCAGACCCTGTCCACACACTGCCCATCCTCACACCCTGCCCACACGCACCACTCTTACACCCTGTCCACCCTCACCACACCCTGCCCACACTGTCCACCCTGCCCACATAGTGTGAGGCAATTGGGGGGGGGGGTAATTAAAACATTAAGATGCCTTACTTAGCAGATGCAGTCACAGGTCTTTCCCTCCCCTTCTGCACCTCTAACATCCTTCAAGTCACTCTCCTGGTGCTTCATGACATTTAAGCAGTAATTCAGGCAAACAGTGTGTTTGAAATGTATGGAGATACTTACTGGGGTTTTAACTATGTTAGACTGACATTGGTATTTCTCAATTAATCATTCCCACAATGTATTGCATTGAATACAGTAATGGAGTATATTTAAATATGAAGCATCAATGCTAGGGTAACATAGTAAAATCCCCAACAAATATCCCTATGGGTTTCAAACACACTCTATGCTCTGATTATTGCTTAAATATCACCAAGAAGTGGGACAGTGATTTGAGGGCAGATGAATGTGCAAGGGGGGGGGGACTTCAAATAATTATTGATATAAAAGCTACCACAGCCAGGACTTCACAACCACCGCTACTCTGTCCTCAGCCCCACTTCCTGCCAGATGTCCAATTGTACAAGTGGAAGGCAGGTCCTCATAAGCCATAGGGGGGCAAGACAGTAAGTGAGGTGTATGTCTGAATTGAATTCAAACATGCTGCCCACTGGATAGAATGAAGACTGGCCAGTGGAAATCTATTCCCTTGGAAGTATCGTCCTGCTGAATAACAACCGGCAGCACTGTCACGTGACACAACCGTTATTGACACAAATCATCAGAGCAGCTTACGAAGAGAGGCTCCCTCTCCACCAGAGAACATACATTTTTATTTCAGTGCGGCTTAGTCCACTTATATTGAGCAGCAACTGGATGCAAAGGCAGTGCGGACACTTGAATTGCCAGCTTAGCGCAGAGGTACTGTTGTAAAGTATGCACTTGTCCCACAGTTGGGCACCCCCTGGCGGCAGGCCCTTGCTCCATGACAGAATGACGGACTGTTTAGTCCACCCCTACCAATGAACAATGTGGCTGAGCTGAAGGCTCATTTCGGGGACAGTGCCCTCAGTCCAGGGACTGTCCCCAGGGACGTCTGGTCACCTTAAGGTGAAGGGGCCATTTCCACTCACTGGAAATTTTGAGCCCTGATATATATATACACATATAGACACACGTGCACGCACGTGTGTGTTTGTGCTTTTGTGTGCACACCCTAATGCAACTGGCTGCACATGCCTATGATAACTAGTATATTATTAATCTCAGAATCAGTAACAAAAGAGGTCAAAATAGGAGGAGAGATAAAAGAAGTGTTACAAATAGATGCATTTTCTTTCAAAACAGTCACAATTAAAAGTGACCTTTCACCTGTTTTCTGAGTGGGGGACATTGATGGATTCTTGAGAGACTTTGAAAGACAATGCTGCACAGTCCAGGTGGATCGACAAGACTGGGTGACCATACTGGTTGGAAAACTGACGGTGAGAGACATGGACGCCTACCGAGCCATTCCAGATGAATGTATCATGGATTATCTGGCAGTTAAGCGGCGACTGCTTCAACCTTATGCCATCACCTCAGACACCTACCGAAGGCAGTTCATGGAAAATCACTGGCAACCAAAAGAAACCCATACGGAATGGGTCTACACTATGGAGAGAGCATGCAGGAATTGGCTTCAGGGATGTGGAGCTCGTGCCCTAGAAGACTGCTGTCAGCAGATGCTATTAGAACAATTTTATCACCATGTAACCCCAGAAGTAAGGGATTGGGTTCAGAACCCCTGCAATGTCACTGGCCCGATAAGTTTGAGGCGTCCCGATGGGTGGGCCCTCTGGCGGTTGTATTCACAGAACTGCTTCCTCGGTCCCACTGTCTGGAGTCCCTGCTCCCTCCAGGGCCCCTCCGGCCAGACAACCCCGTCCTGCAGCGGGGGCCCAGAATGTTTCAACTGTCACAAGTGAGGACATATCCGCCCCAACTTCCCCCTAAACCGGCCAAACCCAGGTCCCATTATTGGACCAAACCACTGGGGAACTCCTACATTCCACGGGAGGGTTGCCCCCAGACAAGCCACTGCATAAGTGAAACAGATGAAAAGTATGTATGGCCTGCACCCAGCCTCCATAGAGGCTCCTCACTGGCCCATACTTCCCCCTCGGATGACCGCAGCCATCAAGCTGGACAGGTAACTGACCGAAGGACTGAGCAACACCAGGGCTACTCTTACGCTGGTTCAACCCTGGTGCCTCCACCATCATCACCGCACAATCCAAGCAGTGGAAGTCCGAGTGGCAGGGGGCCGGATCTATCAGCTACCTATGGCCCGGGTCCATCTCGACTAGGGGACAGGACAAGGACACCGGATTGTGGGGGTAAGGCCAGGATTAGCAGCTGATGTATTACTTGGGAACGACCTTGGACGTCTAGAGAGTCATTTCGCCCAGGAACCCCCCCCCCCGTGAAGAGTGCCAAGTTGTGACCAGAGCCTAAGCCCAAAGAGCAGTGGTGAGTTCCTCTGACACCCCTGAAGCCCCCCACTCGGATGACAAGGACTTGCAGTGGTCAACCCCTGACAAATTTAGAGTCACCCTACAGACAGATCCCATATTATGAGCGCGGACAAACAGACAGCTGGACCCCAGGGGGATACATTTGTATGGGAGGATGGGCTGCTATATAGGAGGACTTTTTCCGTAGGTCCGGAGCACACCAAGGTAGTTAGGACCCAATTGCTAGTGCCCGCCTGTCACCGAGCCCAGTTGCTGGCGCTGGCCACCTCGGGGTTAGGCAAAAGTGGGGACCGGGCCTTGGCTCCCCTGCAGCCCCTTCCCATCATCGGAGTGCCCTTCCAGCGTGTCACTGTGGACATTGTGGGGCCCTTGGCCAGATGCAGCCGCTCGGGAAAAAATTAATTTTGATTGTAGTAGATTTTGCCACCCGGTACCCTGAGGCAGTTGCACTGTCCATTGTCACCACAGAGTCCATATCCGATGCCCTGATCAAAATATTTACCCGAGTGTGGTTCCCCCAAGAGATCTTATCAGACCAGGGCACCCACTTCACCTCAGAGTAACTCCAGCAAGTCTGGAATTAAATCCATGCAGAGCACTGCCTACTAGCCCCAGGCTAATAGACTTTGTGAAAGGTTTAACAGGACCTTAAACCACAGACTCACACCGGGACTGGGAACAGTATTTGCCCCATTTCCTCTTTGCCTACCGGGAGGTACATCAGGGGTCCACGGGCTTCTTTCCCTTTGAACTTTTGTAGGGAGACGAGTTCAGGGACCCCTGAATATCCTCAGCGAATACTGGGAGGGTAAGTGTAACACTGAAGAGACCCCCACAGTAACCTATGTACTACTGTCTGGAGGCTCTGATGGGCATGGCTCGACAGAATCTCCAGAATGCTCGGGCCAAACAAAAGTGCTACTATGACTGACATGCCCGGTTCCAGGAGTTTGTAGCGGGTCAAAAAGTGCTGTCCCTCCGTCCTGTTCGACAAAATAAGTTGCAGACGGCCTGGGAAGGGCCCTATCAGGTAGTGGACCGACAAGGGGAGACCACGTACCTGATAGCTAGAGGGCCCCAGTTGAAGGATAGGAGAGTTTGCCACATCAACGTCCTCAAGCCCTATGAAGAAAGACATGAGGACATTTTAGCTATTTGCACCTTAACTAGTCAGGAGGCGGAGGACCAGGAGTTACCCAAACTACTAGCCGACACTAGTTCATACCCCCTGACGAGCCTGGTCCCTTTAGGCCCACATCTCAAGCCTGACCAAAAGTCCCAAACTTCAGGACATCCTAGCCAGGTGGCTGACTTTTTTCTTGGCTCTACCCAGTCGCACAACCCTCACTCAACAGAAGGTAGACACTCTGGACCAAGTTCCTTTCCGACAACCCACCTAACAGGTGCCAGAGGCTGTTAGTGAGAGATTAGTGAGATGCAGGAGTTGGGGGTAATTCTGGAATGCGACAGCCTCTGGGCATCCCCGTTGTCCTGGTCCCTAAAAAGGATGGGACTACCCATTTCTGCTTCGACTATAGGCGGTTAAATGAGAAGACCGTGACAAATGCTTATCCCATGCCCCAGGTCGACGAACTTTTAGACAAGCTCGCTGGGGCTCACTTTGTCACCACCCTCGACCTGAGTCGAGGGTACTGGCTGATTCTTCTAGCTCCCGAGGCAATGCCTAAATCGGCCTTCATCACCCCGTTTGGCCTGTACCAATTCACAGTCATGACGTTCGGGATGAAGAACCCTCCGGCTACCTTTCAGAGATCGGTCCACCATTTGCTCCCCGGGGCTCAGGAGATCGCCTGAGCCTATCTCAATGACATAGCAATCGCCAGCGAGACTTGGGATGAACACTTGCTACACGTAGAGGCCATCTTGGGGAGAATTAACAAAGCTGTCCTAACAAATCGTCTCGACAAATGTCAGCTAGGCATGGGGGAAGTCCAGTACCTGGGTCACCGAGTGGGCAATGGGTGTCAGAAGCCAGAGCCTGCCAAGACAGAGGCCATAGGGAAATGGCACCAACCCCAAACCAAAAAGCAGACTCTGGCGTTCCCGGGAACAGCTGGCTACTATAGGAGGTTCGTTCCCCGGTACAGGGACCTGGCTAAACCCCTGATGGACCTCACTAAAAAAGGCCCTACCCGCATAGTGACTTGGACCCTAGCATGTGACTAGGCTTTCCAAGCCTTGAAGACCGCTCTCGGACAAGCACCTGTTCTTGCTGCCCCTAATTTTAATCAACCTTTTTTGGTTCACACAGATGCCTTCAATGTTGGATTGGGGGCCATACTAAGCCAAGTGGATCACGCGGGGGAGGAACATCCAATTGCCTTCCAGAGTCGCAAGCTGTTATATCGGGAAATAGGACATGCTGCGATAAAAAAAAAAAAAAAAAAAGAGTTCCTAGCCTTGGTCTGGGCAATTAAGTGATTTCAGCAATACCTTTATGGACAGGAATTCACAGCACTTACGGACCACAACCTGCTGGTATGGCTTAATAAGAGTTCAGGAGACAATGGGTGCTTATTATGCTGGAGCCTGGCACTCCAACCCTATACTTTTACCGTACAGTACCAGTCTGGGAGGAACAACTGCAATGCGGATGGCCTGTCAAGGCAAGAGGACGTTTAACCAGAGCAGAATCCCATTCCCTGTTCTCCCAAGACCTCCTCTGGGATTGTCAGAGGCCTTGGGCGCTGGAAAGAGGGGGGTGCAACGGGAATGGGACTGTTACATCGAGGTCTTAGAACGACCTGACAAACTAATGTTGAAAGACTGAAAGACACAGGTACTCAATATCTTATGCCTGGAGAGCTGTGTCGTCAACGGACTACATACACCAGGGTTGGGGAACTGGTGTAGTCGACACACTCTCGACAAGCCACTGTGTCGTTGACCACCACCATACCTGGGAACTCTCCGGATTTGCCCCGGAGACTCCGGTTCTGACAGAGATTTACCGGGTCTCCGGGGCAGAGGCAGATTCCTCCGGATGTGGGGAGTTTCTATTGAAACTCTACCCACTTGCACTCTTTCTCCCGCTGTTCCTCCGTCCCCAGCCTTCTGTGTGACATTTTTTTTTTTTTTTTTTGTTTTTTTTTTTTTTGTTTTTATAAAGCTTTATTGAAGTAAAGTTTCCAACACATGACTGAACATAATGCAAATACAAAGTAAAAGTACAGTTCCATAGAGACATGTCTATATTAAACATTGAGTAATAAAACCTAAACATAAGGTCCAATAGCTGAAAAAGAAAAAATGTATCCATAGACCATTCAGTAAGCTAAAAGCTGTATGTTGCTTAGTACATATGTGCCAATTGTAAGGCAATGTGAAACATTATTATCTAAAGAGAAATAACTATTTTGTAAAAGTATCGTTATTTACCAATATAACAAGCAGGATTGAAATTGAACATAATAGTAGGAAAATTGGTCAGAGTGGCCATAATGTATGTCCCAACGGTCAACGTCCCCCTGGCTCACGACAGTGCAGTGATAGGGAGAAGAAGAGATAAAAAAAAAAAAAAAAAAAACCACAAGGGAGAAGCATGCCTAGAAATGGGTATAGTCTGCTGAAGAGAAGATTAGGTCCAGAGAAGAGAAAGAAGTAAAGAAGAATGAAAATTGTCCCTCATCCCAAGGGAGCCCGACCACTCCACACCATCCACGGGTTCCAAATAGTCCGAAAACAATCCACTCTCCCCATAACAGAGGCATGTATGCGTTCCATGGTCAGGAAGGAGTGAACCCTGCTCCTCCACATATCAATTGTAGGTGCTGTATTAGACCTCCACAGCGAGGGAATGTTGAGTTTCGCAGCATTCAAAAGGAAGTGAGAAAGAAGTGTCTGGGACTTAGACAGACCCAGAGAATCCGGAAACATTGCAAAAAGGAAGACCACTGGTGTGCAAGGGAGGGTAATACCAAAGATATCTGTAATTGCTTTACCTAGAGCTTGCCAGTAAGTTTGGATCTCTGGACAGGTCCACCAGATATGGAGCATAGTACCTCTGCCAAGACTGCATCGCCAGCAAATGTCGGGGGTGTTGGCGAATATTTGGGCCATTCGAACAGGTGTCCTGTACCAACGAGAGATCAGTTTAAAATTGACCTCCCTCGAAGCTGAATCACGAGCCATACGGTATAGGGTAGAGATTGCCCTGTTCCAGGTATCCACCGGTAAGTTTAAGGACAGGTCGGTCTCCCATGCCAAAATGAAAAAAGCCTTAGTTTCGGAAGTCGACGGTGTCAAAAGAGGGCGAATCTTGGACAATGTCTTCGTCGCAAAGTAGCCTTTATTAGCTAATGTCTCAAAAGAGGTGCGTTGTCGGGAGAAGCAACCTTTGGGGCGTAAGTTCTCCACAAAGTGGCGGGCCTGTCTGTAGCGCCATTCGTGATTCTGTGGCAGAGAAGGGGTCGAATGTAGATGTTCGAAAGGAAGAATAGATCCGGTAGGAGCCAGGGCGCCTAGGGTATCAATCCCCAGCCGCCTCCAAGTCTGAAAAGGGCTACCCCTTGCTCCCGGTTGGAAGTGTACAGAGCCATAAATCGAAAATAGTGGAGAGGGGAACTGGGAAAGTCCCGACTTCACCTGTACCTGAGACCAAACCTCCAGAGCCGGAGTTATGACCGGGTGATTGGCCACTCTTCTCTTCGCCTGGATAGGGGATTGCCAGATTAAGTTCTGGAGATCGATGGAGGGGAGGAGGTCCTGTGAGATGTGGATCCATTCCCTCTCCTTCCCATCACGGCATTCCAGTAACGGCATCAAGGCGCAGGCTTGATAATATTGCTTTAAGTCCGGTAAGCCCATACCTCCTCTGGATGGTGGCCTATATAAGTAGCGGGCTGCCAATCTTGGTTTTTTATATGCCCAGACGAATGCATTCACTGCTGCTTGGAGGGACACCAGGTCACGCTTATGATAGGTAATAGGAAGCGATTTAAAAAGGTACAGAAGCTTCGGCAGTACTATCATCTTAACCAGGTTTATCCTCCCTGTCCAGGATATGAAGAGACCATCCCATTTCTTGAAATCCACATCCATCTGAGTACGGATGTCCCTGAGGTTAGTAGACGAGATGGACGAGAAGTCTGATGAAAGTAAGACTCCCAGGTATTTGATATTGTCAGATTTCCATTTGAAAGGGTAAAGATGTTGAAGGTGGAAAGCACGATGGTCGGAGATATTCAGCGGCAATACCTCCGATTTGGTGTAGTTGATGGAAAAGTTGGTAAGCCTACCATATTCCTCCAATATTTCCATCAATGGTGGGAGGGAGGACTCCGGGGAGGACAACGTAAGCAGAATATCATCCGCAAATCCTGAGACCACCGCAGGATCCCTCACTGTTGGCAGGCCCAGGACCCGAGGGTGATGTCGAATCAGGGCAAGAAGCGGTTCCAAAGTCAAAATAATTAAAATCGGCGAAAGAGGGCAACCTTGTCGCGTGCCATTGGCGATCTGAAAAGGTTCTGACAGTTGTCCATTCACTAATAGACGGGCCGTAGGGCCCTGGTAGAGGCTCAATATACCATGAAGAGATCTTCGGCCCAAACCTATAGATAACAGCGTTTCCCTTAAGAAAGACCAGTCTACCCGGTCGAATGCTTTTTCGGCGTCTATAGTGAGCAATAGCATAGGTGTAGAGTCTAGCATAGCTTTGTGGATGATCGTCAAAGCTTTGATAATGTTGTCTTTCGCTTCTCTGTTGGGAACAAACCCAGCTTGAGATATGTGAATAAGTGTGGTTAAATAGGGTTTCAGTCTCACTGCCCACATTGACGCGTAAAGTTTGACATCTACGTTAAGTAATGAAATGGGGCGATAATTAGCACATAACGTCGTATCCTTGCCTGGTTTGGGCAGAAGAGTAATATGGGCCTGGAGAGCCTGACTCGGGAAAGAACCCCCATCTAAGATTGCATTAAAAGACTGAAGCAAATGAGGAGCAAGAATTTGAGAGAATTTTTTATAGTAAGGTGCCGAAAAACCATCGGGGCCCGGACTTTTACCGACTGGAATCCGTTTGATGCCAGCAAGTATTTCAGTTATGGAAAAGGGCTCCTCCAGTAGTGAAATCGCCGTCTCTGGAAGTCTAGGACATCCAGCTCGATGTAATAAGGCTTTCATAGCATCAATGCGGTCAAGTACAGGGGAGGACATCGCGGAAGAGGGCAGATTGTATAGTGCCTTGTAATAGTCTTTAAAAAGAGCCGCCATCTTTGAGAAAGCATAATGCTGCACACCTACCGTGTCTGCGATACGCTCAATATAATGCTGCTTCCTCTTAATCTGGACCAGACGTGCCAGGTGTTTCCCACATTTGTTACCATGCAGGTATGCAGCATATTTTGTCCAAAGGAAGGACCTCTGAGTTACCCCCGCATACCATTCCTGTATTTTGGAGCGGAGAGTGACAATATCATGCATTAGACCCGGAGAGTCATTCTTCTTATGTCTAGCTTCAAGATCCGTCAGGTCAGAGAGCATTGACCGTAAGTTTTCCATACGCTGTTTCCGTCTTTGAGAACCTAGTTTTATTAAGGTACCCCGGACAACACATTTATGTGCCTCCCAAACAACCTCCGGAGGAGTCTCAGGGGAAACATTGAGTTCAAAGTAGGTTCGAATGGAGGATAGAATTTTGGTACTTAAGGCTTCTTCATGCAGAAGCTGTTCATTAAGCTTCCAGAAGAGCCTGCTACCATCCCCACCCTCCAAACGCATCTGAATCCACACAGGAGCATGGTCTGACCATGTGATATTTTCTATTCCCGCTTTCCGAATCAAATGTATCGAATGTTGAGCAATTAAAAAGTAATCAATTCGCGTGTATCTATGATGTACTTGGGAATAGAAAGTGTAGTCCCTTGCCTGAGCCGACTGGAGTCTCCAGACATCTAACAGGTGTGCTTCTTTTAAAAGCTTAGACCACGTGGCAAGCGTTCCAGGAGGGACACGCGAGGTCCCAGACGAACAATCAACTCTGGGATCCAGGGGCATATTGAAGTCCCCACCCAAAATTAAATGGCCCTTCTGAAATGCCTGAAGTTTCTTCAGTGTAGTGGAGAGAAAACCAGTCTGTCCCGAGTTTGGAGCATAAATAGTGGCTAGAGTACAAGGGACACCCCCCAGTAAGCCACGGAGAAAGATATAACGCCCACCTTCATCTCTCTCCACATCCGAACCGACCCACACAACAGACCTATGAAGTAGAATAGAGACTCCCCTCTTCTTCCGGTTTTCAGAGTAAGTAGCATGCCAGACTTGGGCATAATCTCTATTTACAAGGGAGGGATGTGATGCGCGTTGAAAATGAGTTTCCTGAAGCAGGACCACATCCGCCCCCAGTCTACGAAACTCCCTCAAAGCCTGAGAGCGCTTCTCAGGGACATTCAATCCCTTGGCATTAACAGACAATATTTTGATCTGAGGAACAGGGGTTCTTCCCCCACCCGAGCTTTTACCAACCATGGTGTTGGATAGGACAGCAAGGGATGTGGGAGTCCCGAGCCCCCCCAGAAACGAGGACCAAGAAGAGAAAATGATAAAGAGAAGGTAAAGAGAGAGGTAGGAAGAAAAAAAAAAAAAAAAAAAAAAAAAAAAAAAACCTATCTCCTGTCTCCCCAACTGCACTGCGTATCAGAGATATCAAGATACTCCAATTATAAGGGGAGGCCCCGACCGCAGGGACCAACCACTAAGATCGAAATATAAACGTGTGAGTCCAGAGGACACCAGGTAGGTACCTCCGAACGCCCAATAGTCACGTTTGGGTTAAACAATAACCCTAGGGAGGGATTAATAGTAGTAATACAAATGTATCAACAAACAATTGCAATCTAAAATCACTAAAATACAGTAAGTCAGAACCTCCCCACCCGAACCACGAACCTCCAAAGATCTGTTATACTACTCCCAAATCCAGTGTGCTTAAAGTATATTAGGAGAAATATGCACAATTAGGACATTTAAAACATATATATATAGTATGAGCCTGTGCACTATCCCAGGGCCTATATCCCGTGGGTGTTCCACCGTTTCGGAGGGCAAGACTAGGTCTCTTCTGCCACCTCAGTTAGCGTCCCTCCGGCCCGGCATCCGGCCCCGCCTCACGGGTCTCCTGGGACGAAGATGTCCATGGACCGTCACACCCCGCCGCGCGGATACAAAGACCCACGCCGCGAGGCCCGAGGAGACCAGACCACCTCCACCTGCCACCTCATCTACTCCTATACAAGAGGCCTATGCATAGGTCGAAGGCCCCATCCCCGGGAGCGTGGACGACCCCCATCCCGCCCCGCGGCAAATTGTGGACCGTTAGGGCCCCTAATTGAACCGTCAGGGCCACACGCCACGGTCGGCCGGAGTGTCATCCGCCCCGTCGCTCAGGGCCCCCACCCCACAGGACCCCTTCACCCCGATTTCAAAATAATGTCCCCAAATTAACTACCTAAATCTAAAAAGCTATGGTCCCTCCACAATGATATGTATCTAACAGTATTCTTATGGGGAACCCCAAAACACATTATAAAAGAAGAAACCGAAAATAAGAGAGTCAAGAATGACAGGCAGTCTCGGATGTCGGAACTCCTTGTTGGCGTCCGCATAGAGCGTCTCCAAAGCCCACTGCGGAGGCCCAAGCCCCGAGGTCACATTAGATTGAATAGCCCACCTACCACCCTGTATCCCCTCTATCCAATGGGACCTGAGACATCCGAGACCCCTGCCATCCCGTACAATATACACAAATTACCAAGTTAACACAAGGAGCAAGTATACATTACAGCAGGAAAGATCAGGAGCATGTTGTTACATCCGTGTCTATGTAAGATAGCCAGGAAGCTCCTGCAATGCAGTGCTGAGTGACACTTAGCCGTAACCAACAGGGCCATAGGGCAGTAGGATGAAGATGCAGACAGCGGAGCCAAGGTAGGACTCAATCCGGGCTGCCATATGCCCAAGAGTAGTGAAAAAGGTCCACAGAAACACTCCTAGTCCATATGTTGGTATAATCCATCCCAGTCTGAGCGATTCGGGCCCCGAGATGTAATAATCCCAGGGTGTTTTGGTTTTTTCTTCACTAGGCTCGACACAGGAGAACCCATCATCTGCTCACCATTCCCTGTGTCTGGTGGGCCTTCCGCCTCTGTATTATGCCCACTATCTGCGTCGGTGCTCCCACTTGGGGCCTGGATGTTTAGCGTGGCACAAAATTCCGAAATGTCACCCTGGGAGCGTAGAATTGCCGAGGCCCCTTGATGTTGGGCCATCAAGGCAAATGGAAAACCCCATTTATACTTAATTTGCAAAGACCGCAAATGCATAGTGAGTGGTTTCAAGTCCCTTCTTTGCTGTAGTGTGTAGGGGGACAGGTCCTGGAAAAACTGTATCTCCGATTCCAGGTATGTGATCTTATCTCGTTCCCTTGCCGCTTTCATGACCTTCTCTCTCATCTGGAAACTCAGGAAGCAGCAAATAACATCTCTCGGGGGGTCCCCTGGCGCTCCCCTGGGCCTCAAAGCTCGGTGTGCCCGTTCAAGCTGGATCGGAGGCGAAGGGGGTATCCCCAAACTCTCAACAAAGATAGAATGAAGAGCTTGTTCCAAATCTTTAGGTGGAATCGATTCCTGGAGGCCCCTTATCCGGAGGTTACATCGACGGCCTCTGTTATCCAGGTCGTCTAGCTTAGAAGTAAGTAAAGCAATGCTGTCGCCATGTTGGGAGAGCCGTTCCCTCATGATCACCTGTTTCCTAAGGATCTTGTCCCTGTCTTTTTCCATCGAGGACATACGCTGTCCTAATTGAGTGATATCATCTCGCAGTCCAGCTATTTCTTCCTTAACTGCTGATTTGATTTCCAAGACCAGGTCTTTAAGGTCTTCCTTGGTCGGTAAGTTAGTAATAGCGGCTTTGGTCAGGGGTTCATCATCTCCCATCTCGGAGGAGCAGGCTAGAGGGTTCCAGTCCTCCGGTAAGTCGGTGGATAGATTAAGCGGAGCAAAACCTGTACTGCAGGGACGATCCGGGTCAAGGCTATGTGGAGCCGACAACACAGAGTGGCCCAGCGCCTTGTCAGAAGGTGTAGGCCTCGAGGCGCTCCCGTGACGCACTGGTAGGTAGCTCGTGATTCTTGCCCCTGCAGGGGTTTTAGTCGACCGTTTCCTCCTTTGTGGCATCTACAGTGATCAGTCAGACAGATGAGTTAAGATGAGGGTGGAAAAAGGAGTTGTTGACAAAGTATGCCAGGTTCTAGGTTCGAGTGGTGAGGAGCAACACGATTATGCGGCCATCTTGGTCGGCGGTAGCTCCACCCCCCCTCTGTGTGACATTTTAACCCTTTGAGTGCCAGAGTGGTACGGAATGCATTGCTTTGCAATGCATTCCGTACCACTCTGAAACTCAAAGGGTTAAGCACCCCCCCCCGCTCGCGTGAAGCCCCGCCCCTTTTTGACGCGATTAGCGTCATTTTTGACACCTCCTGCTGAACAGAGGACTCCCCTCCGGGTAGCCCTCAGCTGGAAGTTCCCAGGTATGCCCACCACGCATTCGATGACAAGGAGTTGTTTGCCTGCATAGAGCCATAGCATTGAATGGGCTATTCGAACACTACGTGGCTGGACCAGTAGACCCAACCTGATTGGCCAGAACTTCAGGGCCATGATTAAAGGTCCACCATAGACATAACATGGGGCAATGTAGGCGGCCCAGGCTTTAGTTGAAGGGCAGCCATGTGACATGTTTAAAGAGCTCTCATAGACTTAACATGGGAGAAAGTTGGTGGCCTGGGGATCGGTCAGCAGATGGCCTTTCCGTAGCCCTTGATAGGCCAAAGACCGATATGGCGCTCGTGGTCAGGATTGGCAACCCTATCCTCTACCCTGAAGGCGGATAATTCAAAGGGCGTAAAAGATGCTCAAGCCCAGGGTGCATTGATGAAAGTTGTGTATTCCAGCCCCTCCGATCATTGTATCCTGGCCTCCACCCTTTTGTTACATTGTCTATTCATCACTCATGCCATTGTGATGTTAATGTAATCATGTCTACCCATTGTACCATGTCTTGTTATTTCATCACCATGTGTCTACTGCCATTGTGTCCTTTGTCTAACATTTTGAGAGTTGATGCTGTTAACTGTGTATAAAAGAGCTGTGCTTTCACAAATTATGTTTGTTCTGGAACAAGAAGGTGCCTGTCTCTCTGTGCAAGAATGATCTAAAGGGTCTTCTTTTGACCCCCATTCTAGGAAAAAGCTCTGGAGTAATCAAATCTTGTCTCAAAATAATAGTTACTAGATAATTTAGGAAATGTAATCTCCAGTCTTTACTATATGATCTAAGAAATTAAGTGCGGTATACAATAATCTTAATACCTGATCTAGACTCTGCAATTTACTTTTTCACTTTGAGTTCTTGCTGGTTTGTAATACCCATGCCCAACTAAGGAAGGCTGACCTACTCAAGTTATATAATTTTAGAGATGCCTAATGGACAAAATTTACACAAAACTAGCTTCATTTATGATCCCACTTCTTGCAGACATTGTGGAATACCTGCACAAAGCATATAAAACTAGCCAAAACTCAATATTTTATGGACTACTTGAACTGTACCATATCAAAACGGACCTATTTTGGAAGGTTATTATAAATATCTACAACCCCCTTAACCATTTCACACCTAAACTATAAAAATAGGCAACTAAACAATACAATGCCCTATATCAGTAGAGTTGGATGTGCCACCTTCCTGATTACACAAAATAAAAGTAAAGCAAAAGTAGACATGCATTGAGCACGTCAAACAGCATTGCTGAATTCAATTTCTTGCCAGTATCCGATAGTGAAATATAGGACCACCTCCTTAACCCAAAAAAGATCAATTGCAAGCAATGTTAATAAAGCTCAATGCCTCGGTCACTGCCCATCCCATTTCATCCCTAATTAATGCCTCCTGGTCATCTGTTATATGCCTAAAGCCTGGAAGCTTGCTAGCGTTGTGCCTATCCACAAAATTGGGGATAAAAATGTATTGAATTACTGACCAATCTCCTTTCTCCTCACATTATCTGAAATCCTGGAAAAATGGGTCATATGCAACCCTTTAAGTTTTACAGACTGTCCAGATTTTTCACCACACTTCAATTAAGCTTTAGTTCAAATCACTCAACAGTCATGGCTCTCCTAAAAGTATGCAGCGATATCCAGACTGTCACACCGACGAGTGCTTCGTCCTTATTTGCTGCAGACTGATGCAGGTCTAAGGGTTAATACTAATAACAAATCCTCTATCCTACATTGTGGCCTTTGGCACATTGTACCACGTGACACGCCGTAATGTCATGATGACAGCGTCGCATTTGCCTTTAAAGGGATAGTAATGTTTCAAAATAAAAGCAGTTCCAATTAATCTTCATAGTATCTGGGCCACGGAGAGTGTTATTTCAACACTGTTGTAGTTCTAGTTCAAGAGTAATTGAATGATAAAGTATTCCCCCTCCCCTCCCTTTTACTGATGTAACACTGCTCCCCTCAAAGGAGAAATGTGGTGTCCAGATGGCTTGCAGAGAGAGGTACAATCTTCAATTAGCATAAGGAAAAAACCTGAAAAACCTGTCAAGGGGGACAGGGTTTTCATTGTTCTCACAGTAAGAAGATTGTCTTAAGATCAGATTCCACATCTGAGGGGAGGTGGCTTACACTAGGTAAAAGGGGCGGGAGTATGAAACTTTATCATTCAATTACTCTTGAACTACAACTCTGACAGTTTTGAAATAACACTCTCCATGGCTCAAATACTATGAAGAGTAATTTGACCTGCTTTTACTTTGAAACATTACTATCCCTTTAAATTTTGGTTTTCCCTCTGTTCAGTGCTTCCTGTTACTAGCTCCCTGTATTACTTTGGATTGTCATCTGGATACTTTTGACCTTGGATTGTACCACTGTGATTGAGCCTATTCTACCTGCCTTGGCCCTGGACTGCCCGACTACTCCTCCGCCTGCCTCTTTTGTACTGCAACTACCAGATTGTGTGCTGACCCTGGACTGCCTGACTATTCTGCTGCTTGCTCCCTCAGGTACGGTTTCATTCTCCTATATTTGGGATTTGCCACTCTGTATATTTTCCTATATTTGGGATGTGTTTCACTCTGTCTGCTTTTGGGTTCCAAGTACACCCTTTGTATCCTGCTCTGCGTTCGCTCAGCATCTCTTTATATCAATTAGCTTCCTGCTTATCCCTGCAGAAGTTCTATCTTTGCAGGGTTAGTTCCTGTAAGCTTGCATATTCTATCTTGCAGAGTGATCCGCTGACAGGCTGGCATGGGAAATGGTGAAATTACTGCATCCGTTTTTCTGATTTTGCAAAGGCCTTTGATACAGTAGACCATAATATTCTTATATGTAAGCTCAAAAGCTCAGGATTGGGTAGTCATTCTGTAAACTGGTTCCAAACCTATTTATCAGGCAGAACACAATATGTGTCTATTGCTGACAATATTTCTCTTACATTCAAAGTAACAAGTGGGGTTCCCCAAGGCTCCATTCTTGGCCTTCTTCCATCCCCCTCCTGCCCCTTTTACTTAGTATTAGCCCCCTCCCCTCAGATGTGGAATCGGGTCACTTGACCTGAAAGGTGGCAGCAAGGGACAACATTCTTACTGTGTGCATGACCCCTTGACAGGTTTTTCCTTATGCTCACTGAAGATTGTCCCTCTCTGCGATCCATCTGGACAGTCTTGCTGCTCTGAGGTGAGCAGCGTTATATCTGTAAAAGGGGTGGGAAGGGGATACTTTATCATTCAATTACTCTTGAACTAAAACTGACAGTATTGAAATAATACTCTCATTGGCCCAAATACTATGAAGATTAATTATTATGAAACATTACTATCCCTTTAAAAAAATGGGAATTTTAACTAACTGAATGCTAGAAGTTTCCAGCTCTGGAATTACATGAGTTAAAAGCCCCATTTAAATCAAATGGCATTTTGGGAATTTTTGCATACCTCCCTGGCACTCAAAGAGTTAACCTTTTGAGTGCCAGAGGGGTAGTCAACGCATTGCTTTACAATGCATTGCGTACCCCTCTGGCACTCAAAGGGTTAAAGCTGAAGCAGAACTAAGTTATGGAGGGCTCCAATGCCCCCTTCATTATTAGTGTATGGTGCAGCCCGATGGCACCATTACTGCTAGTGAGATTAGCACCAATACATGCCTTCCACTCATACTTTACTTTCCCCCACATCTCCCTAGAGTCACACCACTGTCTCAGTGTATGAACTATACCAAACACTGGTTCCTACACGCACACACACAGAGCTCAGATGTATTCTAATGGGGAAATGATTTTGAAGTTATTGTTCAGCTTGACTCTCAGGACATTACACTAGGACTTGCCTCTCAGGAAAATGCACTAGGACTTCTAACAACCATAGCTGATGTGGTATGTGAATGGCATATCAGGTTGATTTCTCAGCATAATGCATTCTGGGAGCTCTAACAGAAAGGCAGGCAGAGCAATAACTTCAAAATGGTTTCACCATTGGATCAGACCTGCACCCTAACTTGCCGAGAAGCCCAATAAAGTGGCAAGGGCCCATGGCGGAAGGTGTTGTGGTCATGGCAGTGAGGTATGGGCACCTGGAAAGGCTTGTTTCATTTGTCCCCTACAGTGCAGTTACTTTGCTCCAGAACTGCACCTTTTTAGCTTCCTGAATACAGGCCTGTTACTTTTTTGATTGATAGAGATATCACCAGGGAAATGACAGCCATCTCTAGCATCCAAAGGGTTAAGAAATGCTATCATGCCCTCATGGCTTGCTACCAGATTAAAATGAAAAAGAACTTTACATCTCCTTAAAAAGAATCACACACCAGACTGTATTTTATTTTTTATTAGACTAGGAAATATAATTTATTGCATAAAAATTAATTTGTTACAATAAGAATGCTAAACTTTATTTACAATTTGTAGTTTACAGAACAGACAGGTATTTGGGGAGATGTGGTAATGAAGAAACAGGTGAGGCCTGAAAATGCCATAGGCTGTAACAAAGATAGTCCCATGACAAACTCATAAGCAGGCAATAATGGAAATTAAGCTGAAACAAGCAAATATAACAATAAAAAAAGCAATGAGGAAATAAGCCTCAGAGACAAGAGAACAGAATTTTGGTTCATTTACTGTATATGAAAAAAACTATTCCACAGTTATCAGATAAGAATATTGGAACCTTACAATACTTAGTTGCCCACTAAATACTCTACTATAATTTTTTTTGTTTTGCATTATTAGAGCAGGGCGTGCCTCGGTGCTGAAAAGTGCTACTTTCAGCTTTCTACTAGCCCAAGGAAATTAAATGTGAGGGCGGCCATTTTGTTTTACCAAAAGCCACTTAAACACTGATAAATAAAACAGTCAACATTTCATCAACTTATCTGAACTAAAACAGTCCAGTTCAGCTATGCAGATTCCCTGTTAACTATTTTGCAACATAATATAAAAATAAAAAACTGATTACATGGAATTACTGTTTAGATATGTTCATCTTTGATATTATAAAACCGCAACAAATCAGATTTTTCTCTCAAGGTCCATCAAGACCTCAATATTTGCACTACCCACAAGTTACTGTCAGAACAAATACTATTTGAGGCTGATGTACTAAGAACTGGAGCAATTCTGGAGCAAACCATTGGGGGCAAATACATGTTTATAAAATCCACTGTTTCAAATGGGACCTTTAACCCCTTAAATTCTAGGGAGACTTTTCTAGCATTTAAGGAGCGGAAAGCCCAATTTAAATCAATGGGGTTGGTTTGTTCCTTAATTGTCCCATTAGTACATAATCCTGGTTGTGTCATTTCTAAAAGTACCAAAGTGACATTACACCAGTGAGTTTGAGTTGTATATGCTCCCAATAATCAGTTCAATTGGTATATCCAATGACTTCCAAATGAAATACAGTATAAGACCCAATTTATACTCTCCCAGACATTAAAAGGCTGGGTATAAATATATCCACTATACAGTCAACGCATTCATAAACATTACTTTTTTGTGCTCTCAGACACCTTAAATGTTTTCATCCAATGGGGTAAATTAAATCTCAACTTAGCTACACTTACAGTTGTAAATGTCATTTCTTATAATACATGTTGGTCATTGCAGTTGAAAGACTGCATTCTGTATTTTTTAACCTTTTGCATTCCAGAGAAATGCACAATGAACTGCAGGTTTCTACAGAGTGCTATAGCATGTCTGAACAGAGTGAGGCTGATATCCTAGTAATAATTGTTGCAATTTTGGGGCAAACCAACCGTATCATAGGGAACAGATACAAATTATTGTTAATTTAAATGGGTCTTTTAACACCTTAAATGTCTGAGGCCCCCAACACCTTGCACACATCTCTAGCATTCAAGTACTTAAATGCTCACTTAAATAAATGGGAATTTTTTTCTGTCCTCTATGGTACAGTTGGATGGACCAGAATAATTCAAATTATTTTTAGTACATCAGCTTCTGTTTCTTCAGTCATAATCCAAGGGATTTTTGTTACCAAATAATCGTCAAGCAAAAAAAGCTATTACAAAATAAATTAAGCCAATTGAAAAAAGGCCAGAGTGGCCGTTTTAACCCGTTCGATGCTAAACATCTCCAATGCATTGTGCAGCTATCTGTAGCAGCCGAGGGATTAAGTATAAAGTGAAACTAGAGTCAATAATATGACATATAAGTGGTAAAATAATATTAGCTCTGCATCAGTCTATAATCAGGCAACGGATAGAGTAAAATGATACCTTTATTGGCTAGCCTTAAGTCTCTTCATCAGGCATATCTCTTAAAACATTCAGTTCATACTGGATAAACAATGGGCCTACAAAGTCCTGAATGGCTTATGAAAATCACTATTTTTTATCAGTTTGTAAACTGAAACTAATTAGCAGCATACTACAGCATGGATCAAAAAAATAGATGTAAATCAATTGCTGTCTGTAGGACAACTACCATGGAGCAAAAAATAGACAGATGTAAATCAACTGCTGTCTGTGGGACCATGGAGCAAAAAATAGACAGATGTAAATCAACTGCTGTCTGTGGGACACCTACCATGGAGCAAAAAATAGACAGATGTAAATCAACTGCTGTCTGTAGGACACAGTCACCTACCAATGGAGCCAACATCACTGCACTTTTTCTTAATCAGTACCCATGTTTTGTATGCAAAGGAATCATACAGAAATAGTATTGCAGTAACACGCACCTACACTGGTATCCCTCTACACCACTCTATTCTGTGTCGTAACATTGGTGCACATTGTTAGGAACAATGGCACCTCCCTAGGTTCCCAGCTTGCATCTAAACCTGCACCACTGTATTCAATGCCCCCATCTGCATACCGATTTTCATCAGATGTGCGCACACAGAATACATAGGGTTATTGAGAAACAGGTGCTATCTCAGGCTCTCTCTTAGGTCATTTATGCCCTTTCTTGGTGTGAAATAAAGTGTGATAGTATCAGCTACATCCATTCCCAAGTATATTATGTTGAATTTATAGATCCTTATTCCCATGGTAGTGTTTCCTTTACATTTTACTGATGCTGCGAAGGAAAAAAATGTACAGCGCACATTAGTATGTAATGGTAACATAACGTGTGAGACAGAAAGGAGTGAAGAAATCTCTCTCCCTACAACAGCAGAAATTACTCTTGGGCATTAGGGATTTCTCAAAAATTTTTAATTTAGTTTGATTTGGAGGGAAAAAAAAAAACCTCTCTTTAAAAATAATCTTACATGACAGCTGGCACAGTTTTAATAATGCTCAATTTTACTGACATCTAGTTTAGAACAACCAGTTATTGCATCTTGTCCTCTACTGGAGTTCAAGCAGTGTGCTCCAAAGGTGCCTTTGATGAACGAGATTATTTTGAAACTTAGGATAAGCTCCCTGCATCATAACATAGGTTTGAGGTGATTAATTCACAGTTCTTAATAGCATTCCAGAATATCTTGTTATGCACGTTTTAACCTTTACAAGAGTTCTAGAGTTATTCAATAACTCAACCCATTCCAACATGGTTCACAAATGCTACTTTGCGAATTGTGTAGGATACAGTGGTTCTCAAGCATCTTGCTTTGGTGGAACCCTTATAGAGGGTGTAGTCTAATTTAGTTTTCCAGCTGTTGTGTACTACAACTCCCATTACCACCCCAGAGCTGTTGACAGCTGTAGACCCCAACAGCTGGTGGTCAAGAGATCAACTACCCCTGCTTTATATTTTCAAATTAAATCTCTATGGAACACTAACATCTGAACATTTTAACCCCTTGTATGCTAGAGAGGTCTCCCAACAAATTGCTTTGCATGTACCAGTTACATATTACCGATACTATTTTTGGTTCATACAGGGTGAGTTTAGTGCCAATTAAGATAAAAATTACAGAAAACAAAACATCATCGTTTAAACCATGCACGAGCACTGATGGCCACCCCAGACTAGTTCTCCTGTTCACCATTATTTATATGTGCTCTGTGGAACCCCTTGCAGTTCTTCAGGGCAAGCGGTGTGAACACACTCTGAGCATCACTGGTCTAAATTATATTTTAACGCAAGCATGAAATATAAAGAGTTTACCCTAAATTCAAAATAGACATTTTATTTTTAAAACATTCTTGGGAGCCTTAAAAGGTGTTAGCGTGATGGTGATCGGCCATTGGCCTCTGATTATCTGCATGCAACTGTTGGACAGCCCTAACGGACAACCCTTGCTTTCAACAACAGATCATTTTAGGTTACAAAATAAAAAAAAAAAGGTAGCTAACCATTGTTTCCTAAACGTATTATTTTTTTTTCTGTTTGACTACCCAAGCACACAAATTCGGACTTTTGGAATAATAGATGATTAGGGATTCTAGCAGCTTTCTATTGTTTTATACAATACTGACATCTTAGGTGATAATAAAGGGATTGCAAGAACCTATGGCTCTTCAGTTTTTGGTGGACTAAAACTCAATGTAAATGTGCGAATCCATCTATCAAGGCAAGCAACAAACTTTAACTCCTGGATAAGCCAATTAGACCAGAGGCATCAAAAGACAAACCATTTCTTTGATGCAGAGTGTTGTTTGGCAGCCCAATACCATGCAGATTTTCCATTGCTTAGGAACCAGCAGGTGCTCCAGACAGCATATTGTGACTTATGAAGAGTCATATCTTTTTTAAAACTTGTCTCAGAAGTAGGACATCAAGTGTTATGTTCCATATTAATACATCCCCCAGGGAAATCTCTAATACTAAGAGAAATATTCCAAACTCCAAAGTGACAGCTTAGTTCATTTCCAGACCAAAATCTCCTACAGACTTCAAGAAAAAAACTGTCTGAAAATAGTCTATTGCAGCTGATTTAGGGTTTATAAGCCAACTATAAATGTGTTTTAAATCTCTGCAAAGTCAATTTAAAACTCTATGAACAGTCCATTTTTATTGACTTTATACTATGTTACAAAATTAGTGACTGAAATAAGTTAAAAGATTGTGCAGAGGTTTTGTAATACTTCGTTGTAAATATTTTTGGGGGAAGCGGAGTTCACTTTTGGATATTATAATGAAATATTACTACAGACCTATGGACAGTTCAGGAGGAGCAATTCGGGGCAGACCAACTGTACTCCAAATACATATTCCCACAATTCAAATTGATTTGAACCTTTTTAAGGAACAAATGGGTATGCATACATTTGCTTTGAAATGTGATACAAGCCCCATTTGGCCCATACAGGGTTAATCGGGCTTTTAAGGTGCTCTAAGTCCAATATAAAGTAACATGAATTTTATTTCTACCTGTGATGCATTTGGATTGAACGGTACACCCATGACTACACAATCATAATTGGGATATTTCCTTTACACCATTAATGCGGAACTCATTCTCCACACAGCTGTGGTAGCCTTGAAGTGCATGTGATAGCCTAAAACTTTGTTCTTAAATGGCCAAGACAGTACAGGTCTCCATAATTTCACACAGGTTTTGCAGTCAAAATAATGGAACTCCTAACTGGTACGTGCAGTGTCGGATATAACAAAACCCTGCGCTGCCTCAGCCTTATTGGAAGGTATAGGACACCCTGACACTGGTTTTAATTGTATCCTTTTACTTCTTTGTAAAAAGCACAGACAATTTTGGTAGACAGAAACAAAGAATAATGAAAAATAAAATAAACAAAGGGAAAACACGCTGACATTATATGAACATTTAGTCAATGATGCCACATTAGTACACAGCCTACAAAGCCTGTTAGCGTTTGTAAAGAAACGCTAGATGTGTCAGCAGATGAAGGTCACATTGTAATGTGCTGGCATAGATTTTCTTAAGGGGAGAAACTGTCATAATCTCATGCTAAGTACATTTGAAGAGGGGGAAAAAAAAAACATACTATTTAATTCAGATTTTATTCTATTATGTGCCTTTATTTTGAAGCAGTTTTCATATGTGTAAATCGGAGTCATAAAGTGTTACTTCTGTATTAGAAGTATTTACGAGACACTGAAAAACAGTTGAACAGGTTAAGGAGAAAGGGCGGGAATCAGAAAACAGGAAGTGGAGGAGTGACAGTTGAAAACAGACAGTATACCACAGCCAGGACAACAACTGGGTACATTGCAATAGGAGGAGAAGTCTATATTACAGCCCCCACCCTTACATCATGGATGCTTTTTTAGATATGCACCGAGCACATCCTGCTCCTCTTGCTTGTACACAGCCATGTTGTCGATGGCTGCCACTGTAATCAGAGTGCTGTTTCAAAGATGATTCTAGACCATGGACAGACAATATGAGGCCTTACAGCCACTGAGGAAGAGAATTCCCATCACCCCTACCAGCAGAAAGCTGGCAGGGAATGATGAAAGCTATGCTCTCCTCAAAAGCTGGAAGGCATCAGGCTCCTCATCCATTTTCTAGACATTAATGAATAATACTGACATATTCAAAGGGCTGTCAAACTTTATTTAAAAAAAAAACATGTATTTTGGGCTTTTCCTGCTTATAACAACAAGAATATTTATATTTTTGTGATTTGCGTCCTTACAAAGTAATTACAGTTTAAACAGTTGTTTATTACATCAATAGTGCCATCTAGTGTGCAGACATTTCACCTGCAATTCAGTTATTCTATGGAAAACATGAGCCACTGGCTCCAGCTTTCTGTACAATGTGATAGTATCAGCTCCAGCAGTATGTGACAATTTGACAGATTGTTTTTATTTAAAGTTATAATCAGAAGTGGTAGTGCCCTTGATTTACTGAGCAGATAAAGGACTACAGTATACAGATTTTTTTTTTTCTTCATAAAAAGTGTATTGCTCCTTTAAATGTATAAAACGATTTTTTTTTTTTTTTTAACCTTTAATCATTCCCCTTAATCCTTTTGAATGCCAGAGAGGTATCCAACGCATTGTTTTGTAATGCGTTTGATACCTCTCTGACACTTAAAGGGTTAACCATGGTTCTCAAAACTATACCAAGTGCGGCCAAGAGGTTTCTTGAAAACACAAAATGAACGTTTTGGGAAAAAAATGACTGACAGAAAACCATTATTCCGTTTAACCCCTTGGATCCAAAAGACATCTCCAAATCATTAACCCCTTCACAACCACGGTGCTGGGAAGTAACCCTCCCTTAAGGGCCACTTTGGTCTTTCCGATGCGCTTATACATGTGACGTCTTGAGTGTATCAGTGCTCCATGTTGGGGACTGAGAGAGACAGCTCCAGTCTTGGAGTAGTCAATTTCAATCCCCATTTTTACTTACAGCTTTCTCGGTGGAGTGATGTAAGTAAAATATACGTGACGTGCTATGACCGTCACTGGCCCTTATGGCAAAAACCGCATAGCGGTCATAGCACGGCATGTGGTCCTTAAGGGATTAATACAGTTTGCAAGAGGTCTTTAGCATCAATAGGGTTAAAAAGGCACACTAGAAGCAAATGTCTTCACTATACAGTTAACCTTTTAAGTGCCAGGGGATGAACACCACAATTCTCTTCAATGTGTCACTCAACCCTCTGGTATACCAAGGATTAATCAGTGTTTCAGCTTGGCTGAAAATCTTATGACTCACCAATCTCTAACAAGCGGACATTAACCCATTTAAAACACCTTACTTAGCTTTCTGCGTTGCAACAGAATTACCTTTTGCAAGTACATGGACATCATAATTACACCAGAAATTGAGCTATTTGAGCTCAGAATACTAAACAGTATGCAGCATTAGTCAAGTGACAAACTTATGTAAGTGCCCCAAGAACAAATTATTTTTTTTTATTTGGGATCATTAAATATAAAAGGAATTGTAAGTAAAAAAAAATATATATAAAAATAAAAAAAAAGTGAATAGTTGACAGAATCACAAACATTCTAATGGGCCAACATAAAGGCACTTTGGTATCAAGGCCTCTTGGGTTTGGAGTAGCCTCTGATAAGTCAAAATCAAGGACACTGTTGTAGCATTGCATTTTCAACAAGAGGTCTACAAAAAATGTATAGATAGAGTTTCAAGCATTGGGTTCTACAATAATTTCCAACTCTGGGCTTCGGAATATGGTGAAGGCCTATGGTTATATCCTTAGCAACAGGTGATATCTTATAAGAACTGTCCCCCATTTTGTTAAATAATCCCTACATTACTCATTACTGACAAGCATGTATTAAAAGCACCATATTTGGTAATTATAATTCGTATATTCTACAAATGAAAGCAGATTTCAAAAACAGTTATTCAGAAGTCAAAGAAAAATATTCTGTGCAAGTAATCTATAAAAACCAACAGAGCAGAAATCTGAATAAATATGCTATTTTGAAGGAAGAGAGACTTCAAAATAGCATTTTCTCTTGTTTAAAATCTATCAAAGCATCTGCCTGGTAGATATTAACAAATCTGCTCCTGCAGGGGGATGTAACAAACACTTAAAGGGCAAAATAAATAGATATATTTATCAGACATTGAACTTTTGCTATCCGTCGGAATAGGACTATAGAACCAGATGGCACTGAAGTGACAAGCTGTATTTTATTAATGAGCATTCAGAATGTAAAAAAAAATACCAGCAACTAAATAATAAACGTGCCACATTGTATTGAGTTTCAGATCTCAACAATAGCATGTACCACAAGAGATTCCTTCAGGCTCAAGTCAGTTCAATGTATAATTCACACTATAACGCATGATAATCATATGTCACAAAATGATGTCAGTAGAAAATTTGCAGGGAAAGAAAAGTGTGTCATATGTTGCATGTCTGATGATAAAATATGCTCTTCAAAAGGTGTAATATGCGTTTAGCCAGTCACAAGCTGTTATCCCACCTGACAGCATATCATCTAAAAAAACCATATAATTTAAGTGTTCATTTGATTAATTTTAGAAATACACTTTTTTTTTACTAATCCAATTATGTAAAAGTAATAGTTCTCAAAATGTCTTAGTGTTTAAGGGTACATTTCTGGGGTAAGCCAACGACACACCAGGAGACAAATAAAAATTCCCCAAAGGGATTTTTCAACCTCTTGAATGCTAGAGATGTCTCCAGCACATTACCATTAAAGGGGAACGGTCACTACAAATAAAGTTCCCCCTCCATAATTAGCCCTCTAGTAATAAGCTTACCAGTGGTACGGTTATCCAGAATAATTACTGCATTACTCAGAAATCTTACTTGTGCCGAGATTGACGGCCAGGCAACAGCGCAGACATTTTTGCTTACAGACATCTGTGCGCCTGTGCGGTCAGTTCCGGTCTCCTCTAAGTGTTGCATGGTACCTATAGGTACCAAAAGGTACTGACGGCACAGGTACGCAGATGCCTCTAAAGCAGGGCTTAAAATTTTAAGTCTTTTGCTACTAGCCAGACCTGAAAAGTTACTCGCCACTGCAAGCCATAGCATACCCACCAGGGCTGAATTTCTACTCGCCAGGGCTACATTTTCATTCGCCATTGGCTAGTGGAAATTTTGAGCCCTGCTCTAAAGCGCTGTCAGTCTCAGCACAAGTAGGATTTATGAGAAACAAGGTATTTATTCTGGATACCAGTACCAATGGTAAGCTTATCGCTGTATGACTAATTATATCGGGGGGGGGGGGGGGTGACAGTTCCCCTTAAACATTCACAGTAAAAACCTTATCTGGGACAAGGCAACTGCTTATTTGTTTTAGAATGGCAACACTTTAGTGTTCTGAATTAGGCCGTAAAGGACACTTAACAGTGCCAGAGGAGCACACAACACCTTACTTTTCGTATCGCTCTGGCACTCCAAGGGTTAACAAAGTGAAAGCTAAGGAGGGGCCCAACACACCGAGAAGCATTGAATTGGAAATCTCCCTACCATCCAAAGCATTAAAAAAAAAATAAAAGCAGAATTAACCATTTTATGGATGGGAATTTAACAATAGTTTTCAATTCCAACTATGAACAGACTTTTTCAGAAGCCCCTGAGTGCGTAAAAACCTGAATTATGTCTATCTACTAGAGAAGCTCACAGGATGGATGCTGTAGGCCTCTGAAGCAAACAAAACCTTCAATAAATTTCCCATAAAACCCCTGAGAGAAAAGCCTACGCCAACATGAAATGTTATTGTATTCCTACTGTTATAAATAAATATGAAAAAAAAAACATTATATAAAGACCGCCAATGGAAACTTTCCAACACACTTAAGGAAACACTTTGAATATTTTCCTCTCGTTAAAATTCCACTTCTTAAATATGGTTGTTATGATTTATTCATTAAAGTATCTTAATTAGGACCATCTTTATTTCGATCCTCCAACTCAAGAGATGGATACAAGAAGCAGATTATAGATGAAAATGCATAGCAGAGCCCTATAATACTGTCCACTGCCTAATAAGGTAATTAGCTGGCTATAAACATGGTTATCACCACACTTATTCTAAAAGTTCTATAACTATTAAAAATGTAGCTTGAAAAGTCAATATTAATCATGTTCGTCAATGACAAAGTTCTTATGACACGCCAATCCTGATCCATAACTGGCTGAATTAAGCACTGGGGCTTTGAAAGGCTTCTGTTTTGAAACAGAACCATTTTATGCCTGAAGGTGGAAAAAGTAATTGGATCCAATGTGCATATATCTAAGTAGTTATACTTTCGGAGATTAGGGGCTGGATTCTATTACATTAGATAAATGTTAACACCCGTTTTATCAAAAATGTTCCCACTGAGGTCTATGGGGAAACCTGGAGATAAAAGCAGAGCTAAATTTAGCACCTGCAATAGAATCCAGCCCTAGATCTCTACTTTACACATAGAGAGTATAATGTCCTATGGAGAACTAGGGGAGATGCAGTAAGGGGTGGTAGCAGTGGCGTAACTATAGGGGTCGCAGGGGTTGCACCTGCGACCGGGCCCGTGCACTCCAGGGGCCCGGCCTCCCCCTGCGACCCCTCCTCCAGGTGCCAGCAATCTCCCGCCGGCGCTCTCGTAATGCAGAGAGCTGGGAGATGACATCATCTCCCATCGCTTTGCATTCCGAAGAGGACCGCACAGGAGCTCCAAGTAAGAGATGGGGGCATTGTGGAGAGGGTCAATGTGGTCGGGGGGGGGGGGGGGCCTGTGGTACTTCTTGTACCAGGGCCCGGAGGCTTCTAGTTATGCCTCTGGGTGGTAGGTTATAAAGTGGAGTTGACTTCTCAAAGTCCTGTTATTTTATGGAGCCTACGCACTAAGTTCTCCTCAACTTTGTAGATCTTGGTGGATTAGCCTCTATAGAATAACATAGGAACTGGAAAAGTGATATCACTGCCGAAATTATCTCCACTTTACCACAGCTTAGTGCATAACCCCCTGGAGCAAACCAGCTTCAACATAGCGAAAAACTGCCATGGAGTTAAATTTGTTTTCTAATACAATGAATGACAGAGAGGTTTCCAATGCAACGCACTGCATCACAATGCTCTGGAGACTTTGTTTTATCATTCGGGGGGGGGGGGAGTTAACCATTTGAGTGCTAGAGAGGTATCTGTTGCATTGAATAGCTTTCTGGCATTCTAAGTGTTCAAAGCCTCAATTAAATCAATGGGAATGTAGGCAATTTTTATATGCCCCTGATGGTGTAGTTGGTTTGCTTCAGAATAGCTCCAATTATTCTTAATACATCAGTCTAAGAGCTATGGATGAACATAGATAGACAATTTGATACATCTTCTTATAATCTGGTGTAATATCAGAACTTGATTCTTCCACCATAAATTACAAAGACAGGATATAAAAATTACAGCAGCATTTTTATGCATGGATATGAAGGCATGACAATTGAATAATAACACTTTTTTAATTCCAAATTCTATTGGAAACGTGCCTTCGTACATAGGCCACAATTTGTTATTTGAAAATATTTTACTCTCTAAAGAACTTGCCTGCATAACATTTAAAACCTCTTCTTCCATTTCATAATTATGTAGCCTATATCCAAAGCAAAGTATATAACCATACGAGTGCCAAAGGGGTATACGATGCATTGCTCACCCCTCTGGTGCTTAATGGGTATAACTAAGACTGGAAAAGGGGCACAACTCCAGTATTTGTATTAATAGAATTATAAAATTAACACAGGAGACTGGGAATTTATATATGCTGTGGCATGGTCTTTATGTTTAAAGGGACACTAATGTCCCATAAAAAATTATTCTGGTTTTGTAGATGGAAAAAACAAAAACATTTGACGCAACTCCCATCTCTCAAACTGCTATGGTTTGAGAGATATTTGCATTGAAAGCTCCCCCCTCCCTCCCCTTCTCTTGACATCAGCACTGTGCTGACAGCAGGAGATCCCAGCCCAGGGACCAGCCGGTGGCTCTGCAGAAGAGCTGAAAGCGTGTTATTTAAAACTAATTACTTCATTGGAAAGGTCTACAAAGTGTGCTTGGTTTGTAAGCACACTTTGTAGACCTTTCCAATGAAGTAATTCTTTTTAAATAATGCAATTTCAGCTCTGCTGAAGAGCCGCCTCGAGTCGGCTGACTCAGATCTCCTGCTGTCACAGCTTTACAGCTGACATCAGGAGTAGGAGGGAGAGGGGGGAACTATCAATGTAAATATCTCTCAAACCATAGTGGTTTGAGAGATGGGAGTTGCTTCAAATATTTTTTTTTTTCATCTACAAAACAAGAATATTTTTTATGGGACAATACTGTCCCTTTAATAAAAGTGTTACAAAACCCAAGTATTCATGAACAAAAAAAAAAAAAAATCAGGAGAGAAAGTTTAAACGTTAACAGCCGATCATTTTGTTTTATGTTCAAACAATCTTTACACTTTGACTGCCAGAAGGGTACACATTGTACATCCCTCTGGCACTCAAAGGGTTACAACAAATCATAATCCTGGTGTTTTGTTCAATAATGGGTTTACTATTTAGCATACAAAAGAAAACAGCTGCCTTTCCCAGCAAGCCAAAGGTATGATTTTCCCTGAGTTGTGTAGGGGGTTCTGTACAGGTAAAAATGATGATATGTAAAAATATAGTGTGTGGGGAACGGCAAACAAGATTCAGACAAATAAGAAAATATTTCTAATGACACCTGCTTCAAACCAGATCTGAACATATTACCAAGGGTACATCGTGTTATGGTAGGCTACATACCTGTTAATGAACCATTGCCTAACCGTTTGCTTACAATTATAAATGTCTACTAAATTGAGATTTAGAACAAGTTGCTCTATCATTCTCAGCTGCAGGCACCCACAAGGGTGCATACACTCCCAAATCTTGCCCATTAAATATAAAACAAAGACTCATCCAAAGATCTGGATAATAAATAAAGTTGCGTTTCCTAGGAAACCTTTTGCCTTTTTAGTAAGGCTGTTCCAAGCTTGGATAGGATAAAAGCAGTTTGATTAGATTGTATATGACCTTTAAAGGATTATATACCATTTAAGACAGAAAGGAAAAAATAGAGACTTAAAACTATGAAGTCTTAAAAGTTTAGCATGGTAGGGTGGAACACGTCTGCCAGCAGTTTTCGCGGTATCGATGATGTGTTCTGCTTATGCACTGCTTTATGGAATTGGTGGGCATAGAAATATAATCCGTTAGACACTTGGATGGCTTGTAAACAGAGTATGTAAAAATTTCTAAGGCTGGTTGTGATTGAACAATACGGAGAATGTCCTTTTCATCTTGATACTAAACTGCAGCTCTTCACGCTGTCCAGCATAAACAAGGACCAGAAATGTCTCTTGTTTTAGGACCAAAGGCCTTTCTCCCACAACCCATTCTATCGACTTCCACAACTTCATGGACTAAGGTCATCAGCAGTCTCCATCAGTTGCCATTACAAGCATCATCTCACTTTTGCCCATCTCCTCCAAGGCACTAGCCAGAGTGTTGAGGTCACCATCATCTTGGTGTAAGGCTTCCCATAAGTCCAAGATAACACCTGTTGGACTGGCTTTGGTGGCAAAATAGTTAAGATACCTGGAAGAAAAATAGATTGGAAAAAAAAAACAGGAATGTCAAATCTCTGTCATCTAGCAGGTTAAATAGCAATTATTCTGTTTTACTAAATCTGCTCTTATACAAAGCCTGTGGTACAATGACAGCCCCAAAATGTATCCTAACAACTCTAATGCATCAGTAAAATGTATGGCTCTCAGCCACAAACTATTCAGTCGTGTTTCCCCATAGACCCAATGTGTCAGGCTTTCATGTCCGATACAGAGGGTCTATGACCTGCATTCCATCGGCCAGGATATTGTACAATGCAGTTCAGTCTCTCCCTGGGAATTATAAGAGGTCTGATTAATTGTGAAATCAGAGATAGTGATAAAATGTTGCACTATCCCTACAGCATACAGAGATAGTGATACAAATTTGCACTATCCCTACAGCATATAAAGCACGTAGTACTGCAGGGATAGTCATACATTCTATCACTAGCCTTGGTTTCATAGTCCCTGACAGAAAGATCTATGTTAACAAAAAATCAGGGAGCTCAGTGTGACCGTAAAAAATGGGTGAGGATGAAAATAATAATAAAAAGTATTTTCTGCAAGTGAATAAAATGCAAAGTTGATTAAATATATATATATATATATATATATATATATATATATATATATATATATATATATATATATATATATATATATACCATTTATGACAAAGCCAATAACACATCAATCTAACATAAACCATATTAATGTATGGGAAAATTGTGACCACTCTAGAGTCATAAAATCTTACCGATCCATGCTAAGCTTTTGCGCCAGAAGTCTCCAGTCATTGCCTCTGGAATTGGGGGCATCCAAACTATTGCAAATTTTCTGCCGGATTGAGAAGGGCATTTTAAAGGCATATGGTCCCAATTGCGTCGTTATGTTGCTTGCAGGATGTGAACAAAATGGATCAAATGATTTGACATTCTGGCAAAAGTAGAGTTACCGGTTATTGATTATTTTCTTTCAGTATTCTGGTCTTAAATTTGATATTTATCATATATCTATCTAAAAATTGTTCCTGGTTCAATGTCCACCCCTCCCTAGGGCAGCAGGGGGCAAAGCTTGCCACACAGCAATGAATCACAAGTTAGTAGTGATTTTTGACAAGAGGTGCCGGGGGGGGGGGTACCCCACTGACCATTCCTGTTGACATTGTTGCAGTAACATTCACAGGGGTGGGTATTTGGACGGAGTGGATGGGAGAGAAGTCCCCATTTCCACTACTGTCCAAATCACTGCAGTAAGATTCTCCACCATAGAGTTCTAACGTCTGCTGAGATTCACAGGGGCAGTGATCTGGGCAGGAGTGGCCATGAGCAATGCTGTGCAGCATTCACTAGTTTACATATAAATTAAGCAGTATATAGTTTTTCCTTCTAATAAAAAAAAGCAATATTAACACATTCAATAAAAAGATATGCACTGTGATATATTTAGAATACACTGCATTATAAAACCAGATAGATGCTCTTGTTTCTCAACTATGCTATCCCTTTTAATGATGGACATTCCATATTCACAGCAGAGATAATTGCTAGGCATTGAGATGCTTTCCACCACTAAACTATTCCTGCATAATTAATGTTCTCCATACACCACTAGTTCCAAATAGAATTAAATACCAATACATATATACGCAGCCATCATAAAGGAATTACTGCAATAAGGCTATGAACATAAAGTTTTATGATCTTCTCGATCAGAATATGTGCTTGTTTGCAAATTAAACAACAAAAAATATCATGGAATAAAATTGGATGAGAAAGTGTGTTCAAGGGGAATTGCAATATTTATATTAGAACATTTGTTTCACGGTTATGTACATTTCAATCCAAAAATAAGATTAGCTTTTCTAGATTGTATGCAATTTAACCCTTTGGGTGCTGGAAATGATTCTAACCCATTGATTTGCAATGTGTGGAGATCGTTCTAGTATCCAAGGAGTTAATACTGGTCTAGAATGTCCCAAAATATAGTTTAACACTACAATAATCACTATTAATTCCTCAACTTAACGTCTGTCTTGTATAATGAACTTGCCTATGGCTTTTCATGGGAATGGTTTATTTCCATTGACCAAGAGTTACATGCAAGTAGTCTGTATGACTGAGTCTAATAGGAAATAAGTCTCTGCAGGTCCAACTTTTTATGGGGTAGAACAGGGCTTAAAATTTGAAGTCCTTTGCTACTAGCCAGACCTGAAAAGTTACTCGCCACTGCAAGCCATAGCATACCCACCAGGGCTAAATTTCTACTCGCCAGGGCTAAATTTTCACTCGCCATTGGCTAGTGGCGAGTGGAAATTTTGAGCCCTGGGGTAGAACATCTCTTACTTTAATAAAGGCCAATAATGGTGGTCTGAATGCTATACAAGTAAAATGTTGTCTTCAGCAGGCCACCAATGATCCAAAGAAGTCCTTGAGGAGCATTTTATCAGGAAAGCCCTAATCAAAGCCTAATTATGAAAACTAAGACCAAAAATGAAACTGGTTAATATACATTTTAATATCATGTATTTATAGCTGACAAAAAGTAAAAAAGTATTTCTTCTTGTTAGATCCCAAATATGTCAAACTAAAATTGTTAGTGTGTGTATAGAATGTCCTACTCAGATAGCATTTGGTTAAATTTGATTGTGCAATATATTCAAAAAGGATGGTCCCTTATTTGAGACTATTTACAAAAATATGGTACTATTATTACCTTAGCCACCCTTCAAGACTTATGGCAATGGATGTCAGGGATCCCATTTAAGAAAACAATGGATTCTCCCATACAACACCTATACATCTAGGTTTTAGGCCTCAGAAAGCACATAAAATGATATTTACTTAGATACTAAAAATAAGTTAAGTGTTAGGATTTCATTAATGAAGACAAAACATTTAATTTGTACAAATAATGCTGAATTTAGGAGAAAAAGTAAATGTCTATATTTCTGAAAGCAGGGTTTAGTACTTGTTCCCATTAAAGGGGAACTATCACAACTATACAACTTTGGCTAAAAAGTAACTTTATATAGCAACTAGCTGGCCTACTAGTGTCAATGTTTAAAAAAAAAAAAAAAAAAAAAAAGACATTTTAAAAAAAATTGGATGAAATTAAACATTTAAAGCTGATCCTGTGCCTTCCTTCCAGAAAGACTGTGGGTACAGCTCTGCACCGCAGTCTGTCACTCTTTCTCTGCTCCCCTCCCACGTAGAGTCTGGATCCAGCCTCTCTTATAAGCTGGAGCGCTGTCTGGCCAATTTACACCCATCATCTCCATGGTAAGTCTCTCTTTTACAAATTATATGTTTAAAAAATGTATAAATAGAAGCCGCATTGTTGCATAACCTTAACCCCTGATGAAGTGAATATCCATTCAAGAAATGTGTGAGGGAAGCTTATACCAATAAAATATTTATATATTTAATATTAAGCTGTTCTTGTTGGCACTTTCTATTATAAGTCAGGTCAGGCTTTAGACACTGGTGCATTTTAAGAGATTATACGGTGAGTGTTCTCTATAAGGGGCCATTTGGGAAATATTTGTAACACAGATCTACTCTTAGATCAAGCATCTGTTTTCCACATTAAGGATTCCCCATAAAAACTACTGGATCTAAGGAATGATCGTCTGAATACAGTGTCCGAGGTCTAGCTATTACGTTGGCAGCGATTCACATCCCTTTCATCAACAGTGATCCTTGTGGGCTTTACTTGCAAGAACCTATCTAAGTAGATTCATTGCATTTATTTTACCACTGTATTCATTAAAGGGATAGTAATACTTTGTTTTATCTTTATTTTATGTTGTAGGCATTAAAAAACACGAAGAACGATATAAGTCTTATCTCTCCAACCTTTATGGTTTGAGAGATATTCACAAGCAAAGTTTCCCCTCCCGCCCCTTTTATCTAGTGTAAGCCATCTCTTCTCAGATGTGGAATCTGGTTGTAAGCAAAGACAGATAACAGAAGGGGACAATCTTCTTTCTTTCTATGAGAACAATGAAGGCCCTGCCCCCCTTGACAAGTTTTTCAAGTTTTTCCCTTATCTTAATTGAAAATTGTCCCTCTCTGCAGTCTACCTGGGCACCTCCCTTCTGATCTGGCTGAGCAGTGTTACATCAGTAAAAGGGGCGGGAGGGGGATACTTTATCATTAAATTACTCTTGAACTATAACTCTGACAGAATTGAAATAACACTCTCCAACGTTCAAATACTATGATGATTAATTAGAGCTGCTTTTATTACGAAACATTACTATCCCTTTAAGATTACTCTCAGATGGTGTGCGCTTGCAGTCTGATGATGCTTTGTGACAAACCTGTCCAAGCCCACTGTCTTTCACTGTCAGCTGATCTCTATTAGAAAGACATTTGCATGCCGAAGTTTATATCAGAGCGGTAAGATGAGGCATCAGTATAGTTATTAAAAACAAAGAAATGGTAGCATGTGTTCCATAAGAGTACCATTGTTTCTCACCTCTTCCAGTGACGTGTGCAGCTGGAATATCTGTCCTTCTCCTTCCACCTGCCTCACACAGATTTTGCACGTAAGTTCTGTTGAAGCCAGGCTGTACCTCTCCATGGTGAATGTGCAATGTAACGACCGCTGACTTCCACTCCAAATATGGTAAAATGGAATCTCCTGAATTAAGCAGAAACATTTATTATTTTCTGTACTGCAATATTATCCATTTTTTAAGGCCACCTGTGGCCATCACTATGGGCACAGCAAAATGAGCTGTATATGTCAGTGATTCTGAAACGGTGTTCTGTAGACCCTCATGGTTCCCCAGAGATGTACTAGGGAACCTAAGGACAAAATATAAGTAATAGATCAGGGCACTAAGTCTCAGCTCCAGTCCTCAGGGCCCACCAACAGGTAAGGAATTTACAACATCCCGAATTAAGTTCAGGCACATTAATCACAATCAATGAGTCACTGATTAAGCAGGGATATTGTGAAAAGCTGAAATTTTGTGTGTATCAAAGACAAACACTTAGAAACACTGGATCAGGGGAACACAAGACTAGGATGGCAGACGGTGAGACTCCTGTATTGAACAAAAGTGGTGCAAATCTGGCCAAACCAGTTGCACTATGACCAAATAATAATTACCAAATCTCTCACGATTTAATGTGACAGTCAGGCTTCTTGTTTACATTATGTATTCTGCAAGTGCATAAAATGTTAAGTCAAATTGCCTGTACTTTTTATTTTTTCATCTTTATTATTATTTTTATTTTTTTTGTGAACCATCAATATACTTAACATATGCCAGGTACATGCTGAGGTGCCACTAAACCTGAGAACCTTCTTCTCCAATCTTCTGGAGGTATACTAAAATCTGGGGGTGGGATTGTCCAAATAAGGAGATTCATATCATAAAGTGGGCGGGACTTGGTTAGGGGAAGGTGAGGCAGGGTTTGCCCTTAATATAGGTGGAGAGTGGGAAGTACAGGGCGGACAGTGGTGACAGTTACAATGGAACTAAAGGATATCAGTGAATCAGCAATTACGTATAAAAAACAGAGTCTCTGGGTCAAATCAACAGAGTTTCCATATATGGGCTCCACACAATGATACTTCACAGAATGTGCATATTTGAAGATTATAGGTGTAATCCACTATGCTAAAGAGGTGCAGTTCAGCAATTCTGGAGCATAGGGAACTGATTTAAACAGGTGTGTAAACTTCTTGAATGCTAGACAGCTCTCAAATGCATTTCTCTACAATGCGTTGGAGAGCTATCTAACATTCAAGGGATTAAAAGCCCACTTTAAAATCAATAGTACTTTTTATATCTCCCCCTGTAGTGCACCTGGTACAATATAATGTACAATATAAGATCAGGTGAATCATTAGGAGAAGATTACAAAATTACAAACAAATTTACATGTGCTAGATTTTTTGCTGCTGTCCAGTTTTACCATTATAATAATATTTGATAAAACATGCAGGAAATGGTCGCTAGCCATTGGAAAAGAAGTGAAGCTAATTACAAGATCAGAACAGTTATGCTGTAGTAAGCAATCACATGATGTTTTGCTAAATTACACAATATCCCAACATACTGGCTATCTGAGATGCTTTGGTTTACAAGATCCAAGGCAGCAGATGTCCCTTTATAGGGAATCACAATTACATTACAAGAAGCAGCTCGCTCTTTCTAGGGACGATAATGCTGCACATGGTGATGTATAGACTTGCCAGTTATCTGCTTTGCATGGGTTCTGGCTACTGACCTGATATTTGGCCAGTAGTTTGCTTCTCCACAGTGAATGGGGAATATCATGGATGGATAAACGCAGGTTGTGGTAACTGTCCTTAAACATCAGAGGCTTTGGTTCCTCTACTAGGTAACCTCCCAAGGTCTTCTCCAGCTCGAGTACTTCCTGAAAGCAAAAGAAGGTGCAAAGTTCTTAGTATACATCAAAACAGATCATGGCTCTATTGTATACAAAGTAAATGTGGATCACTTCTTGGGCAAACCAAGTGCACTTTCTTAAATTTTTATTTTGCAGCTGCTTTCTCACAGACTTTCTTCATTTTTCTTTTGTGCACGTGGCCTATATATTTGAACAGCCAATTTTACAATATGTCTTAAAAAAAAAAACAAAAAAAAAAAAACTCCATATTTTCTTATATTTATAAAGGAATTTCAAGTTTAAAATAACACATAATTAATAGAAATTATCTTCTCATGCTTATATCACATAAAGCCAGACAGCTTAGAAACACCAACATCTAAAATGATCTGGGGTAATTCACACTCAAGTTAAAATACAACAAAGTCTCTCAATCTAATGTGTGAAGAGCACTTGGGCCAATGAGATGGACAAAACTGGGGGAGTGTTGAAAAAGGCAAGACAACTGCAATAAATATAAGAAATACAATTTGTGTTTTTTCAAATATGGTAAACATGTAAAAATTATAACTTTTGTGTAAAAACGGTACATGTTTTTCAGCAGGATTGCATGACTTTTGCCTTCAAAAGTGGTGCAAGGAAAGAACTGTTGTCATAAAACACAAATCTTTTAAAAACATTTATTGAAAGGAAACCATCATAAGACACAAATGGAACACTTGTCTCTCAAAGAACCATAACACAGCATGTCATAGAAATTGGGGAACTAGAAAGAATGGAGGAGGATCCCCCCCCCTCCACATCCCGCATCACTGATACAGAGAAAAAGAGCACTGAGAATGTTTTAGATCCAGACTTTCAAGATTGATCCTCAAGGGCCACCAACAACCCAGATTAAGCATATGTGAGTTAATCAGTGGCTCATTCATTTTGATTGGCCCACCTATTCTTAAACAGTGAAATCCTAAAATCCAGGACTGTTAGCCCCTGGTGACTGAACTCAGACACCTCTGCTCTAGAGCTTTACTCAGACCTCCCGTTTCACACCCTGCTTTTGTTATGTCTCTTTCCATTCTTGCAAGTCCAGCCACGATTTGAGGAGGTGGTTTCAGATAAAGTGAATATGTTCAGTGCCTGAACAAGGAAGAGAAATGTGGACCCTCTCCTTTGCCTTGCTCCGAGTGCAGCAAGCCCAGATGATGAACTGAGTGTTTGGAGAAGGCATTATCGGTCATATGCACAACAAAATGTGTAGCAGTTCTGAAGCAAATCTACTGCACTAGGGAACATATTAAAGGCGCAAAATTCCCTAAGTTAGAGACAAGCTCTAGCATTTAAAAGGTAAAAACCTTATTTAAATAAATGTTAATTTTCATTTCCCATAAGGTTATGGTGAATTATTCCAGAATCCCTACTGGTTTGCTTTGTGCACCTGGATCTTACTGTGACACACCTCACTACTGTTTCACAGCCACCTGGGGTGTCCTATCCAGTTGCCAATCCCCACTTATGTCCCTTCCTCATCCCACACATCCCTGTTAAGCTGCACTGGGTACATTCCCAGCCCTTCTTTGTTCTCCATGGTAAGTCTAAGATGCTACATGTCCAACTAATTGAGGCATGCCCAACTAATTGAAGCTCAAAGCATTACCATTTAGTATAAGATATAAAACTTTACTCCATGTGAACCAAAATATCCAAGCCAAAAGCCTGTGTTTCAGTGCACTGTAGGACAATAAAGTACAAAGCACTGACAACACAACCCTACTCCATTTATTTATTCATCTAATCTCCTAGCAAGATTGTTTGTTCACATATCTGTTGAGATAATTAGGCCATTAGGAAGAAATCCACTCACTTGTGTGCAAAACCTGGAAAGTGTAATAAAAATAATTACTTTTTTGCCCTTTAAACACTGAAGAAGCTCAGTGAGAACATTAATTATATAAAAGCTACAAGGTTAGACACATATATGTTGCTTTAATAAGATGTATTTGAATATTTAAAATAATAAAATAGGCAACAGTTTAATACTTTTAATTAGAAAAATCTTTTAGTACTGGAGAGGCTGCCTCTGCTTAGCATCTATGAAAGGTCTGCTAATTAAATTCCCAGGATTAAGCTATTTCTATGACTGATTTACCATGGTAATGGACTGTTTTATGTCAGCTAAGTTTAATTGGCTATCGTAAAAAATGCTTTAGATTATGAATCAGAACTTCTTAAAAAAAAAAAAAAATAAATAATATTCCTTTAATCCAAAATTCAAATAGATCACCTAAAAACAGCCTTGTTGATTTTGTAAAAAGCTTTCAAAATCACCTGTATGTTGTATTAACCATTTGAATTTAAAAGATTAGATTTATGCATTATGCTAATTAAGGCATGCTGTGAAGGCACTTCCTGTGTTACCCTAATTTACCTCCCGCACTCATTGGCACTGACAGAGATAAGTGTCAATGAATTGTGGAGATAACGTATGGTGAAGAAAGGCAGTGCCTGCAACGGCACGCCATAATTTGAGCAAACACGCAGTAATCTGAATAAACTATAAATCTTAGTAAGTAAAAAAAATAGCTTTCTAAATAAAAAAAAAAGAATGAATGTTTTTATCCAGCTAGGGATTAAGAGGGAATTGATTCCACAGGATTTCTTTTCCTTCCTCTGGATCAGCAGAAGTGATATTGCTATTAGCCTCACTGTTCGATAAGACAGCAAAAAAAGCTAAAAATGTAAGTAAATATGAGAATGATTCCCTGTGATTCTTAAGTTAAATGGACCCCTTACTCTCATTATTAAATAAGACTGATGATATGAATCATTATATATTATAACATCATTATGTGTGTTCAATTTGTGAAATGGCTAACGGCAAGCAATTCTATCAATATCTTATCTGTTAATCCTATGGAAACCAAATATATGTGCATTACCTTTAGCGCATCCGGGGTGTCTTCTAAGCAGTATACTTTGAGGTTGTATTCCAGAGAAGTGCAAAGTAACGGTGCAAAAATAGCAAGCTGGAGACGTTTTATAGCGGATCTGGAGTATGACTCTCCTACAAAAGCATAGGTGCCCAGCTGGTCAAGCAAGATGTGGCAGGAGTGACTTTCCAGCTGGCAATAGCACGGTGTGTTAAGAGTCTCTTCGTTCAATGTTACAACCTCCTAAAATATACCAACATGGGAATGAATATTGTAATCGACACATTGTAAAAAAAAAAATCATCAATATGTTCATCATTTACACCATTTAGGCACAGATTTAATAAGAATAACAGGCTCATTTCAAGAGCAAACCAACTGCATCATAAAGGACAGATAATAATTCCCAAGATTCCATTGATTTAAATGGGGATCCTTGGAATATTAGAGAGGTGTCCAGTGCACTGCAAAGCAATTAAAAGCATAATAATCAAGGATGGTCAACCTGAGGCCCCCCAGTTGTCCAGGACTACAATTCCCAGCCATGCCTGGATGGTGATGATGGGAGTTGCAGTCAGCTGGCGGTCTTCAGGTTGCCCATTACCGATTTAAATCAATGTGAATATTCATTTACCCAATGTGGTACAATCGTTTGGTCCATGATTGCTACTGGTCCTTGAACATTAGCTTCGATGCTTCAAAATGATCAAGCTCAGTCTATGGCAATGCCATATTTAGGACTGCTAGAAACGTTAGTACTTTTTATATACACACACACATAATAAGGTATGTGGTATTGAAGTATTAGTCATTATATTTACATGCGATAAGAGAAACTGCTTACAATGACTTGTTTCCCTTATCTGAATGAAGGTCAAGGAGAACTGTTTCCTAGGAGTTATGGCCCAAATACTATGAAGATTAATTGGAGATGATAGACAAATAATGGCTGAGTAGTTGCTTAAAGGAACACTAAATCATAAATATGAACTGGTGTTATATATAATGAAATACCTTGCACTTCATGCTAGTATTTGTAAAATAGTATTTTGAGGCTTTAAATTCTAGGTATGAATATGTACTGAAGGAGCAGACATTTCTGCTATTTTCAGGGCTCCCAGAAATTGTCCAAGGTTATCTGTAAATGGTCCAAGTTATAACAACATTTCTGAAAACAGCAGCAGTTGACCCTAACTGCAATCAATGAACTGACAGGAGTCTCATCATTCAATACGAATAGCACAAAACAACATAAAATAAATGCTGTCTGAGCAGGACAATTCACATTTGTTAAAACTCTAGTTCAGGATTATATTTTAGGGATGTTTCATATGATTCATTAAGTTTTTTCTGAGAACCAGCATACTACATCTATACTGAGAAATGGTCCTAACTTTGGTGTGTGTATATCCCTTTCCTGTGGCTGAAATACCCCAGTGGGTAATAGTATCACATGTTGGGAAGCTCCAAAGAGCATACAGTGTATTACAAAATATTTAAAGGGATAGTAATGTTTCATAATAAAAGCAGCTCTAATTAATCATCATAGTATTTGGACTTTGGAGAGTGTTACTGTCAGAGTTGTAGTTCAGGAGTAATTCAATGAGAAAGTGTCCCCCTCCCGCCCCTTTTACTGATGTAACACTCCTCAGCCAAAGCAGAAGGGAGGTGCCCAAGTAGATTGCACAGAGGGACAATCTTCAATTAAGATAAGGGAAAAACCTGAAAAGCTTGTCAAGGGGGGCAGGGTTTTCATATAAAGAAGATTGTCCCCTGCTGTTATCTGTCCAGTCTATGGACTGCATTCCACATCTGAGAAGAGATGGCTTACACTAGGTAAAAGGGGCGGGGAGGGGAAACTTTGCTTGTGAATATCTCTTAAACCATAACGGTTTGAGAGATAAGACTTATATCATTCTTCATGTTTTTTTATTGCCTACAAAATAAAATAAAGTTAAAACAAAGTATTACTATCCCTTTAATTAGAGGTTACACAAAAAAGAAATCTCCCTAATCTTTATCCTAATGCCTCACAAATGTCCTCCTACCTCCCAGTTGCCTTGATGGGACTGGGTCTTCAGCTGCAAGATCCAGTCAGATGTGGCAATATCTGCACAATGAGGAATGGTCAAGATAACGGGCCTGCATAACAGAAGTCCAGTGGGGCCACAAGTGATAATGGGACTCAGGATGGTTTGCGTCCCTTCTGAAGGCAAACTACAAGGGAAAAGGAGTAATTAGTGTTGCCCATCACACTATAAGGCCTTGTTCACACTGGCAAGTAAATGGCAACGACTCAAATGCATCAAAAAACAAGTGAAACATTTAATGTTGTATAGGAGTGTTCACACTGCTAAAAAATGCTGCACCTGTTGCAGGGTAATGGATCTTACTGCAAGTGCATTTTTGCAGCTTCATGTGATTTATTTTGATTTAATAGTTATTGCAGCAAATACCACATGTTAAAGGGCTAGTAATGTTTCAAAATAAAAGAAGCTCCAATTAATCTTCATAGTATTTGGGCCATGGAGTGTGTTATTTCAATAGTGTCAGAGTTGTAGTTCAAGAGTAATTGAATGAAAGTATCCCCCTCCCGTACCTTTTACACCTCAGAGCAGCAAGACTGTCCGGATGGATCACAGAGAGGGACAATCTTCCGTGAGCATAAGGAAAAACCTGTCAAGGTTGGCAGGGTTTTCCTTATGCTCACAATAAGAAGATTGTCCCTTGCTGTGATCTGACTGGTCTCAAGACCAGATTCCACATCTGAGGTGAGCAGTGTTACACTAGGTTAAAGGGGCGAGAGGGGAGATACTTTATTGTTCAATTACTCTTGAACTACAACTCTGACAGTATTGAAATAACACTCTCTATGACTCAAATACTATGAAGATTAATTGGAGCTGCTGCTTTTGTGAAACATTACTCTCTCTTTAAGGCACTTACTCCTCATCTATCCAAGTGACAGGATTGAGGCATTATATAACAAAAAAAAAAAAAAAAAGATTTATGCAGAAAGCAAAAGATGAGCAAGTCCACAGGAAACCTACATCATGGGGGAATAAAAATTCCAATTCTAAATGGTGCTTTAAACCTTTTGAGTGCCTGAGGGGCACTCAAAACATTGCTCTGAAATGTGTAGAACATGTCTTTGGCACTCAAAGGGTCAAGCCCCTGAATATGAGAGAGGTCTGTGAAGCAATGTTTAGGGAGTCCACCCTAGCATTAAAATGGTTAAAAGTAGTATTTAACCCCTTGAGGGGTAGAACAAACCTCTGCTCTCCCCTCCCTCTACCCACCAAAAAGTTGCAATCTTGGTTTCTGCTCTCTCAATCGCCCTCCCTTCCTCCCTCAACCCATCTCAATATGCACCCAACTTCCCTTTCTCTACTCACCTCTATCACGCTGACCCCCTTAAAGTCAGATGGGAAATCCATGAAGCCTGCTTGTATTTTCCAGCCGCTTCCTGTGTCGCTCTGTCAGGACCTATGCTCATTCAAGCTAATGGTACTGCCCTGTAAGCACCTTTGGGTCTTCACAAGGCACTACCACAGTTTCAATAAGCAGACCTCTGCCTCCTGCTGAACAGAATCCTGGTTGCTTCCTGAGGGGGGTCAATGTGATGTAGGAGGGTAGAGTGAGGGGACGTTGAGAGAATATTGAAGTGTGTGGAGGCAGGGAGGGTGATCAAGGGGAGCAGACTCCAGGATCGTATTTTTTTTCTCTTTTGCAGAGTATTCAGCCCCTTCCAGTTCCACAGAAGGTGAAATTGGGCAAAATGTGATTATACCCCCCCTCATCCAAGATGCTACAACAAATCAATGACAATGTAAAACATTATATTCCACCACCACCATTATAGCTCAGTTAGTATGCCCCACAACTGATCGGCATTTGCTTTCTGCATAAAATTTGTGAAAAGAATTCAACCCTCTCAAAAATACATTTGAAAAACATAAAATTCAAGCTAGGATTAATAAGAGACAGAAATTACTTACACTGTGTTTTCTCTCTTGTTTATCATTAAGTACATTTCATAGTATTTACCCTGTGGAATTGCACCGTGTGGTATGAGCAAACTCACTCCTGTTAGGGTACAGAAAACAAAACCTTATTATATCTCACTGGGTTCCACAGCAGAATGTTGGACACCATAGACAAAGATCTCAAGGCAAAAGCTTAGGAAATATTTGTCTTACAATCCATGAGGTGGAATTAACAATATGAACTGGAACTATGCTGGAACTGACAAACTGTACCACAGGGGACACACAAAAAATGTCCATTGACTTAAAGGGATAGTAATACTTCATTTTAACTTTATTTTATTTTGTAGGCATTAAAAAAACATGAAGAATGATATAAGTCTTATCTCTGAAACCTTTATGGTTTAAGAGATATTCACAAACAAAGTATCCCTTCCCTGTTCAACCAGATCAGAAGGGAGATGCCCAGGTAGACTGCAGAGAGGGACAATCTTCAATTAAGATAAGGGAAAAAGCTGAAAAACTTGTCAAGGGGGGAAGGGCTTTCATTGTTTTCATACAAAGAAAAAATTGTCCCCTTCTGTTATCTGTCCTGTCATACAACCAGATTCACATTTGAGAAGAGATGGCTTACACTAGGTAAAAGGGGCGGGGAGGGGAACTTTGCTTGTGAATATCTCATAAACCATAAAGGTTTGAGAGATAAGACTTATATCATTCTTCATGTTTTTTTAATGCCTACAAAATAAAATAAAGTTAAAACGAAGTATTACTATCCCTTTAAAGGGGCTTTAGCTCTTTCAATACTAGACCATTCTCCAAGACATTGTTCGGCAATGTGTTGGCAGACTTTTCTAGCATTCACAGGAGTTAAAACCCCTATTTAAACAAATGGGCATTTTTATTTGTCCCCAGTTATGCTAACGGTTTGCTCCAGAACTGTTCCACTTGCTATTATTAAATCAGCCTCTGTCTCTGTAGCATACTATGGATCTGATTAATATTTATGCTATAGACCAAACTTTATTTAGACCTGTTGTTCATATACATTAACATCAGTCTGACGTAGATAAGAACAAACTGTTCATCTTCTTCACCTGATGCCTGAGAATTAGATAAACTAGAACTATTCATAAAAGAAAATCTATTTAGATAACAATTGGTACACTTACATAATACAGCAATTTGTAACCACAATTGGCCTTTTTTACTTAATTTAACCTATTTTCAATTTTGATTGTGTTGAAGAGCAATTCAGATGAAGTTGTCCATTAGAATGTCTATTATAATACTGAAGCAGTGACATCATTTGTGCTTCTAAGGTAATTAACAGAGTCGAGGTTGAACAAACAAAGCCAGGAATGAGCCATTATGGTTTAGAAAGAGGTCAATGTGGAAAGGACGTCATTAACACATTGTGTGTTAAACTATTGTGTTCCGATTGTGAAGTACTGAAAGCTTCCATTATTATTATTATTATTAATGAAAATTACTAACATAGCAATAAGATGATGATGACTTTTTGTCCATTAACTCTGAGTTCCAGAGAAGTATTCAACACATTGCATTCTATGTGTTGGATACCTCTCTGGCAGGGAAATGGTTAATGAGTTGTAAAACAATTGTTCATACAAAATTATAATGAAACCCATAATCAGCCTCCTATGGGAAAAATAAATATTCCCGCTGATTAAAACTGAACATGCATTTTTTGGGCTGGAGTACCGAATTCATTTGGTATTTTAGGGTGGCGCTGTTCCAACAGCAGTCTATGGAGGAGTATTATCAGTGACATAAGCTTTCTATAGTCCACAGGAGCAACAAAACCACTCTGAACTGTGCTGAGTTAAGCATCTTCCAGCAGAGGGGGCAAATCCCTACAATGTGTGTGTATTTAAGATATGGTCTCATACTTTCCCTTTAAAATGAGTTTTTTTAACCACTTTTGCAACAAGACCTAGCATTCAAGTGGTTAAAGTCCCCGTTTAAATTAAAAGAATTTTGTAAAATCATTTATTTTCTCCATAATTGCTCCACTTTCGTTGCGGATATGGCCCAAAAAGTATAAATGTGGAACAATAATCACATTTCTTACCCACCTGTATTTGGGAAAGTGAGCCTCCCTCCTAGGCTTCCAAATGTCCCAGTTACACTGTTACTCGAGTCACGAGGCAAAGTCAGGAGATGCTGGCTACTCATGGTCTTATTCCTTGCATTCATAATGCTGTCTGCTGGGTATGCGACAGCGGGCTTTGCACCAAGAAGGTCTGTCCCATCATGTATTCCCGGGGATGAGCCCACTGTAGAAGAGTTGTAGACCTTAATCTTTAAGTTTGGGAGTGGATCCAACAAGGGAGAGTTGGTCATGGGTATTTTGTCAGAGTCCTGAAGGGCATACATATGACCTCGGTATATGCCAGCATTTGCAGTTAAATCTGGCTGCATAGATGGATGAATGAGCTGGGAATTGTCTACAAAGAACAACAGAATATTAGGACTTTGATTTAATGTCATGTACTGACCTACATATGGCAAAAAGTCCATCATCACAATATAGAATTCAACAACAAGAACAGAAGAATTTGGCCATCAAATAAGTCATTCGACTACCTAATTTAAAAGGGAAACAATAGCTCTATTAACAAAGAATTAATCATGTAGATGCCAGCAAACACCATTTTTTAAATAATGTTTTAATGTAATGGAGTTCATTTGGGATTGAGATTATAACATCACTGCATGCTCTAAAGAGATGCCAAGTTGATATCTCCCAGTAAATTTGGGGGGCAGCTTGGAAAATTAAAACATGTATTAACAGCCCTTTGCACTCTGGTACAAGAAGGTATCAGAAATGAATTACTTATCTGGTTTTGGTAAGCATGAGAATCACATGCAAACTATATCGTAACAAAACTTAAACAGGTCAAAACGACACTCAAACTTTGATAAATGGATCCATCTAATCATAATGGAGTGATTTTGTAAAATATAACATTTGTGTGCTTCTACTAGATCACTACTAAGGAATTAATTCTGCCACTGAATTATATTATTTGGAAATTTGCGGATATATATACACAAGATACTCCAACATAAATGTTTTATGTCTTTTCTGAATCATAGATAATTTCTAACAACACAAAACAAGGCAACACTAGTTTGTTCCTCTAACCTCACGGATTCTCTCTAATAACCATAGTGATAAAATGAACACTAAAGTTTATCCATGTCATTTACATACAGCCAACCAGTCAGGAATTGTACGGAGATAGCTAGTTACAGCTGATCTCTGTATAATACTTTAAAGCTATTAACAGGGAAGTTCATAAAAAAAACCCTCTTAAACTAGAAGTAACACCTTGTGTTAACCACCCCAAATTTCCCTTGCTATGGCAGACATAGCAGTTTTTAAACTGAAGCAGGAACAGAGCATGAACCTACTTAACCCTAAAAGGACCAGAGGTTTGTAATGCATTGCAAAGCAATGAGCTACAAACCCCTCTGATTCATAAAGGCTTAATGTTACCATGTACAGAGGGTGTCCTGTGGTCCTACTAGCAACTGTCATGTCTGCCTCCACGGACATGAAGATATTAAAAGGCTGACTGACGATGGCATCTTTTGAACAAAAGCACAATGGCAAGCATGTGTGTATATGCGTATGTCTATATGTGTGAGTGCATGTGGTTGTGTATATGAGTGAGTGTATATGTGCGAGTGTATATGTATGTACGTATGTGTGTAAGTATATTTGTATATGCGTGTGTATATTTGTGAGTGTATGTTTGTGCAAATATGTTCTTATTAGAAAGTTTTGCCCTTCTCCTTTAACCCACTGAGAACCAGAGCGGTGAGCAATGCACTGCTTCACAATATGTTGCAAATTCCTCTGGTCTTCAATAAGTTACAGTAATGGTATTGTATACACCGCTGTCAGCAATACTTGACTGTCTGCAAACCAAATGCTATTTTAATTAGGCTTTGATCTTTATGGCACATTCAATCATTTCATGAGACAAAAATAAATGTCAGCAATGTATAGAGAGCCATTATATGCATGTCACAAAGGGGTGTACTCAGTAATTCCAAACAATTCCCTGAATGGAGGCCATTGGAATCTTGTCTTCATAAGCCTCATCTGTTTTGTTATTAGCACAATCTGGTAACGACTCAGAGGACAACAGGTAAAGGGAAAGTAACACCTCCTGATATTAACTCCTCGTTTACATTACTGTGACCACCGCAAAATTTCAATGGCCCTATGAATTTTCCCCTTGGGCCCTTGTTCAAGAGAAAACCACATTTAAAAAAAAAAAAATTGAACTAGGTAAAGTGCACAAGCCTACTTAACCTTTTAAGGACCAGAGTGGCATGTAACACATACCCCAAAAATGCGTTGAACAACCATCTCACCTTTAAAAGGCTAAGATTACCATGTGCAGTGAGTGGATTTTGAGTCCTGTGGTCATATTAACAACTGTCATGTCTGCCTCCACGATCATGGCATCCAGAACGGTTTGAATGTGTAATTTCTTTAATAGAGAAGCAAGGAAAAATGTCATAGTGGCCATTATCTGGTCATAATACGTTAAGTGGGGGTTTAAACCTTTGAGTGCCAGAGGGGTAAGCAATGCATTGCTTTGCAATGCGTTGTGTACCCCCTCTGGCACTCAAAGGGTTAACAGTATGCATCGTCACTTCCCCTTGGACATGTATGCACTGCGGTTAGTAGGAGACAATATCAAGCACATTAGACATACCATGTCTCGAGGTTTTGAAGTTAACTGGATGAAAGCCTCCTGTAAGGGCAGCTGATGAATCTGTGATGTCCGTGTCAAAGTCCCGGCAGTTACGTCTGTAAACCACTATCCCTACAGCCATGAGTAGGATGATGAAGATGAAAATGGCAACAACCAGGCCAGCATAGAGAGCTACATCTCCTGTGGATTCCAGCACTGGAAAAAATACAAACAAGCTCTCTGTTAGCATACAAAGGGACATATTCCATAAAATAAAGAGGGGCAATTCTGGAGAAAACCAACTGCACCACAGGGGAGAAAAGAAAATTGGTTTAAATGAGGCATTTAACCACTTGAATGCTGCTTTACTCTGCAATGAACTGGAGAACTCTTCAGCATTTGAAGGGGGTTAAAAACCCCATTTAAATCAGCCGTTTCAGTGCTAGAGGGTATGAAAACACATTGCTTTACAATGTGTTGTATAAACCCTCTGGCACTCAAAGGGTTACAGGGAATTTGAGAGTTTTCTTTGTCTCTCCAATGGTGCAGTTTAATTTCTCCTGAACTGCACATCATTAGATTTTTGGAATTGCACATTTAACCCTTTCAGTGCCAAAGGGGTAAGCAATGTGTTGCGCACCCCTCTGTCACTAAAAGGGTTAGTGTATTGGACTGGACTTCTAGAAAAAGGCTAATGGTTTGTTAATATAATAAGACAGGGTTAGATAACCATTAACTTTCCAGCTTTTAGAAACTACAAATCCCACCGTCAACAACTAGACAAGGGGGTTTATGCAATAAGGGTGATAAAGAGGGGTTCGCTTTTGAAACGTCGCATTTTAAATGTCGTGCGGCTAGAAGCCGCATTAACCATGTCGCATTGTTTAAAATGACGACATAAGAACCTTTTATGCAGAGTGAGGTTCTAATGTCGCCTCTTTAAATGTCACTACCGTATACAGCTCCCATCATCCTTACAATGATTCTTTGTTCACTATAACAGAAAGGCAAAGGAGGAATTGGTGGTAAGAACCAAAGAAATAACTGTTTCTGATATTGGTGAGGAATAAATCTGCATGTATGTAAAGTCATTCACAATTTCTCTATATTATACGGTCATGTTTCCTGGAAGCTAGTGGAGTAATGGATGCACCAATAGGTCATAATAATTAATAAAAGCGCCTTACCATGGCAAAAAAAAAAAAAAAAAGGCACATGAAGAACCTTCAGCCGCCCCCCAACCCCCTTGCACAGCACTGCACTGGCTCTCTCCCCTGCTTCGTGGTTTGGTTGTCTTTTCATCTCAGGTATACATCTCCCGTAGGACCCTAAATGGTTGTCTGTGGATTGCCTGTAGAAAAGGCCAGAAGGAAAGACAGCCGGTGCAGTGCTGTGCAAGGGGATTGGGGCTGTAAAAAATAGCAGAGTGTAAAGTATCCCTTCCCGTTTGGAGACCGGAACCCAGGCTACAGCGCAGACATCTTGTCTCCTACGCTGTCAGTCCCGGTTTCCACTGAGTAGCACTGTAGTGATACTGGTAGGGACTGGCGGCGCAGGCACGCGGACCACATTATCCTGCCTGTCAGTCCCCAAATGGGAAGGATTACTTTACACTCTGCTATTTCTTAAAGGTAAGACATCTATTTCCAAGCTAGTCACCATGCGTTTAATGAATGCATGGCGACTTAGTATGATCTGAAAGTTCCGCTTTAAGTGATAAGTAATATTCCCCAGTGTAATACACGGAATGAAAGGGAAGAATTTCATTCAGTGTACCAACACTTACAATTAAGGAGAGGCAGGTTAAAAGTTTTTAATTGCACCTTAAAAATGTCCTTTACCTTTCCTTAAATTTAAGGGATTATAACTAAAAACACACAACCCTTTTAAGTTTTTATTATCACAGTACACTTTAACAAAATTTACAATTTAAATGTATATACTAGACAGATATTAGCTTAGTAGATCTGAGTATCACATTCCCTCTGGTTTTTATCAAATGTTCCTTCTGTGTATTAACCAGTGTTCACCGCATGCAACATTCCCCAAGGTCATGTGTTCAAGGAGCTTCTGCTGTTTAACAGATACCTCCTACTTCAAAGAAGCTTCAAGGGCAACCTTTCCTACTGTTCTCTGTAGAAAATTCTATTTACTCTAATTTCCTCTCTCTAAACAAAAGCATGAAATTATCTTTATAACACTGTGCATTTAACCTCAATAGCTCTTCGTTAATATCAAATATCGCTTAAAAGTTCAATCACTGCAACATAGTTATGCAGGTTAAATGTATTTGACTGAATGTTTTTATACAAAACTCAAAATTGGTCTGTCATTCGAGATTTGCAACGTGAAATTTTAGTACAAGGTTTTTAAAAGCCCACACTTATCTGATAGTATGACAAACATGAATATAAAGCAACTTCCTTTTTAATGTTTCTTTACTGGGGAGATTTTATTTTTATTATCTACATATACATACACACACATTATATTATATTATATTATATATATACAAATTATATATACACACACACACACACACACACACACACACACACACACACATTTACATCTGAAGAAAAAAGCAGAGCAGCACCCATGGACTTTTATATGAAAACTATTTGGCAACAATAAAGGTCTTGTGACTGAAATGTCGACCACTTATTCTTGGCCAATAAAGTTTTTGTATAAAAGTCCCACGGGTGCTGCCCTCCTTTTTCTTCATGTATCATTCCGATTTGGGAATGTGCACCCAGATGTGTTGCTCTTTCAGAAAAGATAATCTTATATGCAGGTGTATACAATATTTAAATGTTTAATAGTAAAGATCTTTTTTTATGTTCTATTATAAGTTTCAGTAAGCCTTTTCCCTGTTCTACAGCTCTGCAGAATATGATAGCACTTCATAAATAAAGGATAATAAGAATATAAATGTACAATCGTATATGAATTCCTTCTGTGATTGCATTTCGCAACTGTAAAGGAAAACTACCTATGTGCTCTGCAGCTGATAGAACAACATTATCAAAAAAAATATCATTACCATTAAGCCTTTGAGTGCTGGAGGGGTGAGCGATTGTTTCACTATGCATTACAACCCGTCTGGTGCTCAAAGGGTTATGTAAGAACCATTATTAGACGATGCAGTGCTTTCAGGTTTCGATTATGAAGTAAGTTGAAATAAGGAAGTTAAATATTACTGCTAAAGCACAATAATTGCCATGTAACATTTAAAATAAATAGACTTTAAAGGGATAATAATACTTAACATGTAAAAAAATATATATATTGTAGTGTTTATCCCCCCCGAGTAAAAAAAGGGTACTCCCACTGCTGGAAGGTGTTTTATTTAAAAGTGATTACAGCTCAAAGTTGAATTTTTTAGGTGCAGTACCACAGTGGCCTGAAATTATACAGTGGTGCTGTTGCTACACCATCCTATGGACAGCTCTGGTCCGTAGACCATAAATCTCCATAGGATGGTGTAGCAACAGCGCCATTGTACAATTTCAGGCCACTGTGATATTGCACCTAAAAAATTAATTTTATGCTGTAATAACTTTTAAATAAAACACCTTTCAGCGGTGGGGGTACTCTTGCTTTACTCAGGGGGATAAACCCCAATACATATATTTTTTTACATTTTAAGTATTACAATCCCTTTAATAAACACAAATATTCATACGGATTCATGGAATCATTTTTTACAAAGCAATGTGCATTGTAGTTGCAGCAACGTTCAGCACTTTTAAGGACGTATGTTCACAAGAAATTTGGAGGAGTTCTGGGACAAACCATTTGCTCTATAGGGGAGAAATCAAAATTAAAAAAAATCCCATTGATTTAAATGAGGATTTTAACCACTTGAATGCTAGAGCTGTCTCTAACACATTGTGAAGCAATGCATTGGAGTCCTCTCTAGCATTCAAGGGGTTAAAATCCCTATTTACATCAATGGGAATTTTTAGTTCACCCCTAAGTACAAATGGTTTGCCCACAACTCCTCCAAATGTCTTTTGAACACATTTAGGCTAGTTTTTATTGGCTCTTCCTGTCCTAAAGTGAGTCTTGGTTATCTGCACAGGACCCAGAGATCAAGAAACTTCCATTTTAATTTTTGAGGGACAAACCAAACAACCCACTTCTCTCCCAACATACATCTGTTTATAACAGGAGCAAGCACACTACGGAACTCCAAATATTTTTGGAATACAACTCCCATCATCCTCAGATGGCCGTTGGAAGGTAGAAATTGTAGCTCAAAGCCAGCAGAGTGCAGATCTCTGGATAAGAGGGAATATCGGCTCTGACTGTCCTTACCGTGAGGCCATGGCCCTAATGGTCTACCCCTGTTACCTGCCTATAGCATAATCCATTAAAATTGAGGCTAGTAATTAATGAAATAGCATGGTATCCAGTGACAAAACGTGCAAAATATATTATTTAAAAAAAAAAAAAAAAAAATGAAAGATAAAATAAGATGAAATGAAACTTACAATGGCTTTTTGTTTCGCCTAAAACTCTCTTGTCTGTTAGAAACAAAAATCAAAACAATGACATTAGTGGCAATGAAAAGAATAATGAAAAATTAAATGAACAATAATGAGCACAAAATGAAAAAAAAATATTAGGCTATTAAATGATATGTTAAATGCTGCTGTAAGAAGGCATAACAGATTGATAACTGGTTGGAAAGTCCAGTGACAGTCCTCTTCTAGTACAGCAAAGTAATCTTTATTAACTTATACACTGTAAATCCACATTAATCATCTGAGTGCTGCTGTCACAAAACTTTAATAGTACTACACACAACACAAAACTGCTAAACTACTTCTTTCAGCAGGTCCCCATGAATCTACAGCTGATGCGGGCATATCATCAAGCAGAGATCACATAAGTAAATACATCCACCCTTTGTCACCCACTTACTGAACCACTACACTTGAACAAATGGTATAAAGGGTACCATAACTTGCTTGATGGACAAGGAAAATGGAGGTATCTTCAATGTAACGTGGGGTGTCCAACGCCTTGCACAGCAATGCATTAGACACCCTTCTAGCATTGAAAGTGTTTAAGGAATATTAATGTTGTATACATACTGTAGTGAATTCATGAGGCGTAGAAGAGTACTCCTCCTGATAGAGATGTTTCATTCAAAAATCATTAAAGCTCACAACAGACCAAAAAAAAAAGGCAATAACCTCTCCATTGAGATACATTCTCCAGCTACTAAGATATCCTATGGAGCCTATTCATGAAGATCTCTTCAATGTGAGACATTTTTGCATAGGCTCAAATGAAAAACATAGGCGCTGGAGAGTTCACCAAACTGAAGATGGTATCACCTGTTTATCACACCTTAGAACATCACCTCCATGCCTGGTGTTCTATGGCAAAAGACCGGATAGTCAATTTTTTTTGTTCTCTAACTGTTGGAGACTACAATTCCCATCAGCCCAAAACCAGCCATTGACTGGTTGTAGATGATGGGAGCTGTAGTTTCCAAAAGCTGAAGGTCCAATAATAGACTACCTCTGGTGTAAGGAATGAACGTTTGGTGGCAGGGATGAGAATTATGTAATTAGATTTTAAATAAGACAATGACAGAAAAATGCACAAACATCCATGTGACACTGGAACGTAGTGCTTCACCTGCACTTGGACATCACTGACATGGCGGTTAACCCTTTTGGGTGCTAGAGAGGTATCCAACACCTAACACTCAAAGGGTTAATAAGTACAGGGTTAATATCAAGACTTGCTGCATTCTCAAGAGGATCCTCCTGTCTCCATCCTAAGTAGGATAAAAAACCTACAAATATATTTCTATCCAAATATTCAAAGACTAGATGTTTTTGAGAGGTGGATGTGACCCTCAGGCTTTGTATTACCTACAGCTGCACTATGACCTTCAAGCTACTGTAGAAGTAGATCTTATTAAAGAGCATTACACATCTCATGTTGTTCAGCCACTGACATTCATCTTTACTGCATAGCAATTCCGGCAGGTGCCAATTATTCCCATTACATCAATATCCTGACAATGGCATTACTTCAACATGTTGACATATCAGTCTTTCATTCATAACCTTGATTCCACCACACACCTTAAAGAAGCAGTAAAATTTATAATGGGAAAAAAAAAAAAAATTATATATATATATTTATTTCATGATAATATACTAGTTCTCTCACTGTTGCAAGTGCTCAAACCATTTTAATCAAGAGTACCAACCAGTGTTAAAATTATATTTTTTATGCATTCTATGGTTTCGCTAAATTACCATACAGCACCACCTAGTCACCATAACAGAAGCTCATTTTATTAAAACAAAACATTTGTGCGAAAGGTCTCCCACAATGCGAGAACTCTAGAATTGCTCAGCAGGAAAATCCATAAAATATATATTTCCATATAAACAGCTACTACTTGAAAGTGTTATGGATTAGAGAGATGTACAGTGTGCTGCAGAGCAATGTGTTGCACACAATTCTGGTCCTTAAAGTATTAAGTATGATGCATTATATGGGTTCAACTGATCTGTCTACTACATCAAGAAAATTAAACACACACATGAGTTACCCAGATGGGAGGCTTCAATAGTCTGAATAGTTCCTTTGAGTCTAAAGGAAGGTGAGCTGGCTCTGTTGACCATGGTGGACTATGGTGTCTTTCAAACAGGCCACTATCACCTTATATGATTGTGCCTTAGTCCCTGAATGATGCAACTTTATGGAAAACCTTTCACGTGAACAGACCTTTCATACTAGCAAAGTTTGAGGTTCCAATGCTCATCACAACCTCCAATGAATGGTGAACCCATGTGAGTGCCAGTCAGTAATAATATTGGCTGTTGCTCACATTGGACAGTGGGAAAAACATGGCCTTTCTGAGTTCTGCATTCCACCTCCAATCCAGAAGAGAGGTGAGTGAACTATATGGACAACAGAACTTTTGTAGTGTCACCCATCAGAAAGATCCCTTAAAGGAAACTAGTAGATTCTTGTAGTGTTCTGTTATTTTCTTACATAGATGCAAAGAAAAAATACAAGCTTATACATATGCCAGACACGGTATGAAGGACTCCTTCCTAGGGAATGCATTCTGTTAAACTCGGAGGCTCTTATCTGAAGCTGGCCCCCTGGCCCCAGTCCTTTGATTACAGTTTTTCTACTTAATTAATAGGAAGAATTTCATGCAAAGGGTTGGACTGAGAAAAAAGAAAAAAAAAGTGATTCTGGGTCAAACCAGCTGCTCCCTAGGGGACAAATAAATGCTCATTGGTCTAACCCTTTGAGTGCCAGAGAGGTATCCAATGCATTGCATTGGTTACAACTCTGGCATTCAAGGGGTTAAATAGAGTTTTGAACCCTTTGAGCGCCAGAGGAGTACGCAACACATTGCTGGCACACAAAGGGTTAACTGTATGAATAGTACAGAACAGTACAGAGATGCCCAATACAATCCAAAGCAGTGTGCTGGGATACATACTATGTACTGTATGTTAGTATTAGGATTACTATTTATTTAATGCCTTAATGCCAAGCAGAAATCGGATTGCCATTTGGAATCAAGAAGGAATTTTTTGCCCCCATTCAAAGCAGAATTTTAAATGGTTGTATTGAGCATTTTTTTTTACCTTCTTTTGGATCAATGACGGTAAACAGGAAAAGGGTTGAACTTGATGGACACAAGTCTTTTTTCAACCTAAACTAGTATGTAATATATGTAACATTACAGGGAGTTAAAAGTCCCATTTAAATCAATGGATGTTTTTAGTTCTCTCTGTAGAGCAGCTGTTTGGAATTAGTAGACTTTTTAAATTATGGCCCAAACGATCTTGTCCATGTCTAACGGCACACACTTACTTTGCATACACAAGCCATCTGTACAGTTCTTAGAGTCCAGAAGCATGCCGCTACAGTCCTTCCCTCCATTCTTTGGAGTGGGTGCATTGCATTCTCTGCTCCGCCAATGTGTGCACTCTGTACTGCAGGCTGACCATTTGCTCCACTCAGTCCAGCCTCCATCTACTGCATCCCATTACAGTGCAGAGCACACAGGGAGGGTTGGGGAGAAAACAAAGAGAGAGCATAGATATGAATAAAGTGTGTGAAACCGGAAGGTTCATTTTTTGCATTTGTAACAATATAAAAACCCTAATCAAATGTGTGATAATTCCCAAATCTATTCTTCAAAAAATCACTCTTTACAATAGTCTGCAATAAGAAAAAAATCCATTGACCCCTTGAATTCTAGATATGTCACTAACGCATTGCGAAGACGTCTCTAGCATCCAAACGGGTTAAACAGACTAGTGCTAGAATTTGTAATGGTGGCTTGCATTAACCCTTTGATTGCCAGAGGTATCCAACGCATTGCTAAAGAAAGATTTTTTATTAGATAAAAAAAAAAGATTTTAAAATTAACCATGTATTTGTCAGTGTTTAATGATCAACAGTTTTTAACTATAAAAAATATATCAGAAATTCAGAGGCATGAAAATTAAAGGAGAACTAACCCCTTCTAATAATAATCCCTCACTTATCTTATTAAGGCCAGATGATCCTAATGGCCACTATGTGACTTTGTTCAAGGTATAACATCTTCAACCAGTAACGGATGTTATGTCCATGGAAGCAGACATGACAGTTGTTTGCTGAAGCAGGTCGAGTGGAGGCCTGGTCCTTAAAGGGGTAAGAGAACCATGTGCCATAAGCAGAGTTTGAGAACCTGAGGTCCTCACGTCTGCCTGCATGCACTTGACTTCAGGACTGACTGAAGATGCTATCTCCTGAACCGATGTACAAGAGCAAACTCATAAGCGTTTCTGGCCATAGTAAGGAAAGTGGGGGTTATTAGGAGGTGTTAGTACAACTTTAACACTTACAGTGTATCATTGCCTTATTCTCTGTATCCATTTATTTTCAGTACATTTCAGATCTTCATTATTTGGTATTTGATTGAAGATATGCTATAATCTACAGAGTTGTATAATTGAGTTAACAGAAACTCTGGTACCTGGACACATAGTGGTACAAGCAAGTTTCTGGAATGGTTGCCCATCACAAAAGGAGCCACCATTGAGAGGAGTCGGATGGGTGCATGTCCTTGTCCTTTTCTGCCAACCACGGCCACAGCGGTTGTTACATGGAGACCATTCTGTCCAAGTGGACCATCCTCCATTCACTAGTCAGGAGGAAACAACCATCAAAAGCAATTCACCAAAATATCAAGCCAAATATCTTGTGCGATTATTTTATATGAAAAATGAGGATGGATGCGGATAGATTTTGTAACACATTAACCTATTACTGCTGATAGCAAAGGGAGGAGGAGGAATGTGATAGAAAAATAACAGTTGTCTTAGCTAATGATTTGAACATATTTTATAACCATCTGGTATGCCAATGTCCAGCCTGGAAAGAATGATGCCACCCACTGTCTGTTGGACAGAGTTGGCACACAATCCCCATTAACAGGTGTTGTGGTTATTTAATTATGAACAGGTATAATTAATTAACTAGATGAAGAGCAGCTAAGTGGTCTTTATCTCGTTTGTCTAATATTTTGCTGCATCGACTGTATTTATTGTTGCAATCAGTAACTATTTTTATTCATATTAAAGAATGGGATCATTAGTTTAGTTAGGTATCAGTATAGAAGTCTAAAATGTACCAGTGCTTCATAAAATTAAACATTACTTATTAAATACAGGGATAGAGATGCATTCACAATAAACTTATTATGGAGCAATGTGGTAAAGCCTATTAGTATTGATTATCTTGGCCATTATGATCTACATTACCCCAAATACATTAACATTTACACCATTAAAGAGGAACGGTCACTGTAATAAACGTGATTAGCACCACCTATATTTCTTAGCCATTTTTTATTGAAAAATATATTTACTAGTTATGGGTGAAAACATTTGCCCAAAAATAGAAAAGTGAGAAAAAAATACTCTTTGCCTTCTGTCAGGATTCCTGAAAGAAGTGCAATAGTTTTTGCTTCTATAACTCCCATCTTTATTGCACTGTACTGGAACTACACATACTGACCCCAGCTTCATCCTACAGTAGCCATAGAACCAAACATATTAACCAGCCTTGCCCCACTGTCTGGTAGCCACAATGTGCAATGTGAGCCCCACAGCTGCTCCACAACTACAACACCCATCATTCCCTGCCTTCTGTTGGCCGACAGGAAATTATAGGAGTTTCAGTCTGGAAGCAGCTTCAGTGCCTTACTTTGCCAAGCACTACTGTGACCCTCAGCCTTCTCCTACGATAGCCAAAGTACCACACCTGCAACCCCCGTCCCTTCCCCACGGTGTACCACACATACTGACCTCCCAGCCTTTTCCTGTTATGCTGGTAGACACACAACCAAAACCAACCTTAGCCTTGTGCCACTGCACTGGTATAGCCTGAACCACAAATACTTACTCTAACCCCTCCACCCCAAACATTATGATGGGAGCAGACGTAGCACCCATGGGAAAATTAACAAAAAAGAGGAAGTGGGGGTGTGTGTGTTAGAAATGCTGGAATTCTTGCAGAAAAAAAAAAAAGTCAAAAAATGTTTTGATTTTCTACCAGAATTCCTGCAAGAAAAAAATTGTCCTTTTCTCCATCCTTAACATTTATCATTATGCATTTGGCAGAATACTAATTAGCCAGTACTGCCTGGAATGCTGGCTAGATACTAACATTCCACACTGCTCCAACTCCCTGACAGCTTGTACGATCTAATTTACATACACTGACCAACTGACACTCATCCAAATCCTGTCAAAACTGAAAACCCCACCAAGGTGGGAATGAGGAAAGTCAATTTCCATTTAAACTCTACATAATATCCACTTATAGAATATGTAAAGTCAAATTGCCTATACTTTTTTTTATTTAATTATTACACGTTATTATGTGAAAGGGAGCTCCCCCCTGAATTTCTTTTCCCAGAGCTTTCTGCAAGAGACTGTAAAAGACGGGATAGTGATAAAATGTAACACAATCCCTGGCAAAAAAACTCTCTGGAAACATAAATTCAATTAGCTCATTGTAAGGGACATAAAAGGTTTATTTAAAAGGTAAAAATGAAAAGAAAAATAGTAAAATGTGCTGGAAATATGAACTTGCAGAATATGTAAGTCAGAAAGGACTTCAACATCTAATATTTATAAATATTATAATAGTTAATAACAGTATATGAACGTTTTATGTGGTCAACATCTGTATTTTAATTTATGGAGAGAAAATGTGTCATGCTGTTGCATTGCTCTAGAAAACGTAAGTATTACCAGAAAAAAAAAAAAATCTATAGTTTTTAAAATGAATGTAAAGACTTCTGTGCAATAGGTATTTACCATAAACAATAACAGTTGCTGTTGTGCTCCTGCGCTTAGCAACAATGTTCTTGGCAACGCAAGTGTAGTTGGCGGTGTCCGAGAGGCGAGCTTGCTTAATGATGAGGTTGTGGTCAACAGTTATGAGGAAATTAGTATCTTCTGTAGGGTCAATGATGTCCTCATTTCTTAACCACTCCACCTAATAAGTAAATACAAATATAGGGAAAACAATTAAAAAAGATACAGTTTTAATCTTGTGTATACAAGATTATGTTCAAGACCATTTACAATTACTGAAAGAGGCAAACATTTCACCAGGGAAAGCTACATTAATATACCTCCCAACATTTCAAATGGGCAAAGAGGGACACTTGTATTTTACCTGATGTTTCTGGGGGGGGTGTCTGGTGGGCGGGGCATTGCTGAAAATTTTTAGGTTACTTTGTAACCTATTGACACCGCTTTGTGTCTCTGAATAAAGGATATAGAGCAACACCAAAGTATTTTATTTACACAGATTCATTTACAAACACCTATACTGAAGATTAACTAAACATTTATATGAATTTTATTGCTGTGGAGCAATGTAATACAATTATATACACACCACATTGTCTCATCTCCTAAAAAGAGGGACAATAGGGTAGAAAAGAGGGACAGAGGGATTTGGGTCTCAAAGAGGGACTGTCTCTCCTAAAGAGGGGCACTTGGGAGGTATGCATTAATTCTACATGTAGAATGACTCTCAAAATAGTTTGAGTGCAGAAGAATCATGTGTGTGAAACAGCTCTTACTGCAGGTTCTTCTGTCCAACACCATGTAATTCTGACTGCCAAATTGGTTGATGTGATCTCACATCTCCTGCCTGACAGAAAACTGTAGAATAATAGGGTCTGGGTCAGCCATGCCTTGTATCTATCTATTAGTCATTCTTAAACCATTTATATAAACACTACATTTCACCGAATCATTAAGTGCCTAGCAGGCACTCTGAGGTTGTGCCCATTCCTGGCCTGCCCCTTTCTAGAGGTTAGTTTTTGCCAGGGTTGAACGAAAGAAAACAGAAATAAGTTTTAAGAGCCAGATACGAATTTTAGGACCCAGTGAACAGGTGCATACCTACATTTGGATATTAAATACCCAAAAGTTGGAAGAAAAGATTACAATTTTAGGAAATATGCTCCTGGGATATTTTCCCGTCACCGTTTTGTGCATTTCATAGATTACAAGGTCAGTTTTAGAAAACTTGAGGGATTACTACCAAAACAGATTGCTTTATGGATTGGGACTACTACTTGTCACATTAGTAATGGAAGGTAAATATATATAAAATTCAAATATCCTTAGAAGCCAAACAGCAGATATTATAAACCAGAGCGGGTGCATACATTTATATAAGACCAGCAACTGGGCAAGCCATGCAGTTTGGGGACCTGTTTGACTGCTGCAGAGGTGAGTTTTCGCTGCATTTATTTTCACAGGAAGAATCACTGCCTCTGATTCACTGCTTGCCACCAATCTCCACCCCCTGCCTTTCCAGGGTGGGCCATACAGTGAATCAGGAACCCTTAGACTTTTAGATATATAGATACCAAGAAAATATAGATGTCAAATTATATCTGCTCATCCCACTTGTCTATCTCAGTGGGGCTCTGGCTGTATAAGGATGAGAGTTGTAGCCCAACAACAGTTGAAGACCCATACACACAGCTCATCCCTATTATAACTTCAGTTACTTCAACTAATTTATGATCTTAAATTGTAAAAATCCCCCAAAGACTTTCACATTTATTCTAATAAGTGTAAAAAAAAAAAAAAAATAAAATAAAAAAAAAAATAAATATATATATATATATATATATATATATATATATATATATATATATATATATATATATATATATATATATATATATACACACATACATATATACATAGAAGGTATATATTATTCCCTCCACAAAGTTTCCGGAGGTCTGGTATCATTACCACCGACTGGACAGCAGGTGTAGAGGTTACACTTGTTATCAGATGTCAGGCTAACATATCCAAGGCACAAAAATAAACAATTGTACTGAATAATGAAAGCTGCTTTAATGTTCTCACATTCATCAACCCATTAATGTATCCGTGAGAATGGGCCTAATTTATTTCCCCTTCTTATTTTGCCAAAATGTAACTGCCAAGCAACATAGGTGTTAGCTCCTGCAGGGATACTAAAGCAGTTGCAATGGTTTCTGGGATGACTGCATTCAATGAGATCTGAACTAAATGTTGTCTCTGGGAGGCAGAGACAATTTGACTGTGACCAAAGTCACTTCCAGCAGCTTTAAAAATACCCATTCCATGCTATTCAACAGTTACATACAGAAAGATAGTAGCACTGTCATTCTCTGTTAATGGCTTTCCTACTGGCTACTGCACAAGTTTTGACTAGGACTTTCAATTAGGTTTGTTTACTTTTAACCCTACTGATCAGACTAAAATGTACTGCTTCACAATGCACTGGAGGACCAGTGTTCAGCCGGTTTTAGAACTACAAACTTAAAATTAAAGCAACAGTAATATATCCAAATAAAAGGAGTTCTGATTAATCTGCATAATTTTAGTCAATCTACAGTAGTATTTCAATACTATCCAATTTGTAGTTCATGAGTATCCAACTGCCACCCCTTTTACCTATAATGCTGCCTCTCATGCTGGTCCGGATGAAGCACAGTGAGGGAAATCTTTTTCAAGGGGGCAGGGCTGTATACTCATTGTATGAAGATTGTCCCTCACTGCGAGATGTCCGGTCCGATGACCAGATTCCACCTCTCAGGGGAGGTGGCTTAAAATGGGTAAAAAGGGTGGGATTGGGATCATTTATAATTAAATTACTCATGAACTACAAATCGTATAGTATTGCAATACCTCTCTAAATGGACAAAAACTATGCAGATTAATCTGAGCTCTGTTTATTTCGATCTATTATTACCCCTTTAAGTTTAAAAGCTTTCATAGCTAAAGATAACAGCACTAATTCCACTTATGCTATTTATTTATTTTTAAAGGGGTAGTAACCCCTTTTTTTGCTTGGCACACTCTGCAAACTCTTAATATATGAACTCAAATTGCCTATACTTTTTTTTTTGTAATTTTGTAAACTTTTATGCCTGTAATAATGAGTTCCCTGGATCTGTTTCTAGAGAGCTTTCTGTCAGGGACAGTGAAAATGGTATTTTGATACAGTGTACAAAATATATCAAAGTGCATACAGTGTCGCTGGGTAGTGTTATGTTAGCACTTATACACTTTGCAGAAAGATGTTCCTTTTGCCTCTGATACCTTCAGACCTGAGCAGTGAGCGTTTCTGCTTCCTGCAATCAAACATTTGCCACACCCTGCCTTGGTGTAACAATGCTATGTTTTGTCGCTCAGAGCTGGCATAATGCTAAGCAATTAAAGGGATAGTAATACTTCATTATTACTATCCTCCATGTTGTAGCCCTTACAATTCTGAATTCAATGATACCAGCGGCATCTCTGGTTTGAGAGATATCCGCTTTCAAAGTTCCCTCTCCCCTGATGTCAGCATTCTGACAGCAGGGGAATCTGGTCCCAGGACCAGCGGCGGCTCTGCAGCAGTGCTGAGATCTCTTTATAGAAACAGAAATCCTTCACTAAAATGGTCTTCTATGTGTGCTTGCAAACTAAGTACACGTAGAAGACCATTTCAGTGAAGGATTTCTGTTTCTATAGCGCTATCTCAGCACTGCTGCAGAGCCGCCGCTTGCTCACTGGCCGGATTCCCCTACTCTCAGCTACAACGCCGACATCCAGGGAAAAAACAAAAAGAGCGAACTTTGAAAGCGGATATCTCTCAAACCATAAAGGTTTCAGAGATGCCGCTGGTATCGTTGAATTCAGAATTTTAAGGGCTATAACATGGGGGATAGTAATAATGAAGTATTACTATACCTTTAAATAGACCCAAAGAGCATTCTTTCAGTAACATTAGTGTAAAAAGAAAAAGTGAAGAAAAAAAAAAAAAAGGTAAATGGACTTTACATATTATTAAGTTGCAGATTTTGCGGAGTCAAAATCAAAAGCTTTTAACTTCTGATTTGCAAGACAGGTTGCTAAATGGTAGGTTCACAATGCTTTCGAGCATTTCTTTACAGAACCAAGGTGTTAAGGATCTATAATTACATACAGACATTTTAAAGGTGGCATCTTGACCACTTGCTATTTAAAGGTATATAACCCCTTTTCAATTATTAAGTGTTTGTGTTCCGTTAAATGTAAGCACACAGGTTTACTCGAATGACTGCCCATATACATATAGGCAAATACAATAAAGCACTTACCTCTGCAGGTGGAATGCCCTCTGGTGGACGACACTGGAGTAACACCTCATGTTCTAGAGGTATCTCTTTGCCCAAAGGTTCCTGGTCAAAATTCTTCCTTAAATCTGTCAGAGAGGAGTAAATTACAAGAAAACAAATTCATTTAATGAAAGATTCAAGACATACTTTAACTTTATTCCTGCCAACTATCAGATTTTCAAAGGAGAATTTAACCCATTGAGTGCCAAAGGGGTGCTCAAAGCATTGCAAAGCAATTTGTTGCCTATCCCTCTGGCACTCAAAGGGTTAAACCCTTGAATGCTACAAATGTTTCCAAAACATTTCTTCTCAATGCAATGTAGGCCACTATTGTATTCAAGGAATCATAAGCCTCACTGTAATCAATAATAGGATTTTAGTCTTACCTGTTAAATCCTTTTCACTTAGTCCATACAGGTCACTGGTACCATGGGATGTGTAGTCCCCTTTAATAGGCAGGAACAATTATGCAAATAATTTGCAAGGGGCGGAGCCTCCCCTCTTACTTAAGCCACCTTCTGGCCAGAGCCACCCATATTGATTTGAGACCCTAAACTGACCCCAGGTAAGCAAAAAGAAAGACTCCTGTGAGCATGCCCGAACGGTCCCCCACTGAATGCCACAGGAGAGCCAAGACTGGTCCCTTGACAGGGTGGGAGACCAGTGACCTGTATGGACTAAGTGAAAAGGATTTAACAGGTAAGACTAAAATCCTATTTTCACTGTCGTCCAATACAGGTCACTGGTACCATGGGATGTACAAACATTGAGCTGATCCAGAGGCGGGAAGTAAGGCAAGGACCAGGCGCAAGGCCCAAGTCACCAGAACTGATAACCAGTTGATAACATAGCCCAAACTGTAAGTGTCAACGGACACCAACCAAGGGAACAATCCCTGAACTTAACACAGCACACGTAATACGAGCCAACCGGGCTCAACAGTAAGGAAGCACTAAGGATCACAGAGCGGAAGACCTACACAGGCAAGACTGCCTCCAGGACCTTCCTTCCAAAGCTGGCATCAGCCGATGCCAGTACATCAACGCGGTAGTGCTTTGAAAAGGTGTGCACAGAGGACCAAGTGGCCGCTCTGCACAGTTGATCAGCAGAAGCTTGATTCTTGTAGGCCCAGGAGGCCCCAATAGATCTGGTGGAATGGGCAGTCACCCTGAAGGGAACATGCTTATTCCTCAACTTATAGGCTTCACGGATGGTAGCCTTAATCCAAGAGGCAATGGTAACTTTGGAAGCCGGTCTTCCTGCCCTAGGCCCCTCAGGAATGACGAATAGAGCGTCAGACTTCCTGATAGATTCGGTGCGGTGAACATAAAACTTGAGGCAACGCACCACATCCAACAAATGGAGATCTCTTTCCTTGTCAGATGAAGGATTAGGGCAGAAAGAGGGAACCACAATCTCCTGATTGATGTGAAACTCAGACACAACCTTGGGTAAGAATTCCTTGGTAGTGCGAAGCACAGCCTTATCCTTGTGGAACACCAGGTAAGGAGGTTTACAAGACAATGCCTGTAACTCTGCCACCCGGCGTACTGACACAATAGCCAAAAGGAAGGCCATCTTCCAAGTCACAAGACGTAATGGAATGGAAGCCAAGGATTCAAACGGTGGTCGCTGAAGAACTCCCAGCACCAAATTGAGATCCCACTGAGGAGCAGGACTCTTGAAGGCCGGTCGAACATGAGTCACACCTTGGAAGAAGACTTTCACATCAGGAAGGATGGCAATCCGTTCCTGGAAAAACACAGACAAGGCAGATGTCTGAACTTTGAGGGAACTCAGACTGAGCCCCTTATCCACACCGTCCTGCAAGAAGGCCAGGACAGTGGGAAGATGGAAGTCAAGAGACAACTGCTTGACAGAGCACCATGTCACAAAAGTTGACCAAATGCGATGATAGATCTTGGAAGACACAGGTTTACGAGCACTGAGCATCGTCGACACCACAGAAGGAGAAAAGCCTTTCTTAGCTAGAATCGAGGATTCAACCGCCATGCCATCAAACGGAGAGAGAGAACATCCTCTTTCCACAGATACCCCTGAAGAAGCAGGTCCGGACGGGCTGGAAGTGGGATTGGATCCCTCACTGACATGGCCATCAATTCCGGAAACCAGGACTGGCGAGGCCAGTTCGGAGCAATCAGGATGACAGGACAACGTTCTCTCTTCAACTTCTGAATAACTCTGATCAATAGGGGAAGAGGGGGGAAGATGTAAGCCAGGGAGAAGTCCCAAGGGATCGACAAGGCATCCACCGCTAGAGCAAGGGAGTCCCTCAGACGGGAGCAAAACACCGGAACCTTCCTGTTGTGTCTGGTAGCCATCAGGTCCACCACTGGCATCCCCCACCGTTGAGTGAGCATGTGAAACACCTCTGGGTGAAGAGCCCATTCTCCGCTGTCGACGGTGTGACGACTGAGGAAGTCTGCCATGACGTTGTCCACGCCTGGAATATGAACTGCAGAGATGACAGGCACGTGATCTTCTGCCCAAGACAAAATATCCTTGACTTCCCACCAGGCGGAACCGCTTCTTGTGCCGCCTTGTCTGTTGATGTAAGCCACCGCCGTGGCGTTGTCGGACTCTACTCTGACTGGAAGACCGGTCAATTGAGACTCCCAGTGCCTCAGGGCCAGCCGGACAGCTCGAAGTTCCAGAACATTGATGGAGAGCATGGATTCCTCCAGACCCCATTTCCCCTGAGCACTGAAGCGACCCCAGACTGCACCCCAGCCCCGAAGGCAGGCATCCGTTGTGACTGTGGTCCAATGAGGAACTAGAAAGGATTTCCCTTTCAGGAGATGAGAGAGATCTAACCACCAGTGCAGACTCGACTCGACATGAGGAGGAAGAGAAACAGACAGATGTTGATGATCTGGATGATTCCTGCACGTCTGGATCACAAATCTCTGAAGATCCCTGGAGTGGGCCATGGCAAATGGTACTGCTTCGATCGTGGAAATGAACTTCCCCACTAAGGACGACAACTTCGGAACTGGAATTTCGTCCAAGTCCAGAATCCCAGCCACTCTGACGGCTATCTGGTGAGCCACGTCCTCTGGAAGAAACACCATGCATTGGCGAGTGTCGAACAGGAGACCCAGGAACAGAAGCCTCTGAGAAGGAATCAAGTCCGACTTGTCCAGATTCAGGATCCATCCATGACGGTTCAGGGTGTGCATGCACCTCTGCAACTGCTGGTGTAGAAGCTCCGCTGAGGAGGCCTTCAGTAGGAGATCGTCCATGTAGGGTGTCACTCTGATCCCATCCTGATGGAGCACCGCTATCAAGGAGCCCAGCACCCGCTGGAAGACTTGAGGAGCTGTAGTCAGTCCAAAGGGGAGCGCTGTGAATTGAAAGTGTCCCCTGTGGCAGGCAATCCTGAGATACTTCCTGCTCTCTGGATGAATAGGGATGTGAAGATAAGCATCCTGAAGATCCAGGGAGGCAAGAAACTCCCCTGGAGACATTGCTGCAATCACAGAGCGCAGAGACTCCTGGCGGAAGTGGGAAGTCACCACATAGGCATTGAGATCTTTGAGATCCAAGATGGGACGGGCTCCTCCGTCCTTTTTGGCTACCACAAACAGGTTGGAATAAAATCCTGAACCTGTGTCCCCCTGCGGAACCGCCTCCAGGCCCTCTTTGTCCAAGAGATCCTGAATAGCGTCGTCGAACAGACGCCTTTTTGAGGGTTCCTGAGAAGGACGAGTAAAATGGAACCGAAAAGGAGGAAGGGAAGAGAAAGGGATCCTGTATCCCTCTGACACCACCTGAAGAACCCATGGGTCCGCCACTGACTCCTCCCAAGTCCGGCGAAAGATGCGGAGACGACCGCCTACAGCCGGATGCGGACCCGGGTTCGGCGAGTCATGCCGAAGCAGTCTTGGAGGTCTTGGCCTTGGAGGCAACTTTGGGCCTCCAGGACTGTTTGGGCTTGGAGGAGGAGCGCGTAGTGGGAGGACCCGTTTGGGCCGAGGAGCGTGTCTCAGTCTGAAAGGAACGAAAGGACCGATTGCGTTTGGCTGGAAACTTTTTCTTAAAGACTGAGGGTAGAAGAGTACTTTTACCGCCAGTAGCCTCACTGATCATTTCTTTGAGCTCGGAGCCAAAGAGCAAATTCCCCTGAAAGGGCAAGGAAAGCAAGGCTTTCTTAGAGGCTGTATCAGCAGACCAAATTTTCAGCCAAAGAGCGCGTCTAGCCACCACAGAAGAAGTGGAGGCCCTCGCCATCATGCGCACAGCATCAAAAGCAGCATCAGCAACATAGTTCTGAGCTTCAGTGATATTAGCAAGAAGCTGCAACTGTTCAGATACAGGCGCATCCTGGCGAACCGCTTCAGTCAGTCGTTCAGTCCAGGCTGCAATAGCCCTATTAACCCATGCCACAGCAAAGGTGGGGCGCATGGCAGTGCCAATAGAGGCAAAAATAGATTTAAGAGAGAGCTCTAATTTCTTATCCGTCCAGTCCTGCAAGGCAGAGGCATCTGAGACAGCCAAAGCAGTAGATTTGGATAGTCTAGACACAGGAGCATCCACCTTGGGAGGATGAACCCATTTTGCCAGCTCCGCTTCGGGAAAAGGGTAAAGTTTGGCAAACTTTTTGGAGACAGAGGAAGACCTATCAGGATTCTTCCATGCCTCAGAAACCAGACGGGCAAGAGTAGGGTTAGTTGGAAAACAAACAACAGGTTTAGATGGCTTTTTCTGAAAAACATCAGTAGGATCATAAGTGGATTCCTGAGTCAGAGGAAGGTTGAGCGTATTCAGAACCGCTCTGATCAGACCCTCAGCCGAAACTTCAGGGTCACACTCATAGGGGTCCCCAATGGACCTGTTAGATTCAATGACAGTACGTTCCTCAGCATCAGAATCCTGTAAAAGTTCTTCTTCGGAAGAATCAGTGATATCAGGAGCTCCCTGTGGCTTAGGCAGGGAGGTCCTGATAGTAGAGGGGGTCTGCCAGACCTGGAGAGCCCCCTGTACCTGAGAGGGAAAGAGTTGAAGTGTGGATCTGAGATCCCTAGTGGCAGCTTTAAACTCCCTCACCCAAGATGGCTCAATAGCGTGGCTGGGAAGCCCAGGGTTGCTATCTTTATCAGTACAATTAGGGCATAGATCCCCCACATTATCGCAATCTAGCCCAATGTGGCAAGAGGAGCAAAACGCCATGGGGGTAGAAGACCCCCCAGCCTCCTTAGTCTTGGGTCTAGCCCCTAGCTCCAGTGAAGTAGACATGCTCACAGCGTCAATATACCCCACAAAAAACACTATCACCCAGAAAAGTGTTAAAGATTAAAGTTTCACCCCAGAAAAGGTCTAAAAACGGACTTATCTGGCCAGCGAAGGGTTAATCTGGTGAGGAGAGAGAAGGCTCGGTCCCTGCGTAGTGTACTCGCCTTGGGAAAGTACCACAAAATGGCGGCCGTCATGACAGCCAATCAGAAACGAGCGCGAGCTAGGCGCTCATGGGAAATGTAGTTTTCCCTTGCAAGTACCCCAAACAGTGCCCGAAGCCCCCCTGAGCCCCCAATATTAATAAAACACCAACCGGATGATAGAGCAGGAGCCTAGCATTAAAATGAGCCCACTCTGAAGGCGCTGTGACAAGCGGTTTCAGAGATACGTCCCAAACTGTGAATTCCCATAGAGAGTAAAGGAGCTCTGCTGCTGAGCGGGAAAAAGCCGCGCTTAAAGGCGCGGAACACCATTTTTAATAAAGTTTAGTAAAACATTAAAAAGTGCCCAAACAAGCATGAAATACATGAGAAACATAAATAAATGAATACCCAATGCTCCAAATCTCAGAGAATAACACAGAAATTGCATAAATAGTTGTAATGCAATAAAAACACCCTATGAGTGCTGGAGTGTATTAAAACTCCCAAATACAAGCCCATCAAAGGGACACTGTGGGGACAAGTGGACCTTCAGCACTCAATGGGTGACTCACCTTTCTCGCAGACTTCTGTCTTCAGGTGACCATGATAGGGAGGGAAAGAACCAGAGGTAATTTCCCCAACAGGGGAGCTGCTTAACACAAGCTGTCCCCTCTTCAGGTATAGGTCCACAGAAATCCCTGGAAGCTGCACCAGCCACTTTGAAGAGGGCAATTCACAGCCATGGTCACCCTCCTAATGGTGGTATTCCATATTTGAATAAAAAATAATAAAACTCTAAGAAGCATAGCTGTTCTCTGCCTGGTGTGCAAGCACACCAGGAACAAATCAATATGGGTGGCTCTGGCCAGAAGGTGGCTTAAGTAAGAGGGGAGGCTCCGCCCCTTGCAAATTATTTGCATAATTGTTCCTGCCTATTAAAGGGGACTACACATCCCATGGTACCAGTGACCTGTATTGGACGACAGTGAAAAGATGTTTTATTTGTTCATTATTCTGTGCAAGAAGGTCATTGCAGAGTCAGCCACTAGATGGCAATACAGTCATTATAATTTCAATACTGTCCTGCAAGCAACCAAGAAAAACTTCTAGATCCCGTCATACTTGCTGTAATTTTCTCCTGACTTACAGGCTATTCTGACATACGCTCTCCGGCTCTTGGTGGTCCCTGCAGAGCTCCATGCAACACACTGGCACCAGTAATCTTCCAAGCCAAAGAGTTCTTCTACCTGCTGCCTGGAAACTTCAATCTGGACCTCTCGTACCACGAGGCCTGAAAGAAATATAGACACATATTTCATGAAATACACAATTTTAACTATTTATGGACAGGAGGGATTTGCAATGAATTGCAAAAGCAATGAATTGCCCACCTCTTCAGTTCTTAAAGGATTAACAATCCCTGCTTACAATGTCTATGTCATTATTTTACCCCTCGGTTGCTAAAGCACAGTGGCTCCGGGTACTCCGGTTTCGTCCCACACTCCAAAAAAACATACTGATAGGTGAATTTAGATTGTGAGCCCCAATGGGGACAGGAACCAATATGAGTGTAAAGCTCTGCGGAATCTGTGTGCGCTATATAAATAAAGGATTATTATTATTATTATTATTATTATTATTAAAGCAGTCTCTAATGCATAAAGACGTCTGCAGCAAAGGGATTAACCATCTGAGTGCCAGAGAGGTATGTAACGCACTGCTCTATAATGGGTAGTGCATCCCTATATACACACACACACACAAACATATTGCTTAGTATAAGATTAATAAAAAGGTGTTCCATTGATTGGCTAATTTCATACTGAAACATTCCTAACACAGTGCTTTTCTTAGGACGTTCACCCATATTTATATAGTTATTCTAGCGTAAACCAAGTGAACCATAGGGGACAAATAAAAATTCCTAAATTCCCATGCAGTTGAATACAGCTTTTTAACCCATTTAGAATACAAGGGGTTAAAAGACCAATTTAATTTATAATTTATATGTTCCCTATGGTGGTAGAATAATGTCAGTTTGCTTTTATATATGGGCAACTGTGCCATATACTCCACTTTCCTGTGACTATCCTATCTCCCCCTCCCCCACCATTCAGCCTCTGCGGCCTGTTCCTGTACTAAGGATTCCCTTCTTTGAAAGGTACGTTTATATCAAAGAACATGCCATACACCACAGGGAAAACAAACAAAAAACTTTAAAAGGGATAGTAATGTTTCACAAAAACAGCAGCTCCAATTAATCATCATAGTATTTGAGCTACAGAGAGTGTTATTCCAATACTGTCAAGTTGTAGTTCAGGAGTAATTGAATGATAAAGTATCCCCGTCCCTCCCCTTTTACCTAGTGTAAGCCACCTCGTTCCAGATGTGGAATCTGGTCTTAAGACCAGACAGCTTACAGCAAAGGATAATCTTCTTACTGAGAACAATGAAAGCCCTGCCTCCCCTTGACAGGATTTTCAGGTTTTTCCATTATGCTAATTGAAGATTGTCCCTCTCTGTGATCCACCTGGACACCACCTTTCTGCTCTGAGGTGAGCAGTGTTACATCAGTAAAAGGGGTGGGAGGGGGATACTTTATCATTCAATTACTCTTGAACTACAACTCTTACAGTATTGAAATAACACTCTCCATTGCCCAACTAATATGAAGATTAATTGGAGCTGCTTTTATTGTGAAGCATTACTATCCCTTTAAACCTTTTGAATGCCACTGGTAGGGAGAAATTCATTTACTCTGCAGAGTAACATACATTTCCGGCACTTCAGGGATTCACTGTTAGGACATCAGAGATGTCTACAACACCTGCATCGGAGACGTCTCTGGTATTCAAGGGGGTAAAATACACATATATTTTGCAAAACTCTTCTTGCTGAATAAACAGAGGAACTCACTTCCCTGGGAGTTGCTTCATTTAAAATATATTAGAGAGTATAAAGGTTTTTTGTGAGAACCCTCTTGCTTATCTTATAAGGATGTGCTGTTGCTATAGCTTTACATGGAGCTTTATGTTCAAGGACTGAAAGGGATAGTAATACACAAGTATTACAAATCCCTATATTAAAGCCCTAGTTTAAAAAAAAAAAAAAACAAACAACGTATTACCCCCAGTGTCATCTCTCAAACCTTTATGGTTTGAGAGATGAACGCTTCTAAAGTTGCCCTCTCCCTCCCCCTTCCCTGTAGTCAGCATTCTAGCTGACTCAGGGAAATCCGATCAGAGATCATCAGGCGGCTCTGCAACAGAGCCGCGATCTCGTTAACTAAAAAAAAAAAACTTTCACTAAAACGGTCTTCTACGTGTGCTTGCAAACCAAGCACACGTAGAAGACCATTTCAGTGAAAGTTTTTTTTTTAGTTAACGCGATCAGGCTGTGCTGGAGAGCCGCCTGAAAGTCATACGACTCTGTTCCCTGCAGTCAGCTAAAATGCTGACTACGAGGAAGGGGGAGGGCAACTTTAGAAGCGATCATCTCTCAAACCATAAAGGTTTGAGAGATGACACGGGGGGCAATACGTTTTTTTTTTTTTTTTTTTTTTAACTAGGGCTTTAATATAGGGATTTGTAATACTTAAGTATTACTATCCCTTGAAAGTATCAACAGAATGCAGGCACAGATACACTTTAAAAAAAAAAAATTAAAAGGACACAAAAAAAAAAAAAAGTATCCTGGAACCACCAGCTTCACATAAGGCCATGACATGAATGCTGTCCTGATGATTACCATATTGACATTATATTTATCTGCACGGACACTCCTGCTTAAAAAAGTTCTTCATAAGAAACCTGTCCTCCAATATCCATTCAAATATCTTGTCAACAGCACTGGGATGCAGAACAGCAATGACTATATAGAGCAGTTTACAATAATCCTTCTTACTGCAATAGGTCTGTTAATGACTCACCACCTGCCATCATTACTTATGTAGGATTCCAATCATTAGTTGATTTCAGAGCATTCAGGAACAATAGCCTGATAACATGGCTGGCAGCTTTTTGACCAACCGGGCAGATTATTTTTACTGGCCAGAACGAACAGACAAACATTCCCACTGATTTAAAGGGATAGTAATACTTCGTTTTAACTTTATTTTATTTTGTAGGCGTTAAAAAAATATGAATAATGACATAAGTCTTATCTCTCAAACCTTTATGGTTTAAGAGATATTCACAAGCAAAGTTTCCCCCTCCCGCCCCTTTTACCTAGAGTAAGCCATCTCTTCTCAGATGGGGAATCTAGTTGCAAGACCAGACAGATAACAGCAGGGGACAATCTTCTTACAATGAAAACAATGAAATCCCTGCCCTCCCTGACAAGCTTTTCAGCTTTTTCCCTTATCTTAATTGAAGATTGTCCCTCTCTGCAGTCTACCTGGGCACCTCCCTTCTGATCTGGCTGAACAGTGTGACATCAGTAAAAGGGGCAGGAGGGGGACACTTTGTAATTGAATTACTCTGGAACTACAACTCTGACAGAATTAAAATAACACTCTTCAAAGTCCAAATACTATGATGATTAATTAGAGCTGCTTTTATTATGAAACATTACTATCCCTTTAAGTTGGAGACCTCTTAAGCATATTGAATTTAAATTACCCATTAAAAACACTTTGGTGCAGTTGGGTTGCTACAGAATAGCATTACTTTGACGATAAGGCCCAGTAGTTTTTTGTTTCAGGCTGAAGGAAGATGGAATTGTTAAAATGGCTTATATAAATAAAAGGACCCTAGTATTTAGATAATTCGATTGTTGGACCTAGTTGTTGAGGACTGCATCTCCCATCATCCTCAACCAACTGTTGTCTAGTTCAGGGTAATGAGAGTTGGAGTCCCTAACAGCTTGAGATCTAACAATTGCCTACCCTTGATTCACATTCTATAGAACCTTTGGCCTCTATGTTGAAAGGAAATGTTCAGTGATTCTGGGGCAAACCAACTACATCAGGTAACACATACCCAATAATTTAAAGGGATAGTAATGTTTCATAATAAAAGCAGCTCTAATTAATCTTCATAATATTTGTGGAGTGTAATTTCAGTACTGTCAGAGTTGTAGTTCAAGAGTAATTGAATGATAAAGTATCCTTCTCCTGCCCCTTTTATTGATGTAACACTGTTCACCTCAGAGCAGTAGGGAGTGTCCAGGTAGATTGCAGAGAGGGACAATCTTCAATTAAGATAAGGGAAAAGGCTGAAAAACCTGTCAAGGGGGGCAGGGTTTTCATTGTTCTCATAGGAAGAATACTGTCCCCTGCTGTTATCTGTCTGGTCTATGGACTGGATTCCAAATCTGAGGAGTGGGGGCTTACACTAGGTAAAAGGGGCAGGAGGGGGAAACTTTATCATTCAATTACTCTTGAACTACAATGCTCACAGTAATGAAATATCACTCTCTATGGCTCAAATACTATGAAGATTAATTGGAGCTGCTGTTTTTGTGAAACATTGCTATCACTTTAAATGGGGTTTTATCACCTTGAATGCTAGCGTGGTCTCTAGCAAATTGTAAAGCAATGTGTTGAGACCTGTCTAGCATTCAAGGGGTGAACGGTCCATTTAAATTAATGAGAATTTGTATTTGCCCCCTATGGTGCAGTTGGTTTGCCCCAGTATTACTGCATGTTTCATTTTGAACCTAGAACCCTGTAGTGGACAACTGACCTTCTTTGGTGGTCCAGATCATTAATCCTAACAGATAGAGGTGCATTTACTCAAATACCACGAACGTGCACTGAGAAAGTAACATCTGCGGGACTCGGCATACACTAGGGACAATGTCATGAACTGTAGATAAATGTAATAATGAATTGACATAAATCAGCCAAGTTTATTATGTGGAAAATTTACATGAATTGACTGCCATCTTCAGCATGCAATATATTAAATTAAATATACATTAAAGGCTTGAATTATCCAATTCAGCAGCCAGATATATTTATATTGAGCGTCTATGCATAATCTATTATCAGGAACAATACGTAGTCTCAAAGTTACCAGTCCATGAAAAAGCAGTATGGTTTCAAAGTACCTCTTTACCAAGACATGACCTTGGACCAATAATTCAATCTCAAACACATTTATACAGCTATAACAACAGTAACAGCATAGATTTTTAAAATGAGCAGAAATTGAGTGAAGCATACTGTGCTTCCTCGTATATACAGCATTTCAGCAATTTAATTGCTTGTATTGAAGACATTTGATTTTTGCAATTGTGATTAAATTACCAAATGTGAGCAAAATATATAGTGTTGTGAAGGTAAAGAATGAAACCTAAATATAGTAAAATTATGAAAATTAAAAAAAAAAAAACATAGTGATGATACATAATGTGATAAAACTTTGATCAGACACCAAGACAAACAGGCATATAAATTACAAGAACTTCCGTTCTTTCCTCAAATGTGTCCCCCAGGCCAACATCTCTTACTTTTGTCACGAAAACCAGAACAAAAGACTTTTGCCGATAAGATTTCTGTAAAAGTCGCTTTAAAGGGATAGTGACACTTCGTTTTAACTTTATTTTATTTTGTAGGCATTAAAAAATATGAAGAATGACATAAGTCTTATCTCTTAAACCTTTATGGTTTAAGAGATATTCACAAGCAAAGTTTCCCCTCCCGCCCCTTTTACCTAATATAAGCCATCTCTTCTCAGATGTGGAATCTGGTTGTAAGACCAGACAGATAACAGCAGGGGACAATCTTCTTCCTATGAAAACAATGAAAGCCCTGCCCTCCTTGACAAGCTTTTCAGCTTTTTCCCTTATCTTAATTGAAGATTGTCCCTCTCTGTAGTCTACCTGGGCACCTCCCTTCTGCTCTGGCTGAGCAGTGTTACATCAGTAAAAGGGGCAGGAGGGGGACACTTTGTCATTGAATTACTCCTGAACTACAACTCTGACAGAATTGAAATAACACTCTCCAAAGTCCAAATACTATGATGATTAATTAGAGCTGCTTTTATTATGAAGTGTTACTATCCCTTTAAAGCCCTAGTTAGGACAGGGATGGACAATCAATAGTATTTAAGCTGTTTGACTGCAACTCTTATCTTCAGTCAGGAATTGGCCTGCAGATGCAAATGGGATGTGTAGTCCAACAACAGTTTAAAAAAAAAAAAAAATCACAGATAACCCATCACAGTTTAAAGGTAAAATTGGTATTTTGCTGAAATGAATCAAGTAAATACTGCCCTGAACCCTACTTCCGGAGAGGCTGCGGTTGCCAGCTCTGTGCCGCAGGTCTGTCACTCTTCCTCTTCTCCCTTCTATCTATTCAGCCTCCTCCGATGATGGAGGCTTTCTGCCTGTAAGCTGTAGTGCTCTCATTGGCCAGAGATCACTCCAGCTTACATGCAGAAAGCCTCTGTCATCAGATAATTCTGAACAGAGGGAGGGAAGAAGAGGCAGAGTGACAGACCTGCGGTACAGAGCTGGTTACCGCAGTCTATCCTGAAGTAGGGTGCAGGGCAGTATTTCCTTGATTCATTTCAGCAAAATACAGATTTTATTTAAAAAAAACAAACAAAAAAACAAAAAACAGTTTTACCAGCTAGTCGCTACATATACTAACTATTGACACAAACATGTAGAGGGGTGATAGATCCCCTTTAAAGGGATAGTAATACTTCGTTTTAACTTTATTTTATTTTGTAGGCATTAAAAAAAACATGAAGAACGATATAAGTCTTATCGCTCAAACCTTTATGGTTTATGAGATATTCACAAGCAAAGTTCCCCTCCCCGCCCCTTTTACCTAGTGTAAGCCATCTCTTCTCAAATGTGAGTCTGGTTGTATGACAGGACAGATAACAGAAGGGGACAATTTTCTTTGTATGAAAACAATGAAAGCCCTTCCCCCCTTGACAAGTTTTTCAGCTTTTTCCATTATCTTAATTGAAGATTGTCCCTCTCTACAGTCTACCTGGGCATCTCCCTTCTGATCTGGTTGAACAGGGAAGGGATTACTTTGTTTGTGAATATCTCTTAAACCATAAAGGTTTCAGAGATAAGACTTATATCATTCTTCATGTTTTTTTAATGCCTACAAAATAAAATAAAGTTAAAACAAAGTATTACTATCCCTTTAACATATGCTAGTTGGGATGCCCCTTTAGTATGAAACCATACCTGTAACTTCATCAACTCTTTCTTTTGTGATATGGTCATTCTGGTTGACCCATTCCCCATTGCATTTGAAGTAGATCTGTGTGGCTGGATTAGCCTTGCAGATGAGTTCCACTGGCTTGTTCTTCACAATATAGGCATCTTCAGGTTCCAAGAGGAAATGTGGCAACGATTCTGCTGGGGCTGAAGGAAAGGAGTCTGGCAGGACGTCACTGTATTCGATTCCTGTACAAAGACAAGGGATATTTTGGTCAAAGTTGCAACAGAATGACTTATTTACTTTGTATGACTATGTATAATCAAAGTTGTATACTACTGGTGAAGGTCTATGGCCTACACACACAACATATAAATTACATCTAATACTAGGAAAACAAAGATTTCATGGATACCCTTTTTCCAGACACTAACCCTTTGAGTGCCAAAGGGGTGCGCAATGCATTGCAAACCCCTCTGGCACTCAAAGGGTTAAGGATCTGTAGGATGTGCAATGCATTGGGATGCAGCGAGTTACACACCCCACTCGTCATTAAAGGGTTAAAGGGTATTATTTACAGCTTTGAGGCGGTCACATAAGAAATACTGCCAAGAAACTCCATGGGGGAGATTCCCTAAGCTGTGATAAAGAGGTGATAAAGCAGAATTGACTTCTCCAGTGTATCACTTCTCCAAGTCCTATGTTATTCTATGGAGCCTATTCACAAAGCCCTCCAAAGCTGAAGAAATCTTAGTGTATAGGCTCCATAGAATAACACAAGAAATGGAGAAGTGATAAACTGGAGAAGTCATCTCCACTTTACCACCTTAGTGAATCTACCCCCATTTCAATTAATTAGGGATTACAGCTCCTGTAATGTAGCTTTAGAGTATGTATAAATTGCATACCTCCCAAGTGTCCCTCTTTAGGAGGGACAGTCCCTCTTTTAGACCCAAATCCCTCTGTCCCTCTTTCCCACCCTGATGTCCCTCTTTTTAGGAGATTAGATTGTGTGGTGTGTATATAAGTGTATCACATTGCTCTACAGCAAAAAAGCTCAGAGTATTGTTTGTTTAAACATCAGTATATGTGTTTATAAATTAGTCTGTGTAAATAATATATATTGGTCTTGTTATAATTTGTTTATTAAGTTACACACGGAGGTGTCAATATGTCATGAAATAGCCTAAAGATTCTCGGTAATGCCCCGCCCACCAGTCACAACCCCAGCAACACCCCCTAAAACACAAGTGTCCCTCTTTGGCAATTTGAAATGTTGGGAGGTATGAAATTGCCCTAAAGTTATTCAACTCATAATAAAATTTGAAAGTGCAAGATTTTCCATTTCTTAGAAGAGGTGAATTATGGGAGGATAAAAATTAACTGTGGCTTTAATAAATAATATAAACATAAAATTTCTCTAATTCAGCCAGTCTATGGGAGGCTTTCACCTCGCTACAAAATCGGTACAGTAACGGATTAAGCAATTATATCCAATGAAATGGCATGTTACACAGTAACATTAGCATTAAAAAAAAAAAAAAAAAAAAAAAAAAAAAAATTGAACAGCTGACCATCTATTGCAGTGTGGTGCAACTTTATATTCAATGCGATCTGCAGCAGGGATGAGGTGGGACTGCCTCTTTAATGCTCTAAAAATTGTACAAAACTTATCTTTGATTGAACAGTAAACTTTAAATACAGCACCTTAAAATGGTTCCTTGCAAGCCAAAAGGCGGCTGCCCGATTTTGCCAACAACCTAAAAATGAAAAAGGGCTGACTGTTTAAATTTTAAACAATTGTATCAATAAAAATGAAAAATAATGTTGGAATAGGGTTTTTTTGAATATAAAAAACACTAGCCAATTGATGAGAGAGGGGAGCTTTCTGGCTCGTTTAAAATCCATTTAGGAAAAATTGACTTTTCATTTCCAGTTTTAATACAGCACTAAGAGAAAGCGGCAGGACATTTGTCATAATCCATTAACTGCTCTTTTGGAAACGATGAATTAAACTCCAGGCTAATTTCTTCATCTACGCCTCTCTCTCACTTGCTCTCACTGTGTCTCCCTAATGTTGGCTGCTGGAGAATGTTCATCCTGACTTCATTACAGGCCTGTAATTTTCTCAGCAACCCACCAATTGTATACAGTCACTAGGCAATTATAAGGCACAATGCTATCCCACTGCCCTGACGTGAGGGTAGTTATTTCACAGTATAAAATGTAAGGCTTCCCACAGGTGCACATTTTAAATAGGGCAGGGTAAAACAACTGGGAAATTTCCTATTTAGAAACATAGGTAAGCAACGCTCATATGTTGGTAGGCCAAAACATTAAGTAAATTAGAGATGGCTCCATCAGTAACTGTTGTGAGAATATGAACCAATTTATGTACACCATGGGACACATTTATCAAAGAAAAACTGAGCAATTCTGAACCAAAACATCTATTCAATATTTATCAAAGAAAAACCACTATTGGTAGTAGTGTGAAGTTTTTTATTTGATAAATAAAGTTTGGTTATGCTGCAGAAATGATCCACTTTCAACTTGATAAATGTGCCTCCATATTTCTCACACATGGTGGAAGCTTTTCTAAAATTATGTGTTTACCTCAGTCATGCTATACATTGGTCTTTTCACTTGTGTAAACAAAGAGGGGTCAAAAGGTTGTCTACATGAAAACAGGAGAAGCACATTTTCAACATATTTTGAGGTTTATGAACTTAAGATTTTTTTTTCTGCTTCTTCAAATGGCTAGGAGTACATCATAATTAAAAGGGTACAAGCCAAATTCATTTTTAGGTAATGTCCCTGAACGGTATAGAGATGCACAGCAATGCCCTGGGGACCTCTCTATGAGTCAAGGGTTTAAAATCATTGTTTAAAAACAATGGGGAGCCTTAATTCGTTCTAGTAGTGCAGATTGGTTGCTACACTTTGACTTTGCACATATGTGATTTGCATGCTTGAAGGAGTAATATTGGGTTTGAGCAGGAAGGAAGTTTGCCCTTGCTAAGGCCATATATTATCAAACACCAACCAAGCTGGAAGAAAAGGAAAACTTCACTCGACCCTGCAGTTATCGGCACGGGATAGGGCATGTAACTCAATATTGTGTTAATTTTTGATCTACCATAACAACATAGTGTTAATCAGGGTAGCATGACCTTCCAATTAAGCTATTTTAGTTGTATGGCTTACTAGTAATGTGATTTTAATCACTTGAATGCTACAAAGGCCTCAAACACTCTGATAAAAAATAAGTTGGAAACCTCTCTGGTGTCTAGTGGGTTAACAGCCCCCAATTAAATCAACAGGAACTTTTATTTCTCCTCTATGGTGAATTTAGTTTGCTTCAGCTTTTCTTAGAACATCACCGACATGTCCCCTTAATGCTTGTTCTACAACAACCTTTAAGCTGTCCACTTAAATGGGCAAACATGGGACATTGTTATCAGGCCATTTAGGGGAAAACGAGCATGTCTTTGTAAACACAGCTCTGTCTCTTCCAGCCTGGTTTTGTTTACTAGTGGCTAAATACACTCTTCAGACGCATTATAATGAAAATAGAAGAACTTAATTGTATTGTAGAGGCAGGAAATGTGTAGTAGTCTAAATTTACCTGTACTGTACAAATGTTTTAACATTTCCCCATTTGTCCCCAGTAAGTAGCCTTGAGGAAATAATAAATAGTCATTAACCAATGGACATTTAGCTGCATTTTTTTTCTTTCATGCAAAGTTAATTTGTTTCCCTGATTTAAATATCCAGGGATTGCTAAACAGATGGCAGCAATGCATTTGAAAATCTATTTACGGTCTTAAATAGGGGCTGCTTGCCTTTGAGACTCGGTGGGGTTTATTTAAATATTACTTTGCAGTCACAATGTAAAATCACGCTGCCAAACTTAATGTATTAGAATTCTCTCTCATGCTAAAAGTAATAAAATAACTGCCACTCCAAGGTCATAAATGATCCCATACTAAATATTCTTAACCCTTTACATACCACAGGGTTATGCGATACATCGTGAAGCAATACTTTACACACCTCTCAGATCCTTAAAGCGGAAGTTTCACCTGTAATAAACCCTCTTATATTATTAGTGTAGTGTAATTGTTTCTATACCGTAGAAGTTTTTTTTGTAAGTACATAGTTAATGAGAAATTCACTGTCAAAATTAGATTATTGTACCCACTTCCGCAGTCTGTGGCACAGGGTAACGGTGGCACAGTGGGGCAGGACTTCCCAGCCCTGAAATTCTCCTCCCAGCTCTATCAGGGAGTGTGTTCATTCTTCCCTATGTACTGGTGTGCATCACGTCTATCGTTACAGCAAGCTCCGTTTATCATTATACTGAGCTTGCTGTGACGATAGACGTGATGCACACAAGTACGAGGGTATAGCGTGAACACACTCCCTGGTAGAGGTGGGAGGAGAATTTCAGGACTGGGAAGTCCTGTACCGCTGTTACCCTGTGCCGCAGAATGCAGAATCTAAATTTGACAGTAAAATTCTCAATAACGATGTACTTACAAAAACCCCCACACACTTTAAGGGGTTAAAGCAATGAGTTGCGCACCCTTCTGGTCCTCAAGTTTTACTTTCAACGTCCCCCCCCACACACACACGGAAGAATCAAGTAGTGGAGGGGATGGGAGTGTCCAAACATGTGTGTGGGGCTTAACTGAGGTAGGTAGGATTGGGAAGCACAAACATGGAGTTTGCCCTGAAATGGGCAGAATGGGTCAGGAACAATGCTGAGAGTGTGCAGGGTTACCAGGGAACTCTGGATGCTGGAGAATCAGCCCCAGAGTATGAAAACTGGAGTCTGGGGCATAACCGCATAGTTCCCAGGGATGCTTGTGGGCCAAATCATTACCCATTGTGACTCCCTGGGGCTGTAGCTTCATCAGCCTCCTTGTGGATCAACAAGTGATGCTAGGGTAAGTTGTTTGCATTCACACATTTATTTATTTTTTTCCATTTTGTCCTTGTGGCTCCCCCAGATGAGGCTGCTGTAAGGCTTGCGAAGCCTTGAGTGTTATTCATACATAATTCACACGTGTTCTCTTGTAAAAGGTAAACAATTTGTCATTTTGCCCTTTTTAATCCCAAACCAGGCTTGCAATATACACAAAGCCAGGCACTTGCAGATGCCCATGTGAGGTATGTATGTAAATGAAAGCATAAAGTGGACAACATATGCAATGCAGCCTTCACAATCATATCAATTGACAAAGAGGAGGCAATTTAATGGGCATGCTTGATTTCAGAGGCTGTATATATCACTGGTGACCAACCTGAGGTCCTCCAGCTGTTCAAAATTACAATTCAATTAATGTCCACCCAATGGAATGGGAAATGTAGTCATGAACAGGTGGAGGGCCTGAAGTTACCCAGCCTTGTTAAATATGATTGTCAGATAAATAATCCTTTAATGACTGTGGGAAAACATCCCCTTTAAAATAGATCAATTAGGATAGGATCTCGTGAGGTCACAAGGCAGGGACTTATATAATGTATAAACAGTCCGCTTTGATGCTGCCACCTCTATGTTGCGCGTTCAGATGGATCATCAATGTACTTTCTGTGCCTTAACATCCATAGGCTTAGGAAAGCTTTTTTTATTTATTTATTAATTCTCCGCTTTAACTAATAATAGAAAAAAAAAATCATCATTGTGGAAACAAAAATGTAAGACTCATCAAAAGAGAAAAAACCCTACAGCAGTTGCAACTTGGAAAACAATTAGGCATGCTATTTCATGTTAAAAGTTATGGCTACATTTGCAGGGTCATCAAGCATGATATCTAAAAAATATGTTTACTGTTTCTACTTACATTCTTCATCTTAATTAATTCCATCTGTTTAGAGCTTGTGAGTCACAAGAAATCTAGGAAATCATCCTTATTATAAACTAAAACTGCTTATATCCCCTGCATAACTTCACAGGGCCTTAAAGGGATAGTAATGTTTCATAATAAAAGCAGCTCTAAATCATCATAGTATTTGGACTTTGAAGAGTGTTATTTCAGTTCTGTCAGAGTTGCAGTTCCAGAGTAATTCAATGACAAAGTATCCCTCTCCCTCCCCTTTTACTGATGTAACACTGTTCAGCCAGATCAGAAGGGAGGTGCCCAGGTAGACTGCAGGGAGGGACAATCTCCAATTAAGATCAGGGAAAAACCTGAAAAACTTGTCAAGGGGGAAGGGTTTTCATTGTTCTCATAGGACTCCTCAGGACTTCCCATGCTCGGTAGCATGGTAAACAGAGTTTGCTGTAACATTAGCCCACAGAAATACAGCTATGAAGGGAAGCGTGAACGTGCTCCCTCGGGCAGCTGGGAAGTCCTGAGGCGACATGCGGGACATACAGGGTCCCACAGAAGGCAGAAGTGCCCGATGTTGAAGGCTAAATATCTCCACTAGCAGGTGAGTTAAGAAGAAAACAAACACAGTGATCATTCTGTGTTAATGATTACAACGCATGGTTACACTTTTATTTTAGATGAAAGTTCTGCTTTTAAAGAATGAGGGAGCCCCCCTCCCCCCAAAAAAAAACTAAATAAAAAAAAACAACACAAAAACAAACAAGTCTGGGCATGACCACGATAGGTGAAGCAGACATTAAGGTCAAGGTGTGATTTTGCAGGGATGGCAGGTGATTGGTGGGTTTGGAGGTTATGGGGTTCTCAGACAAGATTAGGTTAATAAAAGGTCTATTATAAACTACATTTTAATCATAATCAAACAGATGTCCATTTTTTAACTCTCTGGATGTTAGAGAGGTCTTCATTGCTTTAGAAGCAGTAACACAAGTTTGTTTTAAAGAATTCATAAAACACAGATTTTAAGACCATATTAATTCACATTTTTCTTCAGTTTAACCCTTTGGTTACCAGGGACATCACAAAGGCATTGGAAAACAATACATTGAATATGTCACCACCATCTTAGAGGTTCAATATATTCTATTACACCTTTATGACAAATTGTATTGTCCTGCCAATTACTTTTCTGTAACGAAAAGATAATTGAGAAGCATACTTAACATATTGGTGGAGTTCATATATTACCCAGAATCCAACAATACCATAATGAGCTCTTCATCTAGGCTTGGGAATTGCTTATACAATGAAACCCACTGCTTGATAAACTATTGCTGGGTTCCGCATGGAAAACGATTCACCAAAGACACTGCGTCGTTTAGTTGGACTTGATAAATAAGACCTGCTGTCTGAACGGATGAGCCATTTTTCATTCCCTTCATCTCCTGCACTTCATAAATAAAAATAAGCCAAGAAAAATCGACTTCCCTGATTCACACCTAAGTTTGCTTGACAATAAAGAACTGTTTAGATAAAACAGTGCTTGATTTAGTGTTTTTTTACATTATAGATTTTTTTTTTTTTATTATTTCTGCACAAAGTGACAGAACAGCCTAGTTAGAAAAGGCTTGTAATGATTTTTACCTTGGCAATGGGCCGAGAAGTGAAGATTCACCAAATTAGTGTCAAGGTGAACTACTTGCTGCAGCTTTTCTGTGCAAGGACAAGAACTCCAATTCCATTTCTTTTTTCTGGCAGAAGCAAACTCAGGATTTTCGGGTGCGAGTTCCAAAAATATCTCAAGAGCTACTGTACAGTGCTGCAGATTTGGCGATTTCTAAATAAATGATCAATTGAATGTATTTTCTATAATTGCAGAAGTACCATGCAAGTCCTTTGTTTACCGGAATCAGCTGATCTTCAGATAGTCCAGCGATCAGCTGTTTCAGTAAGTACAGAAGGGCAGAGAAGCGGTTATACATAACAGCTATTCTGCCAGTTCTCTCACTTTGTTAATCAAATGTGGAAATGGCTTTTAAAGGTTTTAACCCTTTTAGTGCCACACAGCATTCCTGCGGCACTGAAAGGGTTAAGAGAACAATGGTGGTGTTTGTGGTGCTGAAGTCTGCGGGCATCCTCTCTGCTCCCTAAATTGCCCTCCCTAACACATCCCCAGCATTGTGACAACTCTATATTGTCTCAAGATCCTCACAGGGCAATACCATAGGCAGAAGGTCCTGAAAACCCATTGCAGGAAAGGTACGCAAATGGAAGTGTGCCACCCGCACGGAAGCTTTACATAGTTTGTATTTTGCCTGCTCTTCTGTGGAAAAGATGAGGACTTCAGTGGGGACTTAAATTTAACCTACTAAGTCTTATTTTGAGAGTGGATAGAGCCGGGGGAGGGAAGGTATCTGAAAGCCTTAAAAAAAAAAAAAAAATGAAGCAAGGGGGAAAACAAGGATGAGTATTATACGCAGGTGTTTATTATACCTGAGATTTTACGGTAAATAAGGGTTTTAATACTTTGAATGCATTGAAGACCAATGGGAATTTTTCGTTCTCTCCCATAGTGCAAGCATTTTGCCCCAGAACACTTTTCTTTAACATATGGACCATATGACAAATTGTGTCAAATTCTCCATGGCAAAGTGATTGCTGCACATCACCAGACACACTTTACCATAGCATCACCCCTTCGTACATCTTCTCCCTGGTCTTTGAGGGGAAGAAAATACACACACACACAAACTTGCGCACGGCATTCTATTTATTGATTTGTTTCTAATGCTTGACGTGTAGAGTAGAAGCTGCAATAGTTTTCTTAAGTAGCAATGAGATAAAAAATAAATTTACTTTCTATTTAGTTTCTCATAGAATCCTAATCACATTCTTTAGAAATTTGATACAGTGTTAAAGACACAGGTATAACAATTTATCAGCAGGACATAAACAAGAATTGATACAGTCTGCTAGAAATTCAAGTGGAACACAAGTGATGGATAAATATGAACACAGACGGACACTGAGGTACTATGCTAACTGCATCACGGGGGGGGGGGGGGCAAATACTGCTTTTTTGCTCCAGAATTCTTCACTTTAACTGCATGAATACAGCTCTGTGTTTATTGTACTACAAAAATTAAAAACATTTAAAATCAAAGAATATAATCCCTCCTACAATAGACTAATCCGAGCTATTCTTTTTCCTACTTTGTGGCTTTGCGGTTATATTTGATAGTCAAGGCATTGCATTTACACTTGGCTTCTTGTCTCTTCCCTCAGCTATCCCAGTCTAATCGGAACACCAATTAGGCCGGAGCTGACAAGATTCTCTACTATTAAACACACGTAAAGATAAAATACTTTGCTGGAGTTTGTTATGAAGCCTGCCTGGGGTCATTTATTAAACTCATCTTTTCCAGTGCAATCATATTTTGAGCAATAATTGTGTTTGTAATCCTTTTACAGCCGGGGGGCTCAACAATGTGTTGCCTGGCAATCCATTACGAACGCTTTGTGTATGACAGGATATGTTCAACAAGCGGTGAAGTCTATGTTCACTATATGGTGTGCCATTCTCTTTAAAGGGATAGTAATACTTAAAATTTAAAAATGTCCTAGGGTTTATCCCCCTGAGTAAAAGAAGGGTACTCCCACTGCTGAAAGAGGTTATATTCAAAAGTTATTACAGCTCAAAGTTGAATTATTTAGGTGCAATATCACAGTGGCCTGAAATTGTACAGTGGCTCTGTTGCTACACCATCCTAAGGAGATTTATGGTCCCGGGACCAGAGCTGTCCATAGGATGGTATAGCAACAGTGCCACTGTACAATTTCAGGCCACTGTGATATGGTACCTAAAAAATTCAACTTTGAGCTGTAATAACTTTTGAATAAAACACTTCAGCAGTGGGAGTACCCTTGTTTTACTCAGAGGGATAAACCCTACAACATATATTTTTTTTACATTTTAAGTATTACTATCCTTTTAAAGGAATTAATTACTTGTGGTGGGTCTGGTTTCTGGGGCTTAAAATCTAGTATTACATATCTTATGCTCTGAGGCAGTGGTCCTCAACCAGGGTGCCATGGACATCAACTTAGGGTGCCCCATATTTTGAACGAAGATGGGAAAAAATGTGAGTACCGAGATTTGTTTGTAAAATGTTTATTTATGAAAATTGTTCTGCACAATAGGCTTATATTTGTTAGTATGACTGTTAGACCCAATAATAACTGTAAATTTATGCATTGTACCCTTCATTATGCTCTTGATAAATTACTTTATATGATCTAGGGGTGCCCTGAAAGTTCCAGACTGAGAACAACTGCTCTAAGGGAACAAACATTCCTGCCTTTTTCCATTGTCACACTGAAAAGGTGAGCAATTCTGGTAAAACAAACACTCTACAATCCCACATTGCTCTAAATATGGCTATTAAGGGAGCAGTAAACTTGTGTTATGAATATATATTGCAGGGCTTTTCCTGTTGCGTAAAATAAGGGCAATAATAAGAGTTATTACAGTTTAAACCTTTTTTTTTTATTATTATTTTTTTACATTAGCATTGCCCTCTAGTGGTCAGATTACAATTAGTTATTCTGTTACATTCTATTTGTGAGGAAAGTCAAGAACATACAGTTCTCCTTAGAATGTGATAAAAACTGCCGAGTCATGCTGTCAGAACTTTCAGGAAGTAAATTCACTTCCTAATTATTTGAACAGTTATAACGTTTAACCCTTTGAGTGCCAGAGGGATGTACAACGCACATAAAGCAGCAAGACAGCACCAGTGGGTCTTATGGATTTGGCATTTGTCTGCTGTGTGAACATAGCTTATTTGTATATCTGTTCATCTCACAGACAAACTGTGTGGCCTACAAGAGGATTGGGGCAACCTGTCTATAGAGCTGTTTGTGGTCTACAATATCCATAATCCTCAGTCAGCTGGCTGAAAACGATGGGAAATGTTGACCACCAGGAATTGGAGAGAGACAGTTTGCAAACTCCTGCCCTGCTCTGATGGAGAAGACAACCAGCTGCCAAAATGATGCAGTGTCAGATATATATTCAGATCTATGTGCTGCAACTTCTTTTAGCTAACAATACAATTGCTCAACTTTTACTATAATACACAGATTTACTTCCGTCTTTCTGACAAAAGAATTGGGATGAAACAAACATCAAAGAGAACACTGATCTCCTCCATTACTGCCACAATGTTTGCCATGTCAGCTAGTAAGTGTCAAAGCAGATACGAAGACAGACCCAAATGTAAACTATATTGCACATCTTACACTGCCACAAAGATTACAGGGAAAATTGCATACGTTTCCAATAAGCATCTCAGCTTCTCTTAATAGACAAAAAAAGCCTCAAAACACCACAGTGGCTCTCTTGATCACTAGAATACCAAGTGACCCTTCTATTATTTCTCAATTATGTAGAAGAAAAGGAAGGGAAAGAGAGGAAGAAATAACGGCTAGCAATCTTTATTAGCGTCATAGCCAGCAGAGCTCAGGAGCTTCAAGCTCCCTCCGGCTTGCGAAAAAAATAGATGAGTGCTATTAACCTCCGCACTCAGACTCTCACTGCCGTAAATCTAATAAGCCTCTGTCTTGGCCCATAGCAGACATGAAGCTTCTACTTCCCCTTCATCTCATTACAGAACAAATAAATGACAAGACTTTCAGAGACAAGAGGAGACACATCTCTTTAAGATTCCATCCTATTCATTTCTCCACTATCAAAGTTTGCCATTTATTATACAGGCAATAGATTTAGGGGCGAAAAAGATGGACCAAAAGTTTGGTCTATTAAAACTCCATTTCATCGTGAACGCAGGCAATTACGGGCCTGTGGCAGAAAGCAAAAGATGAGCAACTGTGGAGAAACCAACTGTCCCATAGGGAAACTAATAAAATTCCCTAAATTCTCATTGATTTAAATGATGATTTTTGACTCTTGAACGATAGATGTCTCCAATGAATCATGAAGCAATGCCCTAAAGACCTTGCTAATATTCAATGGGTTAAAAGCGCAACATAAACCTATGAGAACTTTATTTGTCCTCTGTGGTGAAGTTGGTTTGCTCCAGAGTTCCTCGTCTCTGGATTAATAAGATCCTATAAATGTTGCAGTAAATTGCATTTATAGGCAGCTGTCTGCTGACATGGGCCTAGATTACATTGCAGTTGATACCTTTATCAAGAATGTTAAGTTCAAATTTCTCCATATACTTCATTGTGAATCTGTTAGCTAAAAACAACATTAATGTGATATAGGCCATAGTTGTCAAAATGAACAGCACGTGTGTGTGTGTGTGTGTGTGTGTGTGTGTGTGTGTGTGTGTGTGTGTGTGTGTGTGTGTGTGTGTGTGTGTGTGTGTGTGTGTGTGTGTGTGTGTGTGTGTGTAAAACATACTATTCTAGGAGACTGTAAACCAAAACATTGTGCTGTTTCTTTTGAGTTCACAGAGAAACAAAGATTAGTCCAGAACCAAGGAAATCTGTGCACTTAAGATTTTGGCAGTGGTGATTGCGAAAGCATGATCGCACATGTGATGGAGAAGTAAAGCCCACCAATATATTATTCTGGTCATTCAGGAGGTAAAATGAACCTGTAATCTGCACAGCTTCTCATTTCATTTAATACATCTATACAAACTGCCTATACTATGTGCATTTTTCTTTTTCAATAATTTTATAGAATTTTGGTGTAGATGTTAGTGAATCAAATCTCAGCACAAATTCTTAGTCTGCTAGACAAATCACTTTCCACCACAGGGGTGGCATTAATCGGATGAACAATCCTGCAAATCCTTTCAAGATGGAAGCTCCCACTGAGGGAAAGATTTGGAAAGGTGACAGGTCCTCTTTCATTCTGAGTTTCCCGCCCAATTCTGTGCCCATAACTGCAGTCAGTGAAGACTTCCACTTCTTCATCAGCAAGTGGTGTTATGGAGTCTAAGCAAGGTCAGACTTCCTAACTGCTCAAAAACAATATTTGTATTGTGTGCAAAATTTGATTTTGCCTTTGCTTACTCGTAGTTAGATTAAAGAGGAAGTGTGTCCCTTTTCCGAACCCATACTGCTATAAGCTGAAGGAAAAGGAAGGCTTCACAGGATCAGGTGAACAACTCTAAGTATTTACTTTTGAATACCCAGAACAACATAGCACTAGTAAGGGCAACATGCCCTTTCAAATAAGATACTTTAGTGTTAGGGTTTACTTCACATTAAAAATAATCTGCTAGTACTTTTATACAGCATTTTATGAGACATGACTGACTTACAGGTGGCAGACAGTGCTTCAGACAATTACAGTTTGTTGAGCATTAAATTTCACATGGCTGTACAAATGGACTTCTAGTTGGTCTGCACCTCCCTGCATATTGGTTATTGCAGCTAACTGTACAAGGTACGGATGGGGCTGTGTGGGCAATGTACTATGCTGAAGGACACTATAAGAGTCTAACTTTTAGGCCTAGTTGATAAGAACAACTATCTTGCAAGTTAGTGCAGCAAAACATGGCTGCCACTGATGTAGCTGTATGTCACAAATGTGAACTATACCATAGAAAACAATATATTTTCTGTGAATCTTTTTGCAACAAAGGGCCACATACATATACACAAAGTAAAGAGGAGATGGGCTTAGTTTACACAAGTATTTACAGTGCAACATTTTTCTTCATAAGACAATCTTGTGATCATATACATGCATTTAGTAACGCATTTGTTTTTTCCCCCTAAATAGCGCAAGACAGGAAGCAGAGGTGACCTCACAATGCAGCTTCAAGTATGCATGAAAAATATTTCACGTGATATTAATAGGTGTCCACTGAAATTTGTTGTATGTGTTTACACATTAATGCAAGGAATCAACTGCAATCCTCATTGGCCTCTGTAATCTGTTCTAATTAAAACTTATCTGAACAGCCTCATAAGATAGATTGCATTCTATTTCCTGAGGTTCTAAAAATGGTGTGTTCACTACTCCTGAATTAACTAGGTGTAATTCTGGGGTAAACTAACTGCACCATAGGGGACAAATAAGAGTTCCCCAAATTCCCACTGATTTAAATGGAGCTTTTAAACCCTTTGAGTGCTAGAGAGGTCTCCAATGAATTGCAAAGTCATGGTAATTTGTCCCCTTAGGAGCAGTTGGTTTGCGTCTAAATGATTCAGATATTATTTAAAGTGGAACAAACTCTTACATGGGTGATTTTGAAAATAAAATCAAGTCAGTCGTTTCTTATTTAAAATAGCTTTATAGATATTTTGTCAGTTTATGCATATCATGCGGAACTGGCTGGCACAGCCTGGTGTGTCAGACAGAGCTTCAGGTACGAACTTTTCACTCTCCCTCCCAACTGCAATTACCTACCAGAAAGTACTGGCTAATCCATCTAAACTGACAAATGAATAAAACATATCACAAATTACAGTTTAAAATAAAGAATGGCTAACAAATACAGATGATTTTGAAAGTCCTTTAACCCTTTGAGTGGCAGATGAGTACCCCTCTGGCACTAAAAGGGTTAAAAAAAAAAATCAACCAAATCATAATATTAGTTCTACTTTAATCAGTCTCTAATTTAACCCCTTAAAGAGCAGGTGATGTACTATGATATTCACGGTGTTTAAGGACTGTGACAGTCATAGCACATCACGTACATTTTACTTACATAGCTCCTCAACAGGGTCTGAAATTGACTGCTCCAAGACTGGAGCGGTCTCTCTCAGAACCCAAAGCAGCTCGCCAGTAACAGGTCATGTGTACCAGTGTGTCGGAAAGGATCAAATTGGTCCTTAAGGGAAGGTAACTTCCCTAGAACTCTGGTCCTTGAGGGGTTAATTGATCAAAAAACAATATACAATACATGGAATTTGTTTGGTCTAATTCGACTTTGAAATGTGATTCCAGCTGCGTGTTCTAAAGTAGAAGTGGTCAACCTGTGGCTCTCTACTGGCTATATTTGTACTATGGGCCTTGCAGCGCAACAACATCTGGAAGCTGGCTGAGAACGACCAGAGTTGTAAGCCAATCATATCTGGAAGAGAGCCACATGTCCACATGCAAAAGAGAAAAGTACAAGAGCAGCAAGCATAACTCATTAATGATTATTGTCTCTCTCTGATGTGATAAGAATAAAAGCAGGCTGCAAAATGATGTTTCTGGGCAACTGGAATCCCCTCCTCACTTTGCCACTGAACTTAGAGGCAGTTGTATTCTAGGGAATAAGTCATGACCAATTTTGCCCATGCTTCTGTAAAGACCAAAGAAGTTAAGTTGACGTAAAAGAGAATGTAAAATGGCATTATGTGCCAAAACAAAAATACATTCAGTTCTGTGTCTGTAAATCTAAATAAAGGTCCCAGTGTGTGAGCAAAGAAGTGAGGAAAAAGACACCTGTATTGCAAGCTGTGCTTTGTGCATTATGAGACAAAAGAGTATGACACAAACTCTTCTATATACAGTCTAATATTGGGGTGGAGAGAAAGACAAATAAAATACAAATAGGAACAAGTAAACAGAATAAAAGGTCCCTGTGGTTTCTCTTTTTCTTTTCCAAGAGACTGGTACAATGTGTGTTGTGCCAAGGGATAGGAAGCAGAGGATGCTGGGAAAGTAGAGGCAAGGGCTCACTGATAGCAGGGAGAGGCTACCATGCTGGGCACATTTATCATAAGCAATCAAAACATCCTTTCATACCCTTTCCAACACTTTCCAAATCTATGCCAGACTGGGCCCACCCACTGCATGGGAACTAACTTGCATTGTTTCCTCTCAGCTGATGTTCACAGTGGGGAGAAAGAGAAATCCATTTATAGGAAGACCTTTCCTTTTATGCAGAAATTCATTGTGAACAGCAGGACTGATGGCTCCACCGCCTGAGTTTAAAAAATACAAGGTTAGAAGATTTAAAAAGAAAGATATTGCTATAGGAGGTATTTATTTTTTTATTTATTAAATTGCATGTCTTGAATGGAGTGGCGCACTATAATGCAAAGAGCGCTGTTTAGGGAGAAAAAAAGTGTCATTCAAGTTTTCATTTCACAGCTAGAATATATAGCTTATGTATGGGATATTCGGCTATAGAAACCTACCTTCTTTCCTTATTCAACTCTTTAGCTGATGGGATGGGTAGGTAGCAATGCAAGTAAATGTACACTACCATTCTTGTCAATAAAGTCTGCCATTTTTTTCAAGAATAGTTATGAGCTCCATTGAAGCAGCCGCTGATTCCTGTTGGCTGCTGTGACCTCACACAGACTGGCACCACCAATAGGAATTAGGCTGCTATTGACAGTTTCTGATCTTGCAGGAGGTAGGGCAAGAATAAAGGTGTAGTGCTCCTTTGGAGACTAAAAATGGAGATGATGGGTGTTGAAACCCCCAATAGCTGGAAAGCTGGAGTTTGCAAACACTAGTACTGGAGTCGTAATCAACAGCCCTCCCTATTGGGTAAGATCTTCAAACTACCCTAATAACATGTCTTACATTACTCCCAGTAACCATTACTGTAATTTGCCATAAGCAACTTGTCCATGGTAGTTACTTTATTTGTAATCTTAGATGGCTCTATTTAATTACACAGTTCTCTGGTGTGTCCTGCCAGGACATTTGCAGGATGGCATGTGTTTCTGAATCTGCTCCTGTAGTCTCTAGATGCACAATAGAAATACCTTCCCCAAATGGAGCAGCAAGGAAGAGGAAGTTGGATTCACAGGACTGGCTTTATATGTTATGGGAATACCTGTGATTGGTTAAGTTTTCTGTCTCTCTCTTCCTGCTGCTGTGAGGACCAGTAAAGGATGTTATGCAAAATATGAGCCTCCTGTCTTGCCATAAAATTAGAATTTCTTAATTCTTCCATGTTTCTAAAAAGTAGCAACTTGTACTCCCTGCACAGTGCAGAGCTAAATGAGAACATTAATATGAACACAGCCCTTTCCCTTAGTTGCAGTTTCTTATTACTTGGCATAATCCATCATTATAAAGAACAGGCCCATTAAGTGGAACTCGGAAGTATTTTCTTCATAATAACCAGATTCATGCCGTAGGGAACTGCAAGGCAGTATAGGTATATGGAGCAGTGTTTGTTAATACACCCTGAAGAGTCGTGTACAAACAGTCATCTGTAGGAACTCCTTTTAATCCCTTTTGTGCTGCAGGGGTTACAAAGCAATTGTCTGTTCAGAAAACAGTATGCCACAGAGTCCACATCTCTCTGCTGTGTGTCTTCTGGCAGAAAGAAACTTATCCACAATGTCAGCCTCAGTTTCATTAATCTTGAAGGAGAAAGGGATACTGACACTGATTATCCTACAAACAACTGGAGCGATTCTGGGGCAAACCGACTGCAATATAGGGGACACGTGTAAATTCAGTTTTTAGCCCCTAGACTGCTAGAGAGGACTTCAATATATTGCTTCCCTATGGGTCGGAGAACTTTGCCAGTGTAGTTAACCCCTTTTAGAACCAGAAGGATGTACAAACTTTGTAAGGAATTAAAACTGGGAAGACGTACTTGTTCCATAGGTTTGTCTCAGAATTGCTTGGGGGGGGGGGCTACTAAAGGCATATTTCTAACATATGTAACTGAAGTATTAAAGGGACAGTAATGTCCCATAACAACTTGTAATGGTTTTGTAGAGGATGAGAAAAGAAGCTTAATGGAGCAGACCCTATCTCTCAAACCACTAAGGTTTGAGAGATATAAGCATTGAAATCTCCCACCTCCCTCCCCTTCTCCTGACATCAGCATCTAAGGTGACAGCAGGAGATCCAGGTCTGGGGATCAGCCTGCGGCTCTGCAGCAGAGCTGAAATTGCATTATTGCTAAATAATTACTTCACTGGAAAGGTCTACAAAGCGTGCCTGGTTTACAAGCACACTTTGTAGACCTTTCCAAATGAAGCAATTCTTTTTAAATAATGCAATTTCGGCTCTGCTGCAAAGCCTCCTCGTGTCGCCCAACACGGATCTCCTGCTGTCAGCTTTACAGCTGATATCAGGAGAAGGGAAGGGGGAGGGGGGAACTTTCAATGCTTATTTATATCAAACCATAGCGGTTTGAGAGATAGGGTTTGCGCCATTAAGCTTATTTTTTCATCCTCTACAAAACTATAACAAGTTTTTATGGGACATTACGGTACCTTTAAGGTAAACTGTAACAGTTCTGGAGGACTATACGGGACACATTTAAGTGGTGCTTTTTAATCTCGATTGCTAGAGGTATCCAATGCATTGCTTCTCAATGTGTTGTGGTCCACTCAATCATTCATAGGGTTAAACTCATGAGAACCAGATGAAGGGTACAACATGTTGCAAAGCAATGCACGCAAACCATTGGCATTATAGATCCCATTAAAATCAATGCTAATGTGCACTTGTCAAATATAGAACAGTTGGTATGCTCTAAAATTGGTCGAAATCTGTTTGGGTTGTTCAGGGAGTTCACTTTAAAAATACTGCATGAAAAAAAGAGTGCAAGTACACGGCGTAGGCACCATGTTGCCGTGATGAAAAGGGCGACATGAGAACCTCGCCCTGCATAAAAGTGCGAGATTCACATGTCGCCTCCTTAAATGTTGCTTAAACACAACCGCATTAACTGTTTGTGTGCCTCACACAGCAAATATGACATGGCATTGAACCCTTATAAAAGGAAAGGCTCCCTCATTTTCTGTATTGCGTTCCATAAACACATTAGAAGAAGGTATTTATTAATCTCCTTCCACAGGATAGCAGAAAAATTGGTCCACCAGTATTTTAGACATGTTCCTTCCATTTCCAGAGTCTGATTACTATAGGGACTTTGTGCCTATGAGTGTGAGGTCATCCAGCAGGAGGTGATCTAGCATTCAAGGGTTAACTCCGCTGTTCTGTGCCATGATTTGAAAAAAGGTTGGAGCCTCTGTAATGGTAGGAGTTCGGAGGCACACAAAGGGTTAAATGCGGAGTTAAATGTGGGCACTAAAATAAATGTGGGTTGGAGGCACACAAAGAGTTAATGCAGTTGTGTTTAAGAGACAGTGGAGGTCAGAGGCACACAGAGTTAATGCATCTTTAAATGTCGCTTAAACACAACTGCGACATGAGAATCTCGCACTTTTATGCACAGCAAGATTTTTGTGTCGTCCTTTTAATCCCGGTGACATGGTGACTGTGCCATGTAGTGGCACTCTCATTTGCGTGCGACATTTCAAAAGTATACTTTTCAGGGAGTATAGTAGAACTGAATGGTCTTATATGCAGAGCAGGGCCATATGAAAGTCAATGCTGGGAAGGCCACAAGGAGTGACTGATTATTCTGTAGGACTGCACATCTTTCCCACTGGATTTTTCCACTTTTTAAAACCATTATTCAGTCAGCATCTACTTACAGTGCATCTGGACACAACAAGGACAATTGCCCATGGGCTAATTTTTTCCAAATCTCTGCCACTGTGCAGTGTCAGAATTGGGATGCAATGTTCAAAAGTCATTAATATGAAAAAAAAAAAAAAAACACAGCGTGGGTTGGTAATAAAAGGAGAATGATATTTTAAGATATAATCCGGCACTTTTGAAAATATGTCATCAAGAATTAAAATAATGAAAAAAAAAATGGAAGTGACCTTATCCAAATTAAGACAATTTTTATTTTGTCAGAACAAAAATGATGGAAAGAAGAGAAAAAGAGATGACTAGAAAAAATACCTTACAATATTACTGTAGATTAAACCATACCCTCTTTTAAGACTTTTTTTCCCCTTTGATGGAAATCGCGGAATTAAATGCAAGAAATTATGTTAATATGTCTAAGACTTGATGGACCATGGTGCAAGAACTTGGACTGCTGAACTGGCACCTACTCCACCACATACAAACAACTGAGGCACCTTTTCCCACCCAAGAAAGAAACAGAGACAAACTGCTTGGGTAAGAAAAGGCCACATCATTTATTGAACATAGAACACTAAACGAAATGATGAGCTTACTTCGTGGCAAATGCAAGACTGCACGACAGAGCATGCCTCAAAACCAGAGTGTCCGTCCTAACCTGAGCCATTAGCTAGCAGGAAAAAGACTAACTCCCCAAAATCACATCAGGGAAGGATAACATTTAATCATCCCTGGAGAGGATCAAACCTCCAAAAATATCAAATGAAGACTGCTGTGACAACAGAAAGAGAGGGAGGGAAAACTCAAAATTTCCCTGGGAGGCTGCTGGTGGAAAAGCTGGAAGTAAAAAGATCCAGCAGCCCCACAGAGAACATATTCATAAACATAACCCAAGACCCACATCCAGCGTACTCAGGCCCAACAGGACCAGGATAAAAGACAAATAGTAATGGGCTGGAGATGTGCTCAGCAGTCAAGACCTCCCTTTGCCCAGGTCCAAGGAAAGTCCCCTTTCAGACCAATCGCCATGAATTTATGTTATCACATTATGCCCCTTGTGTGTGGTGTCAACAGGAATAGCTACACATAACGGCAACTTGGAGTAAGTGTTTAGCACCTCTTCCAATGGTTTCTTTTTACCTACTATCTCATACCAAGGCTGATTTTCATTAGAGGTTCAAACCCTGGTCTTTCTTTACGTTCTTTAGCTTGAGCAATTCTGAAGCACACTAAGTGGGGCTTTATATATATATATATATATTATATATATATAGTTCATGCAAGGTGATCGCATTCACAGTACTTCAGTTCGGTGTGATCTCAATAAAAATGTAACAACATTTCACACCAAACTGAAGTCCTGTGAGTGCGATCACCTTGCATGAACTGTATGTATCGTCTTCATTACTTGATATGCACCCAGGCAATTGTAATTGAACTACAGTGTGTGCGGTCCACTCCACGACTACTATTATATTATGTATATGTATAAATAAAATCATTGGCTTCTATTGGATTTAATTTATTTACTAATTATGGAGCAGTACAGCCCTCAACAATAAGAGGGTTAAGAATTGCTCCAGGCTTGCAAAGCAAAACTGGTGGATGTCAGAAAAGACTTCTGTCTCAGATTCATAAGCCCCTGTCATAGCTCTGAAATCTACTTTTAATACAGAGAGACAGTATTCCCTGGATGAACTTAGCATGCTATTACAGAGCTTTGCCAGCCTAAGCATCTGATTTTAGATTTGACTGTTCTATGTAGGACACATTTTTGCCACTGCTGAACCATGGAATGGATCTAACCAGCTTTGTTATTCTGACTCTGGTGTGGTGTAGTGTATGTTGAAATGATTAAGACCTAGGTCCCTACTGGGCATGATGTATAAAAGCCATTTTAGAAAGTTTTTCTAAAATTTGAGATGGGTTATATTTATAAAGAAGTAAATCTAGCTTTATAAATATATTATTTGAGAATGTCTGCTGTTTTTTTTTCACATGCAGTTCATACAATACCAATTTAAGTCATATAGAATTCCATTGCATGGGTGTGCAATGAATTGCACTGCAAAGCACTGGGACTCAGACGGTTAATATGTTATATCTGGTATTGAGATTTAACCATTAACAGTGTCTTTAGTAAGTGTATTAACCCATTAAGAACTACAGGAGTATGCAACAGATTGTTTTGCAAAGGGTTGCACACCCCTCTGGTCCTTAATGGGTTAATGCAAGCAAGCAAGATTAAAAAAACATCAGTGGACTTAGGTATAGATATATCGGTTTTATACATTTTTTACTCTCTATGTGTATTATATATATGTGTGTGTGTTTCCTTTTTAATAATAATGCATGAAATAAAACATTACAACAAAGTTGGGCATTTTTTTTTTTTTACAGTAAGGTTGTGGAATTTTTTTTCCCTCAGGAGGCTGTGTTTACGAACAGTGTTAGATGCTTTGAGAATGTACTGGATCCATTTCTAGTCAAGGACAAGCTGGGGTCATTCCAGAGTAAACCAACTGCACCATAGGGGTCAAGTGAAAATTCCGGTTAAAGTGGGATTTAACCCCTCTCTAGCATTCATGGGGCTAAGAAACTCTATTGGAGTTTATGGAAATGTAAGAATTTTTAATTGTCCCCTTTGGTGCAGGTGGTTTACTGCAGAACAACTCGCGTTTGCTTTTATAAATATGGGCCTTTGAGAATTATAAGTTTGTTTAACTGCAGACAAGCTGTTGGTCATGGGAGATATCCACATTTTAGAGTCAGGAATGAATTGTTTTGTAATTTTGTTTTTATTTACTTGGGACTTAACTAGAAACGGCTTCATGGTGGTGTGTGTGTGTGGGGGGGGGGGGGAGTATTGCCATTTCCAGGATCAACAAAAATGATATGGCAGTCCAAACGTGATAGACGCGAGTCTTTTTCAGCTTCATGAAATATTGCTATATTAACTATGTTATTATATGGTTCCCCGTCCCCAGCAATGATCATTTTTGTATGTGATTAGCTTGACTGGATTCACTTTCACTTCTGTCAATTACCCAAGAGATTAGGATCTGAAAGTATCTTTATACCAGCATTTCCCATGCAGATTAGTCTGCCTCATACATATATTAATATTTACAGAACTGCCTGCCATAACAGTTACATTGTTAGGAGTCAGTAGGATAAGGTGGGCGTACAAGAATATAATATTCATATAAATGCTCTGCATAATCCTGCAGATTAATATTATCCCTTCTTTTAAAGGGATAGTAACGTTTCACAATAAAAGCAGCTCCAATTAATCATCACAGTATTTGGACTTTGGAGAGTGTTATTTCAATTCTGTCAGAGCTGTAGTTCAAGAGTAATTCAATGACAATGTATCCCCCTCCCGCCCCTTTTACGGATGTAACACTGCTCAGCCAGAGCAGAAAGGAGGTGCCCAGGTAGATTGCAGAGAGGGACAATCTTCAATTAAGATAAGGGAAAAACCTGAAAAACTTGTCAAGGGGGCAGGGCTTTCATTATTCTCATAGGAGGAAGATTGTCCCCTGCTTTTTTCGGTCTGGTCTATGGACTGCATTCCACATCTGAGAAGAGATGGCTTACACTAGGTAAAAGGGGCGGGAGGGGAAACTTTGCTTGTGAATATCTCTCAAACCATAAAGGTTTTGACAGATAAGACTTATATCGTTCTTCGTGTTTTTTTAATGCCTACAAAATAAAATAAAGATAAAACTAAGTATTACTATCCCTTTAAGGGTTAAAGGGGTAATAAATGTGACTTTATCAAACCGTTGAATGCTTAAGAAGTCTCCAGTGTATTCCATGAAGATCAGTTCTGTGGCAACTTCAATGAGGAATACATTAAAGTTACAACACATTGTTTTTGCCTTACAACATGCGAGGCAACAGTCGTTCATGTGAACTGCCCTATAGATTACATTCTTAACTAGTTTTGGTTGTTTGGTGCAGCGGTAGTTACACGGAACCAATATTGCCCCCAAGTGAACACAGCCAAAGGAGACTCCATAGAATAATATAATTGGAGAGCTTCTACTGACAGGTGATTTTTCCCACCTCAGATATGGTTGTCCCTAGTTTGGATTTTTGCTGACATGTTCTTAGTTTTGCCAGTACAATGTATTCTATGAAAAAAAATTATGCTTTATAGAACATGAGGTTTAAATAGTTTTTCATCAGACAGAGCAAATTCTTTCCCCTTCATTCCTCTTTTGTCTAGAACAAATTCATTTTTAACTCCTTGTGTGGTAGATTTAAGGGGAAATACACACTATAAATAAATTACTTGTTTAACAGAAGGACTTAAAGGGATAGTAATGTTTCATAATAAAAGCAGCTCTAATTAATCATCATAATATTTGGACTTTGGAGAGTGTTATTTCAATTCTGTCAGAGTTGTAGTTCCAGAGTAATTCAATGACAAAGTATCCCCCTCCCGCCCCTTTTACTGATGTCACACTGCTCAGCCAGATCAGAAGGGAGGTGCCCAGGTAGACTGCAGAGAGGGACAATCTTCAATTAAGATAAGGGAAAAACCTGAAAAGCTTGTCAAGGGGGGCAGGGATTTCATTGTTTTCATTGTAAGAAGATTGTCCCCTGCTGTTATCTGTCTGGTCTATGGACTGGATTCCACATCTGAGAAGAGATGGCTTACACTAGGTAAAAGGGGCGGGAGGGGGAAACTTTGCTTATGAATAGCTCTTAAACCATAAAGGTTTCAGAGATAAGACTTATATCATTCGTCATGTTTTTTTAATGCCTACAAAATAAAATAAAGTTAAAATGAAGCATTACTATCGCTTTAAGTAGGTGACCTCTAAGAAGCAGTCAGTTTGTTTTGCATTTCATCACCTATGTTGTTCACTGATAAATGTTTCAGTTTATAATCTGATAATGGCTAGTGAACTTTACAAGACATTGAATTCTATTGAAGCCTTTTTTGTTGCAATGAGATGTGATATAGAGGCAGACTTCAATAACGATCACATAAATTTAGGAAACTGCAGTCATAATGGGACCACATAGATACATAGGTATACCTTAATTAAAAGTCACTTATTCATAGGCTGTATTTCCCTGAAACCCCTTCTCAATATGCTGGACACCTCTGGTGATTAAATATCCCCCTGCTTGGTTGTTCAAGACCATAGTAGAAAAGTCCTTACTCTTATTGGCTGGAATGCCAACCATTTCTAATTTATCTTGACGTCTGTTTATATCAGATTGTCAATGCAATTATTTCTGCATTGTTCCTAGAAAAAAAAAAATAATAATTTGTGCTGTTTAAACATCCCCCTACAATATAACAGCATCTCAGAAATAGTCAATTTTCATCAAGGGTAGAGAGGGAATGAAGATTAGTATGGTCTTCTGCAGAAGTGAATTCATTAAAAGTTTTAACTTTATTTTATTTTGTAGGCATTAAAAAAACATGAAGAATGATATAAGTCTTATCTCTCAAACCTTTATGGTTTAAGAGATATTCACAAGCAAAGTTCCCCCTCCTGTTCAACTAGATCAGAAGGGAGGTGCCCAGGTAGACTGCAGAGAGGGACAATCTTCAATTAAGATAAGGGAAAAAGCTGAAAAACTTGTCAAGGGGGGAAGGGCTTTCATTGTTTTCATACAAAGAAAATTGTCCCCTTCTGTTATCTGTCCTGTCATACAACCAGACTCACAGCTGAGAAGAGATGGCTTACACTAGGTAAAAGGGGCGGGAGGGGAAACTTTGCTTGTGAATATCTCATAAACCATAAAGGTTTGAGAGATAAGACTTATATAATTCTTCATGTTTTTTTAATGCCTACAAAATAAAATAAAGTTAAAACGAAGTATTACTATCCCTTTAAGGAGGTGAGTGTATGTAGGCTAATGTGCTACCAAATGTATGTTAAGGCAGCTCTGGAGCAGTCAAAATGCAGGAATGTCTGCTTCCTCAAAGCAAAAGTAAGACTAGACTTTAAGACTCAAACAAAATATATGTATTTATGTATTATTTATTACAGATGTGAGCATGAAATATAGGGTATTTAACTTTATATAACTCCAGTTCATTTTAGGTGTCCGTGATCCTTTTATATTATGACTCCAAGGCTCATGTGACTTTAGTCCTTGAGAAGACATATCCTACCACTTTGCTTGTGGCAATTGTAAACTGAGGAAAAAACAAATAGGGAAGGTGACTGGAAGGTTTGACAAATCAGTGAGCATGTTCAGTGCTGCTCTCACCCTACATTATCAATTCAAGTTGAGGAGACACATGGACTATTTTGCCTACCTTTGCATGCCAGTAGTAACTGTTCATTGCTTTAAAACATGTATGCCATTGTATTAAATTGCTGTGATTTACTAGGAGTTGCTATCTGTAGGAGTTCCTGCAAAAAGGTTGTTTCTGCTGAAATATTCCGAAAATAATAGAGTATCTGGTTTTGTACCTGCTCTGCATGTTCATTTGTGTTTATGTATGGGATGAATGAATATATGCGTGCATGTCAAAAGGTTAAACCAATTGAAATCAATGGGCGTATCCTTCCTTCCTTATCGTTTCTTCCCATGAAAACCTCAGAAAAAAAAATAAATCTTGCTTTTTGTAGAAATTCCAGCAAATAGAACACAGAAGTTTAGGTCCACCACTAGAAAGCTAGTTATCTGGAACAGGCACGTACTGTGGCATACTGCACTATTCTTTCACATTAGCTTGAGACATACAGTAATTTTTTTTTTTAAGGGATAGCAATACTTAAAATGTAAATAAAAAAAGTAAAAAAAAATAAAAAAAATAATGTGTCGTAGGATTTATCCCCCTGAGTAAAACAAGGGAACTCCCATTGCTGAAAGGCATTTTATTCAAAAGTTATTACAGCTCAAAGTTGAATTTTTTAGGTGCAGTATCACAGCGGCCTGAAATTGTACAGTGGCTCTGTTGCTACACCATCCTATGAAGATTTATGGTCTATGGACAAGAGCTGTCCATAAGATGGTGTAGCAACAGGGCCACTGTACAATTTCAGGTCACTGTGATATTGCACCTAAAAAAATTCAACTTTTGAGCTGTAATAGCTTTTGAATAAAACACCTTTCAGTAGCTAGTGTGCACTTGTTTTGCTCAGGGGGATAAACACTACAAGATATATATATTTTTTTTACATATTAAGTATTACTATCCCTTTAAGAACGTTTCACAAGGTGATACTTTTACAGTGAATTAGATCAAAAGGAAAAAAAAAGAAATCTACCACCTTTATTTTCCCCATGACTCTCAGTAAAAAAAAAAAATTTGCTACGTCTAAACTGATCAAGTGACCCATTGTTATAAATGTACCTATGAAATATGACATGACACAAAATGTGACAGTAATTACAAGTACTATTTTTAATCCTTTGAATGCATTGTGAACCATGTAAGGCCCTGTCTACAAATCAGATGTCTCGTAACAATAAGTGAAGCAGGCACATTGGGTGGAAATGCTGCAAAGAGAAGGGGCATGCAAATAAAGTACTGCACAGGGGTAATTTTATATGATAGATGGACGGACACCGTACAATCTCAGGTATAATACGCAACTGTGTATAACACGCACATGTACATTATAACAAAGACTTTAGGGGAAAACAAGAGTGCCTATGTATAATACGCACCCTTGTTTTCCCCTATCACACTCAAAAAAAAAAAAAAAAAAAAAAAAAAAAAAAAAAAAAAAAAAAAAAAAAATTAAATTGCCGCACTGCTTCCCTACCTCCCCGCTTACCCTTATCCTCCTCTCACCCTCTGGAGTCTAATTTCACCATCCTGACAGGGTCCTAGCGGGAGGCATGCTTGCATCTGCTGCCCCTTTCCAGCATTGCCCTGTCAGGACCTCTTCTGTCTAGCCAATGGTAATGTCTTGCAAGAACTGTAAGGTCCTCGCAGGGCAATACCATAGATCCAAAAGGAATATATTTCTTCCTCTATAAACAGGGATGGATTTCCCAATAGGCACAGCAAGCAACTGCCTAGAGCTCCAAATTTTAAGGGTCATCTCGGTTGTGTTGGCCACACCCATATTCTGAATTGTGGGTGTGGCCAGAGTAATCTCAATGTCAATGCACCAGGTTCGCATCTCCCTTGTGAATCAATGCATTGGAGATTTCTCTAGCAATCCAGGGGATAAATACTTTTTTTGGCTTTGACTGTTATAGGTCAAGGTATTTACTGAGCCAGGAAATAGCAGATGGGTATGGGGGGTGCTACAAGCTTTCCCAATGCATTTAAAACGTCTTTGAAGATGTTTCTATCATCCATACATTATATGAAGATAATACTGACAAAACCTCCTTATACTACACTATTGGTTCCTGAATCTTAAAGGGATAGTAATGTTTCATAATAAAAGCAGCTCTAATTAATCATCATAATATTTAGACTTTGTTATTTCAATACTGTCAGAGTTATAGTTCAAGAGTAATTCAATGACAAAGTATCCCCTTCCCGCCCCTTTTATTGATGTAACACTGCTCAGCCAGATCAGAAGGGAGGTGCCCAGGTAGACTGCAGAGAGGGACAATCTTCAATTAAGATAAGGGAAAAAACCTGAAAAACTTGTCAAGGGGGCAGGGCTTTCATTGTTCTCATAGGAAGAAGATTGTCCCCTTCTGTTATCTGTCCAGTCTATGGACTGGATTCCACCTGAGAAGAGATGGCTTACACTAGGTAAAAGGGGCAGGAGGGGAAACTTTGCTTGTGAATATCTCTCAAACCATAAAAGGTTTGAGAGATAAGACTTATATCGTTCTTCATGTTTTTTTAATGCCTACAAAATAAAATATAAAACAAAGTATTACTATCCCTTTAAGGTGAAATAACAATAAAAGTGACAAAAGCGCCTTAAACTCCACTACAGGTTCCTGAATCTCAAGGTCAAATAACTTGCTGAAGGACACCAGAAGATTAAAAACATGTCTAACCTTTAAAAAGCACTGTCAAAATATCAGACTAGTCCTCAAAAAAATGTTAAAATGTTGCAAAACTCTGACAGGCTATAAACCGCACATTATAATCTGCTCTGTCTGATTCCCGGATTACACAAAACATCTGCTCTCCAGTGACTTCTTTGCAGATGTTTACAGCCAACTAAACACATCAAGGTAGACAGCCTCAGAATAATGGCTGCTTAATGATTCTTTCAGTGATAATTACATTTGTGGAGAGGTTGAATATGAGGGGAGCAAAAATAGCGTGGGAGCAATAATCCCTTTTCAGCTTTAAGAGCATGTCAAGGCTTTCAGTTCCTAAATCAGAGCTGTGTCATCATGGTCCTTGAGGATAAAAATAGACATGAAGGTGTGGATTTAATAATTTAGAGTTAGCTCTGACCTCATCTTAAATTAAATTATCACATGACGATTCTAATTTGGAATTCTAGATATATGCTTTTCTATTATTATTATGTAAGTTGATTCACTACTGTTTTTACTCGCCATTTTAACTCAGGTAATAAATGATTAACTGCTTGGATGCTAGAGACTTTCCTAGCATTCAAGGGATTAAATATGTAAATATAGTCACCATTATTTTGTCTTGCAATTGTATACTATGCCAATATAATAAAGTCATGTCTATGAATTTAACAATACACTTCAGAACTTCCTCAGCCTTTTCTTTCCTCATAATTCAATGCCCTCTGTCAGATCCCTCCCACATCCTATATAATAATTCGCTAAAACGTGCATAAAGCCGCAGTCTTGTGCAGTAGAGACTGCTGAGCATGCTGTAGTCATACGCTGTATCAGCTGTGGCGCAGGTAGTCTCTACTGCACATGACTGCCCCGCGACCGGCTGCCAGTGGCACTGTGGCCCGTGTAACGGGCTCTTCAACTAGTTAATAAAATGTAATTCCCAAAGCTGGGATTAACCACTTCAGTATCAAGGCCTCATGACACAAGTAGAATTATTAGGTAAGGCTTGAGAAGAATTCATTGGTGCTCGGTTTATGCTGCCACCATTGGTCCCTGAAATAATGTTTCTGCCCATGATGATTCTAGAATTTCTCATAAAATCCAAAGTCCGAGTACCTACAGTAATGCAAATGGTGGTCATACAAAATATAGAATTTTTGTTTTTCAGTCTGTACTAAAACATTTTTTACTTTTATTTGTGCGAATTATGCCTTTTGAAACTTTGTTTATTAATTTTTCTTTTGGAAACATTTTATAATAAAGGCAAAACATTTAATTTCTTTATCTTCCCTTCCTTCCTACACGCCACATATATTTCATCTCGCTTAGCTGGTTCCCAACATAAGGTGTGTGTTAATCTAATTATATCGGAACAAGGAAAGAAAAGATAATAGATCATACGTTTTTCTCAGAATGTTCTTGTAAATTAAATCATTCTCACTTTCCACGATGAATTACATTACTAATATCTGTCGGAGGCACTTGAGTGTAACCTATTAAACTTATTACTGGATTCAGTCTAATCTTTTAACCCATAAACCCCTTGGAGACTAGTGTAAAAAAAAAAAAAAAAAAAAAAAAAAAAAAAAAAACAGAGGACGAGCAATTATGTCCTTTTTAGTATGCTTGTGTTCCTTCTAATTCATATTTTGATGCTATATTTAAATGCATAACCCATAATTTAGTTCATTATCCCCTTAGCGACCGGCCGTGCACACACGTGGCCGGCACTTAATGCCCACCAAACATTTTCTTTTCTTAAAAAAAATCTGGAGTCCCCGAAAGGTGTGCAGCGGCGAGGGGACCTTGATTTCCGGGACATACATGTACGTCCTCTGTCCACAAGGGACATCCTCTCGGGACGTACGTCCTCAGGTGGTAAGGGGTTAATAATGTAAAAAAAGGGAAACATGTAAAACAAAGTTTGTTTAATTAACTCTTTGAGAGTTAGAGAGATACACAATGCATTGCCACCCCTGATTAGCTGCATGCGGCCGATCTCCACCCCCCAGGGCAGGGCAAACAGCAAACCAGAAACACATAAAGAGAGACTGATTCCTCTATTTGGATAGCAGACTAAGAATATAGTATTTTTAAGACATTTTTATGAACCGGTTCCATAAAAGGGATTGTAGAACTTTATTTTACTATTGTAAAATAGGACAGAATCTCATATGTAGGAGAGATCAGCTATAATACCTTAAAACAATAGTAATGTTTCACCAAAAAAGCAACTCAGATTAATCTTCATAGCATTTGGGTCATGAAGAGTATTATTTCATTACTGTACGAGTTGTAGTTCAAGAGTAATTGAATGATTAAGTATCCCCCTCCTGCCTTTTACGGACATCACGCTGTACAGCAAGTACATCCGGATGGATCACAGCAAGGGACAATCTACTGTGAACATAAGTAAGAACCTGCCCTCCTTCATCAAGGGGGCAGGGTTTTCCTTATGCTCATTGGTTGTTAAAGGGTTAAACCTTGCTTCAAAATTACACGTGTTTCTCTGGAACTCAAAGGGGTAACTATGCAATTATTGCTCATTGAATGTAATCAAATGTATACACACCCAAAACAAGTAAAGACTCTTCTCCCCCTAAATCGAGAATATCTACATACACAACCCACAAACCAACACCTATTACAAAAACAGTACATAAAAAGGAGTTATGAAAAGCAAACAGTAATTAGAGGAAAAGTAGGCTTTATTAGTAGGATGCCCTAAATTAAAAAGCATCCTGTTTTTATAACAAGGTTCACTCACCCACTCAGTTCTCTTAAAACAAAAGGGGCAATGTCATGCAATGTTTCAGCTTTGTCCTTTTTAAATCTTGTTTAGTACAGAATGATGTAGTATTGCTCGTTTTCCTTTGATTAGCCTCTAATTTTTTTTACCCACTTACAGTTCCTTATATACAAGGATTATTATCATGTTTTATCTTCTCCTATGGAAGCAGAATTCATAAAAAGTCCAGGGCTGCACTTTGTAGATGCATAATGACTTAGGTCAGCAGTTATGAGTTTCAGAAAAATAACCCCATTGGCTGTCAGAAAGTTGTCCTTCAACCTGGAAAGTTGTGAGTGCAGCCCCCACAGCCCTTTAGTGTCGGTTTTGGAAGCCCTTCACTGGTGTCTTCGAATCCAGTGCACCCAGTCCAACGAGCCTGAACTGAGACACATTCAAAACTGTAGTTCATTCTCGCTCTCGGGACCAGCATGAGAACCCCTGTTCTGACCCCACTGGTCATCTTGGGCTTGTAACGCAGCCCCGGCCTCACCAGCAGGGTGTATTTTTAGCCAGATCATAGAAGACTATGACCTGGCACTTTAGCATTGAAAAGTGATATACTATTACATGCTACAACATTACAGAATTAGGTGATTTGGTACATTTGTTTTTAGAAAATCATGTAATATTTCTTAGGCACCACATAAGATTTCAGACCTTTCAAGCACTTCACGTTACATTACCCACTGGATGAAGAGATGTTTCCAACATATTACGTCTCAATGTGTTGGACACATCTCTAACATCCAAGGGTTTTAGGTTATGGACAGTTTCACAGATGGCATAATTAGCTTTTTGATGTTTCTCAGGACATTTACCACTTCAAGGAAAGTCATTACAAATATTAAAAGGGTCAGATATATATATGTCAATGCTATTGTTCTCTTTTCCTTCCAGAGTGTGTGCGCTGCTCTGTCGATGCACCAGGAAGTAGCAGATTGGCCAAAAATCCAGGCACCGAGCACACAATGACACCAAAACAAGCATTTTCCTAGTCCAGTGGAAGAATTGTAATTGTGTGAACCTTGTTCTGTAAATTAGAAACTTCTCTAGCATTTGGGATGTGAATGTTAATTTATTACCTACACTACAGCTGGTTTGCATAGAATTGCTCTACTTTTCTAAGAGTACGTAAGGATCTATGAGGCTTATTTAATAAGAACTGAATCCATTTTGGATCAAACCACCTGCACCATGAAGATACATTTACATAGGTTCTTTTAAGCCACTGAATGCTACAGAGGTCTCCAACGCATTGCAATTTGACTTTTTTATACCTAGTATGCACATGCAGAACAGGGAACTCCAAGAGGAACATTGACTGTTACTGTAAATCACGACAACCAAGGCATAACAGATAATCAAGTTACATGCTGTAATCCAATTGGGCCTTATGTATACAAGCAAAATGGAACATTCTTGGTCAAACCATCTGCATGACAGGGCAAATATAAAGTCCTATTGATTTGAATAGGTGTTTAACACATTAAATGATCAAGGGGTAATTTATATATACACACACACACACACATATTATATATATATACACATACATACATACACTAGGTCTGGGTAATGTTAACCCTTTGAGTGCCGGCGGGTTACGGAATGCAATGCATATATATATATATATATCTCTACATATACATATCTATATCTACATATATAATTACCAGCCCAGTCCTGTCCTTGCTACAGAAAACAATTGTGGAATTCTGGGCCTGCTGGTGGGAATACGTCTTATCTCTAAAAACCAACATGGCCCAGTTGAAGAATACAAGGTTACAGATCATCACACTAATAACTTTGATCTACTGCCAGAGGAGCTTCATTAAAGTTTTGCAACTAATTTCACAGAGAGTCCTAGGAGGCAGAAAACTGCAATAGCAAGTTACAGCACTTATCAGCATAGCTGCTTCATTTTCTTTCTTCCCTATCTCTGTAAACATTTCCAGGTAATTAAATAAGGTTTTGGCTCTGCTGTTTATTGATGCTCATGCAGGTTTTTGCTTACTCAAGGATCAACATAGCTTGTCGCATTCCGTCTGAGGGAGATTACAATCAATGGTCCTTGTTTAGAATATGGAGATGCTGTGTTGTACTTGTAAGTAAGATTTAACATTTGAGCACCTGAGAAGCGTGCAATGAACTGCAGAGCAATACTTCCATGCCTCTGACACATGAAGGGTTTATTTAAAGAAACAGTAATAAAGATTCTTCCAGTAAGGTAGAAAAGCTGGGAGAGATTTCATTCAAATGTAAATCACAGCACACTTATTTTTAAAGAGATAGTAATCTGAGCATATGAAGATAAGATTATTCATTATAATTTTTTTTTTAACAAACTGTACCTTTTAAGTGTCCATAACATTGTATTCTTCATGTAATTTTATTTTAAAGTCTCCCCCTACTGCCCCTTTTCCCTGTGTCACACAGAGTCTCCTCAGAGGAGAAAGCAGGTGCGAACGGATAGTGACAAGGGACATTCTTCTTTCAAGATAAGGAAAAACCCGTCCCTCTGTCAAAGGGGGCAGGGTTTTCCTTATACTGATAGACACAATACTGTCCCTCGTTGTGAGCTGCCTAGTCAAGCGAACGGCTTTCATATCTGAGGGAATTCAGTGCGACACAAGGAAAACTGGCGGGAGGAGGACACAAATAAAATTCCACGACGAATGTTATGGACACTTACAAAGGTACAGTTCATTATTAAAAAAAGTATAATGAATAATTGACTTTAACTGCATATGCACACATTATTATATCTTTAAATTAAAATATGAAACGTTCCATTGTGGTCAGCAGGTGCCCATCTTATTATCACTTTGTCCAAGGAAGGATTTTCTCAATTACTGTCCTCAGGTACCCAGGAGTAAGGTTTTCCCTACCTTAGCACAGATGAATTAACAGGAATGAAAGATGTACTGACTACATAACTGCCCTCAAGAAGGAAAATCCTCAAAACCTGCATTATTAGTACTACCAGAAGACAGTGGTTAATAAACTCCAAGGCATAAGCTCGTCCATACAGTATAATAGCCAACAACTGCCGTCTGAACACCGTCTAGCACTTTGATGTAAAGAACAAAAAAGTTTGTATTGGACTAAGTTTTTAATTAAAGGGATAGTAATTTTTCATAATAAAAGCAACTCTAATTAATCATCATTGTATTTGGACTTTGGAGAGTGTTATTTCAATACTGTCAGAGTTGTAGTTCAAGAGTAATTCAATGACAAAGTATCCCCCTCCCGCCCCTTTTACTGGTGTAACACTGCTCAATCAGAGTAGAAGGGAGGTGCCCAGGTAGACTGCAGAGAGGGACAATCTTCAATTAAGATAAGGGAAAAACCTGAAAACCTTGTCAAGGGGGGGCAGGGCTTTCATTATTCTCATAGGAAGAAGATTGTCCCCTGCTGTTATCTGTCTGGTCTATGGACTGCATTCCACATCTGAATAGAGATGGCTTACACTAGGTAAAAGGGGCGGGAGGGGAAACTTTGCTTGTGAATCTCTCTCAAATCATAAAGGTTTGAGATATAAGATTTATATCGTTCTTCATTTTTTTTATGCCTACAAAATAAAATAAAGTTAAAATGAAGTATTACTATCCCTTTAAGCATCTTCTAACAGTGGGGGTGCCCTTTTTTTACTCAACATTAAAATCGCTACTATATATCAAGCACGGGGGGAATGTACCTTGTACACCTTATGTCTGCCAAACAGAACTGCACCAGAGTGGAAGATTATGGTCAATTCCCATAGCTTGGCTTGCTGCAGAGGCCTTCATCCTACTGTGGATTGACAATGGCTGTAGTGTATATAAATACACTTCATAATAAAACCTTATTACGCCTTTAATAACAAATATAAACAAAATATTTCACGTGTTTTCATAATCTGTATACAAAGACATTGCACCATAGAAAATGAACATTGTTTATTTTTATTTGTGGAGCTTGTAATGAGTGACATATACAAGTTCATTCATTTGAGTTTAGTACCAAACTCTATTCTATTAAGTCTAATAATTTCATAGCCAGAGAACTAAGCAATGCATTGCACTGTAACCCCTTCACCTCCCAAGCATTGAAAAGGATACTTCCTCATATCAGTAGAATTATACCCCTCTTGAATTATAAGGAATAAAGGGTAGAATTCAATAAGCTAAAGAGAAAAACAAGCTAAAGAAGACTAATTCTGGAGCAAACCAACTAAAACATAGGAAAGAAATAGAAAAGCTCAATGATTTAAATGGTGATTTTAACCATCTGATTGCTAGATAAGTCTTCAACATACTGCAAAGCAAAGTGTTGGAGAACATTCAAAAACCATTAAAATCAATCCGATTTTAGGGTGCGGATGAGGGCAAATAAATGAGAAGCAATTCTGTGGTAAACCAACTGCATCCCAATAAGTAGTGTGGGTAGGGAATTCCCTTGGATTTAACCACTTTGAGGTACCAGAGAAGTATCCAATTCATAGCGTTGCAATGCGTTGGATACCATTCTGGCACCCTGAGAGTTAATGGGACTTTTAAGGCCTTTATTATTTTTTTTTTTTATTTTATTTTATTTGGGGGGGGGGGGAGGTGGAATTTGTATTTGTACACCATGGTGCAATTGGTTTGTTCCATAGTGTCTCCTCTTTCAGTTTGTGCATAAAGCCCAAAGTACCCCCTACAGAATGTAATAAGGAGATTTTACATCACACGGAGGTCTGTGACCTGTACAAAGGCTCACACAGTATGGGGTGCATTATCCCATATATATTGAGTTTTGTCATTGTTCTGTTTGACTCCACTGAACCGTTAACCAGGAACAGTCATGCAACACACGGGATGACAAAGAGTTAACCCACCTGAGGGCTAAGTTACCAAAAAATATTTCCAATTCTCTCACCACAGAAAGCCATTTTCCCTCTCTTTGCTCTAAACCTGTCAGACTTTGACATGGGGAACGAACATCAACTGTAGGAAGCAGGGCGGACAGATGTCACCAGGGACGTATCACATTTCTCAATCCCTCCCTCCCGTCTGCCTGCATGAATAAAACAAGGCCTCTCTCGCACCCAAATGGTTCTGTTTATTAGTGGCGTTAGGTTTATTAAACTGCTGGTAGGTAATAACTACTTTGCCTGTCTGCTTTGTGCATTAGCCCATCTTTCAACTCCTAGGATGCGAAAGAGGACTTCAACGCATTGATTTGTGTATACTTCACAAATGTCTGTATTCAATAAAGTTAGTGCAATTCAGGAGCAATCCAACTGCCCCATTAAGTCCATATGAAAATTCCATGCAATGCCTTGAATGCAACAGAGTTCGCCAGTGCATTGCCTCATAATGAGATGGAACCTCTCTAGCATTCAAGGGGTTAAAAGCACCATTTAACCCTTTGAGTGCCAGAAAAGTATGCAACACATTGCAAAGCTATGTGTTACGTACCCCTCTGGCACTGAAAGGGTTTATTAATTTAGAATTGAGAGGTTAATTTGCTCCAGAATTGCACATCTTTAGATTGATGAATATTGCATAAAGTGTGCTATGTCCGCATTTCTGGATCTAACTAACGGTATCGTTCTCTGCCAATAAGACCGCTCCAGCTTCCAGACAGAAAGCCTCCTTCATTGGAGGAGGGAGGAGAGCAGAGGCAGAGCTCTGTAACCGCAGAGAACCGCAGTCACCCGGAAGTGGCTGCAGCACAGACTTTTGTAAGTTAAATTTAAGCGAAACAGAAGCATAAAATAAAAATTAAATAATGTTTTTATGCTATTGGATGTGTCACCTAACTATTTATGGGATGTTGTGCATAGGTGCTATTATCGGGAACAAGTACCATGTTCTGAAGTAATCCTTATTCGGAGACTGGCTGCCAGGCTTGCACAGAGACATCTAGGCTTAGAGACATCTGCTAGCCTAGGCTGCCCATCCTGGTCTCCTCTAGGAGGCATTGCATGTACCTTAAGGTACCAGAAGGGACAGACGGCACAGGTGGCTCTAAAGCAAGAAGCCTGGTCATCCATGTCAGAAAAAGTAGGATTGCTTCAGATCGTGGTACTTGCTCCCAATAATGGCATCGTTAAAGGGATAGTAATACCTAAAATGTAAAAAAAAATATGTTGTAGGGTTTATCCCCCCGAGTAAAACAAGAGTACTCCCACTGCTGAAAGGTGTTTCATTCAAAAGTTATTAATTTTCAAAGTTGAATTTTTTAGGTGCAATATCACAGTGGCCTGAAATTGTACAGTGGCGCTGTTGCTACAGGATCCTATGGACAGCTCTGGTCTCAGGACCATAAATCTCCATAGGATGGTGTAGCAACAGCGCCACTGTAAAATTTCAGGCCACTGTGATATTGCACCTAAAAAATTCAACTTTGAAAATTAATAACTTTTGAATGAAACACCTTTCAGCAGTGGGAGTACTCTTGTTTTACTCAGGGGGATAAACCCTACAACATATTTTTTTTTACATTTTAGGTATTACTATCCCTTTAAGAAGCTAATCGCCATATTCCTAATTATTGTGCGAGGACTTTATATAGAGCGATAGTTCCACTTTAACCCTTTGAGTGCCAGTGGGGTACGCAACGCATTGCTTTGCAAGGAGTTTGGAACTCAAAGGGTTACGCTCTCGTACAACCAGTTTGTTTGTAAAGAGACAAAATCTCGGGACGTCTGTTCAGTATGAGTGCACCAGCTTAAGTGGTAGGGGTCAAGACATCCCATAGTGCCAGTAGCTGATTGTGGACAGTAAGTGGAAGCTCCTTTTCCCTAGTCTTAACCCCTTCAGTGCCAGAGGCTCGGGCCATTTTCTGAACCCTGCAGGCCAGACACTTTTTCAACATTTTTGCTATCCTTCTGTTTAGGCTTGATTTCCTCTGGGGATTTTTAGTTACATATGGAAAACTATATATTGTTTTTTTCAGAACGAATTGAGCTTTCTTGTGATACCTTACATGAAGAGAATTTTACATCGTGCAAAAAGCTATGATGTCATAATGACAAAAAAAAGTGAAAATTTACTCATTTTGCTAAAATCACATACTATGTATCAAAAATATTTACCTTGATTGAAAAAGTTTCAATTATTTGAAAAAGCCTCGAGTCCCCTGAGTAAAAAAATACCAAATTTGTATAGTTTTACCTACGTCCATGGCTAGCGTAGAGCCATAATCACCAGCAGCGCAAAATGACATTTTCAACTTTATAAACTAATATGCGCATTCTAGGGTTTTTGTGGTAAAACTACCCTAAAACAGTGGAATAACTATATAAAACTATATATTTCGGAAAAGTAGACAACCTGCCGCATCTAATGAGGGGTAACTTGCCTTCTTACCCCAAGCCTGGTGTGCACAAATGCCTCCAGAAGATGGCGCTAATGAAAAAAAGGCATTTTCTTACATTTCTGCCCCTTCAAATGTACTGAAATTTGTGAAAACCATGGCATTTCCAACTGTATTCATTAGCTAGTGCTCTTAGGAGAAAAATGACACCCCATTGGTATGAGTTTAACTACCTCAGGGGGCGTTAGAAGTGCAAAATGACACCTACTACAACCTCAAATTTTTCTAACATTTTCTCAAACATTACTTGTCAGTACACAAATGGTTATAACAACTACAGAAGTGAAGAAAGGGTACACAAACCATACCATTTTGAAAAGAAGACACCCTGCCGCATCTAATGATGGGTGACTTGCCTTGTTACCCCAAGCCTGGAGTGCACAAATGCCTCCAGAAGGTGGCACTAATGAAAAAAAAGGCATTTTCTTACATTTCTGCCCCTTCAAATGTACTGAAATATGTGCAAACCATGGTATTTCCAACTGTATTCATTAGCTAGTGCTCTTAGGAGAAAAATGACACCCCATTGGTATGAGTTTAACTACCTCAGGGGGCGTTAGAAGTGCAAAATGACACCTACTACAACCTCAAATTTTTCTAACATTTTCTCAAACATTACTTGTCAGTACACAAATGGTTATAACAACTACAGAAGTGAAGAAAGGGTACACAAACCATACCATTTTGAAAAGAAGACACCCTGCCGCATCTAATGATGGGTGACTTGCCTTGTTACCCCAAGCCTGGAGTGCACAAATGCCTCCAGAAGGTGGCACTAATGAAAAAAAAAGGCATTTTCTTACATTTCTGCCCCTTCAAATGTACTGAAATATGTGCAAACCATGGTATTTCCAACTGTATTCATTAGCTAGTGCTCTTAGGAGAAAAATGACACCCCATTGGTATGAGTTTAACTACCTCAGGGGGCGTTAGAAGTGCAAAATGACACCTACTACAACCTCAAATTTTTCTAACATTTTCTCAAACATTACTTGTCTGTACCCAAATGGTTATAACAACTACAGAAGTGAAGAAAGGGTACACAAACCATACCATTTTGAAAAGAAGACACCCTGCCGCATCTATTGATGGGTGACTTGCTTTGTTACCCCAAGCCTGGAGAGCACAAATGCCTCCAGAAGGTGGCGCTAATGAAAAAAAAAGGCATTTTCTTACATTTCTGCCCCTTCAAATGTACTGAAATTTGTGCAAACCATGGCATTTCCAACTGTATTCATTAGCTAGTGCTCTTAGGAGAAAAATGACACCCCACTGGAATGAGTCGACCTACCTTAGGGGTGCCAGAAGCACATCACTACACCTACCTGTTTGCTTCTTCGAAAATGGCGGCTTGTACTAAAATGTCCATAACTGTTAGAGACATGAAGGAAAGGTATAAAAGGTATACCATTTTGGAAAGTAGACATTCTCCCGCATCAATTGAGGGGTCACTTGCCTTTCTACCCCCTGGGCTGAAGTGCACAAATATTTCCAAAAGGTGGCGCTATGGGAATAAATACATGTTTTTTTACATTTCCACCACTTCAAAGATACTAAAATCTTTGAAAACCATAACATTTCCTGCTGTATTCAGTACCTGCTACCAACATGAGAAAAATGGTAGCCTATTTGTGTGGGTTAACATAGAATATGTGGGTGCTAGGAACACGTACGTAAACCTGACACTTTTGTTTTTGAAATTATCTGCTTGCACTAAAAAGGTTATAACCATAATAGATATGCAGAAAAGGTAGAGAAACAATGCCATTTTGGAAAGAAAACATCCTTCCGCATCTAATGAGGGGTCACGTGCCTTCTTACCCAAAGGCTGGTATGCACAAATGCTTCCAGGAGGTGGCGCTAGTGAAAAAAAAAGGCATTTTCTTACATTTCTGCCCCTTCAAATGTATGGAACTTTGTAAAAACCATGGAATTTTCAACTGCATTCATTAGCTAGTGCTCTTAGGAGTCAAACGACACCCCATTGATATGAGTTGACCTACCTTAGGGGGTGCTAGAAGTAGAAAACTACACCTACTACAACCTCTGATGTTTCTAACATTTTCTCAAATGTGACTTGCCTGTACAAAAATGGCTATAACACATTCAGAATTGAAGAAAAGGTAGATAAACCATACCATTTTGGAAAGAAAACAACCTGCCGCATCTAATGAGGGGTCACTTGCCTTCTTACCCCAATACTGGTGTGCATAAATGTTTCCAGAAGGAGGCGATATAGGAAAAAAATTGCATTTTTTTACATTTCTGCCCCTTCAAATGTATGGAGCGCTGTGAAAACCATGGAATTTTCAACTGCATTTGTTTGCTAGTGCTCTTAGGAGTCAAATGACACCCCATTGGTATGAGTTGAACTACCTTAGGGGGTGCTAGAAGTAGAAAACTACACCTACTACAACCTCTGATGTTTCTAACATTTTCTCAAACCTGACTTGCCTGTACGAAAATGACTATAACACCTTCAGAATTGAAGAAAAGGTAGATAAACCATACCATTTTGGAAAGAAGACAACCTGCCGCATCTAATGAGGGGTCACTTGCCTTTTTACCCCTAAGTTAGTTGGCACAACTATTTCCAGAAGGTGGTGCTACAGGAAAAAATAAAATTTTGTTTTACACATCAGTCACTTCAAAGATACTAAAATGGTTCAATGGCGTGGGATTTCCTAGGAGGACTTCTTGCCAGCCTAAGAAAAATGGTACCCCACTGCTGTGGGTTGACATACCAATTTACGCTACAGGAGCGTAGCTACCAGTGAAACAGAAATGGTAAAGCAAACAGTGTATGCGTGATTTTATGGCTAACAGATGAAAGAAGCTAGGGCGTCAGCCGGTGTACGTGCGGACCTGTGACTACAAGTGTAACAAAGTATGTGGGAGGGTGAGGGATTAGGCAGTGTGTGTGGGTATGAGCAGAGGAGCAAGGATGGTGGGGCAGTGTTTGATAGTGTGTATGGGAGATCTGTGACTACCAGTGTTGATAAAAAGTCCTGTGTGTGCCACAGGAAGGGGGTCGGCATTGAACTCCCCTCCTAGTGGCACACACAGGGTTAATTTGTGTTTTATTTTTTTTTTTTTTTATTATATACCTCATTGAGGGGCATAAGGACCCCCTGATCCCTCCCCAATGAGGTCTTAGTAAAAAAATATATATATATGTCCACAAACAGGGGACCCGGAGAGTGCCACAGGGGTCTCCAGCGCATTGCAAAGCAATGCATTGGATCCTTGTGGCACTCAGAGGGTTAATTTTTTTTTAATCATTACTTGGTAATCAGAGCTTGTTGGGGGGCCATCAGGACCAATCATGATGGCCCCCCAACAATCTCTGATAACGAAGTAATGAGAAATGCCCTGTGTGTGCGCCGCATTAGGGGGGCTGCATTGGCCCCCCTTGAGGCACACACAGGGTTAATTTTTTTTCTTTACTTTTTTTATTATGGACCTCATTGGTGGGTATCAGGACCCCTTTGATTCCCCCCAATGAGGTCTTAAAAAAAAAAAAAAAAGGAATCAAAATAAATGTCCCTGTGAGTGCCAAAGGGCTCTCCAGCACATTGCAAAGCAATGCATTGGACCCTTCTGACACTCAGAGGGTTAATTTTTTTTTAATCATTACTTGGTAATCAGAGCTTGTTGGGGGGCCATCAGGACCAATCATGAAGGCCCCCCAACAATCTCTGATAACGAAGTAATGATAGATGCCCTGTGTGTGCGCCACAGAAGGTGGGCTGCATTGGCCCCCCTTGTGGCACACACAGGGTTAATTTTTTTTCTTTACTTTTTTTTTTATTATGGACCTCATTGGTGGGTATCAGGACCCCTCTGATTCCCCCCAACGAGGTCTTAAAAAAAAAAAAAAAAAAGGAATCAAAATAAATGTCCCTGTGAGTGCCAAAGGGGTTTCCAGCGCATTGCAAAGCAATGCATTGGACCCTTCTGGCACTCAGAGGGTTAATTTTTTTTTTTATTATTACTTTGTAATCAGAGCTTGTTGGGGGGCCATCAGGACAAATCCTGATGGCCCCCCAACAATCTCTAGTAACAAAGTAATGATAGAAGCCCTGTGTGTGCCACAGGAGGGGGGGGTGCATTTGACCCCCCCCTGTGGCACACACAGGGTTAAAAAAATTTATTTATTTTTTTTTTAATAATAGACCTCATTGAGGGGCACCAGGATCCCCCCTGATCCCCCCAATGAGGTCTTTAAAAAAATAAAAAAAAAACCCAAAGAAAAGACCCTGTGAGTGCTACAAGGGTCTCCAGCACATTGCAAAGCAATGTGCTGGGGACCACTGCGGCACTCACAGGGTTACTATTGTTTTTTTTTTTTTATTATTTTTTTTTTTTAAGCTATTCAGACCTCGTGGGGGACATCAGGACCCCTCCTGGTGTCCCCTAAGTAATTGATCTCCCAGCCGATAGGCTGGGAGACCAATTTGGCGACTGCAGGAGAGCAGAAGCTCTCCTGCCTTTCACTCCTACCACCGGTAGGAGTGAATGGGACCGGGGAAACTTCCCCAACGTCATCAGTGACATGTCACTGATGACGTTGGGAGGCTTCCCCCGGTCCCGCCCACTCCTACCCGGAAGTTCGGGTAGGAGACAAGGAAGAGGAGAAGCTGCGCCTCAGCTGCGCTTCTCCTCTTCTTTTATTGATCTCCCAGCGCGATCGGCTGGGAGATCAATAACAGGGGGGACATGAGGAGTGATCCTCATGTCCCCCCACGATTGCCCACATTTTTTTTTTTAAAAATGCGGCCACTGCATGCCGGTTATACCGGCTCATGCAGTGACCGCATTTTAGTGGGTACATTGTACGAGCTTGGCACAGCGGGTACAGCTGTCCAAACTCGTACAATGTACCCACTTGGCACTCAAAGGGTTAAAACAGTACCAAGGAGTCAGCTATTTGACTACGTCTTAACCCCAGAGTTACCAAAGAATGATAATGGTGAACAGGGACACATAGCTAATCTTTTAGTTAGTTTAGGTTTCTAGATTTTACAGTTCCTTCTTGAATGCAAAACAATGACTTTGGGACCTCGTGTAATCAAAGGGTTAAAAGTTCCATTTAACTTAGTAGAGTTTATCATTTGTCCCCAATGGTACAATTGATGTACTTCAGAATTGCTTCAGCTCAGCTTTTTGAATACGTCCTAAACTTCTTTCTGCATATGAATGTAATATCTGGCATCAGGTTTCTTTTTAGCTCACTGGTTCTGAACTCTCCTCATCCATGGCACACATTTCATTGCATGGTATCTAAGACACCTCTCTCTCACAACAGATGTTGTCTGTCACCGATAAACAAAGGATGTATGTACCAGTGAATGAAAGATATAGAAGAGAGCCCTCTGGGTATGAAACCAGTATACCTTTTAAAAAACTCTTGGGGAGATGTTGAAATTCCCTTAGTATAACCTTCTGGAAAAATCACGGGGCAGAATGTTTTTAGATATTTGATAGCTTATTCCTTAATGATTATTTCTCTACAAACATAATTCACCATAAATTTAATTGCACAAGGGGCCATATTCAGAAAGGAGATTAACAATTCTGGAACTAACCAATTACATCCCAGGGCACAGATAAAAATTTCTATTGATTTCACACTCAAAGGGTTAATGAGTAATGGGGCTTTTAATGCATTGTGTGTATCTTGACAGCTCTCTGGCGAGCTTAACACTCTGCGTTCCAGAGGGGTGCTTAAGGCATTGGCTTATAATGCCTTGTGTATCTCCCTGTCATTCACAGGATTAAAATGAGAATTTAGAGAATTTTTGATTTATCGCCCATGGTGCGGTTTGTTTATTCAAGGAATTTTTACTCTTTCTATATAAAGAACTCCCATGATAATTAGCCTATTGGATGCTACACTTCTCACACTGGGGAGGTCTATAGCATTGTGAGGGGTTAATATTTTATTATTACATATATACACACACAATACTGAAAATGAGAAACTGGGGACGCTGGGCTTGTTTTAGCCTATTTTATACACATCGCTGTACATGAACTTATTTTCCTGCTCCTGAAATTCCTAATTTGATTGTATATACATCTATTTATATCCCCATAAATGTATTATTTAAGAAATTAGGGCATTTTTGCCATGGATGGACAGATAGACAGATGAACCCTGCCAACATATCCAGAGACCAGTTGCAAGTACTATTAGGAAGAATAGAGATGAATGCACATTTTTGGTCTTTGACAGAAAACTTGCAATTTATTTAGTGCAAAGACAACTCATTTCAACATTTCAATCTCAGGGCTGGATTCAATTTCCGGTGAACAAGTTATCACCGAGTTCTATCTCAGAAACATTTCTATTATAGTCTATGGGGACAGATGAAGATACAAGCAGTTGTTAAATTAGCAATAGGCAATAGAATCAGGCCCCAAACGACAAAGCCCCACATAACCTGAAAACTTCATTAGAACTATATTTTTATTATATAAATGTACAAACAACATCTGACAGCATACAGTCAGATGATAAAGTAGCATTAAGAGTACATTATCAAGTGATTTGCAAAAAGAAGTTCAAATGATTAGTACAAAGTTCACTTTATGTCTGACTGGTGGAAGATTAAAATGAACGAAGGAAAGGCAAATCACTCTCAGTATAGGAAGAAAGGTCAGATGTTAAACAGTTCTCAGCTTCCCGTCTAGTCACAGGAAAACGTATCATTCTAGAGGAAAAAAAATAAAGTATACTATTTGACAACATTTTTTCTGCTTTTTTGAAAGCTTATTATGATTACAAAAGTGATTATCTCCCTTAGCTTCTCTCTCTATGCTGCTCTGCAGTTATCTTCTACTTCAACCAAGCTTGTGTACTGAAAAGTCATCTTGACCAAGCTCCCTGTGTCCCTCAGAATGATGCCCTGTCAGGTTGACGTCACTGTGGGCAGTTTATAAAATGACTGACTGCACTTTCAATAGTGAAACTACGTTATTATACACAAGAAAAGTGGCTAAAAATACACTACTACTAAAAATACCCTGGGATGTAAACCCCAATAATACTTTAGAAAGTTTACAATCTACGGGATAATGCAAACAACACATATTGCCGCCTATTTCTGATTATATGTGCTTTTTGATTCCTGGGGCAGTGTGTGTGTGTGTGTGTGTGTGTGTGTGTGTGTGTGTGTGTGTGTGTGTGTGTGTGTGTGTGTGTGTGTGTGTGTGTGTGTGTGTGTGTGTGTGTGTGTGTGTGTGTGTGTGTGTGTGTGTGTGTGTGTGTGTGTGTGTGTGTGTGTGTGTGTGTATGCTGACCACATATCAGCTGAGCCAACAATCCACTCTAGTATCAGGACTGCAGATTTTATCCATGGACAACAATTAAAAATCATAGGAGCTGTAGTCCATTGGCAGCCAATATGCCACAGGTTGCCTATTTTTGAATATTATCTGTAGTACATATTGAATATATTGAATTAATCTTTAAGGACCAGATAAAAGCACAATCCATTACAAAGTATTGAACACCTCTTTGGTCCTTGAAGGATTAAATTAAAGGAAAACTAATACCTGCTTTGCAATGCACTGGAGATGCTTCTAGCATCCATGGGTTTAAATAAACACTTGCTCCAATATAAAATAGCTTAAAACAACAACATTCACATATTTCTATATAAATATTTTACTTGACTGACCAAGTGTAAATATTCTGCAAAGTTGAGGTAAGTAATTTCTCTTTTGTGCCTCACTTCCTGTTGAGTTTTATACAGCAGGAAGTGACGAGTGCAAGAGAAATTGCTTACTCTAGACCAGGAAGTGAGGGATGCAAAGGAAAAATGTTTCACACCAGGCTACTGACAAGCACATAAAATTTGTAACTTCAAGGTACAGAACCTTTTAAATAAATAATGTGAAAATTCCAGCATATGTACCTTTATTTACCTACCTGCATTTTAGCATTAGTGTTCCTTTAAGAGTATTACATAAAGGCCCCATTGTACAACTGTGTGTGACAAGCTGAGTGCCCATCCCAGTGCACCATGATGAAATCCAGTGACGGAGATTTCGGTGGATATGAAGTTTGTGTTTTGGGAAGGGGAGCTAGGTCCACTGTCCGCTGATGACACTGAGATGTAAAAGGGCTGATGCAAGGTAGAAAAAGCCAATGTAATACCAAAATGGAAGGTAAGGGAGAAAGCATTTCTTAGTGGCTTCCCCAGAGATCATTCATTTCCTACTGTATGCTGTTACAGGCTGCTGATGTAACACAGAAACCTCATTAAATCACTGGATGCATTATCTTTTACAATAGAGGCTGGGAAAAGGTCCTAAAAGAAAGGTATGTGAGCAGATTTACCTAGGAGACTGCTTACAGGGTATTAGTGACATGCATTACAGATCACCATGTTAGACATCTCTGTTAGAATGGATCTTCCTCATAGGATGTATCATCTTTAGATTATGTCTTTGACAGCTTAGGTGGCACATACCTCAACACAGACAGATCCTCTCCCACCCAAAAACTGACACAGAAAACCAGTCTGGGTAAGAAAAGGTCACAGCTTTTATTAACAATACAACAAACATAAAATGATATGTCTTATGTCTACGACTTGGCTAAGACCCCAGACGGCACGATATTGCACACAACAACCGCAGTCTTTTGCTCTGGCCCATGCCGTTAGCCAACAGACAAGGGCTAAATCCCCAAAGCCCCTTAAAGGGCAAGCTAACAGTAAATTAACCACTGGCAAGGACCATTACTGCCAACACCAACCTGTGCTGTGACATCAATGTGGAGAAAAAGGGGGAGGGATGGCGGGGGAACCTTGCAATTTCCAGCAAGGTTACAGACACCAGGTAGAAATAAAAGTGGTGGCAGCCCCGCTGGGAAACATTTATAACTTACTGACCCCCAAGCCCACCCCACCACCCTTGGGTTCCCATGACAAGGGGACCCAGGCAAAATATTTACAAACTGCTGGTGATGCTCCAAAATGGTCAACCCCTCCCTCTCACCAGGGATCGAGGAAGGATGCCTTTTATTTGCTGACAAATTCCTGTAAGATGAAGAGGTCTCTAGCACTCAAGGGGTTAATTTATAAATTTCCAATTATAAACTAACAACAAATTAATGGAAAATGTCTTCCTGGACAATCTGTAGTCGCCTCTATTTTTAGACTAGCACTCCCAACATTCTCAGCTGACAATGATTGCAGATAATGAGAGTTTTATTTCAACAACAGATGAAGAGACACTGGTTGGCAGCTTCTGGGAAATATCCATCTACCCCTCTCTTAGGGTGAGAGGTGCACTAAATCAGTGTTTCCCAAAACTATCCTCAGGACCAACTAATACATCAAGAATTTCCCTATTTGAACAGATGTGAGATAATCATTTTTATTAACTCTCCTGTGCTCAGTCTGAGAAATCTTAAAGACATGGCCTGTTAGTGGGCCCTGGAGATACAGGTTAAGAACCCCAGCACTACAACATTAAAATACCAGATAACAGCTCCTTAAACTGTCTTAGAAGACATCAGATGTGCTTGTTCGTAGCACATTATTCATCTGCTCCAGCGGATTCATCACCAGGGAACATTACTATGCATGCTGACAGAGGGGCTGTGATATTGGTAGATGGTGAAAAGGAGGAAGACAGGTACATTTATGTTATTGAATTCTTCAAATGTTCAGCACACTCACATGGCAGGATAACGATAGCAGAGCTTTTGAGCCTTCAGGACAGCATAAATGCAGTAATGATGACTTTCTTGTATTACCATACCACACAAATCTTGTAATATAAATCAAAATAGAAGCATCAACTAGCTTAATGCTTCCATTTCCCTAAACACTAGATGCACCTAATGGGGCGCAAAAGTAATGACACATATGATATATCAGTGAATAAACGAAGACATGCTGGAAATCAGTGGTTCGGTGCGTGATGTAGAAAACAAATCTGATCAGACAGGAAGGTGAGAGAGGCATTGTTACACCATTAAATCAATTGCCTTGTGACTTTTTTACCGGCTATATAGGTCTTTAACACAGACAGGGAGGACAGGTGTCACCAGGGAATGTATAACATTTCTCAATCCATTCTTGCCATCTGCCTGCACAAATAAAATAACACCTCTCTCACATCCTAAAGGTTATATTTATTAGCAGTTATATTTATTAAGGGAGCAAAACTTTTTTTTTGAAGAAAAATACACGTTAAGTATTTTCCTGATAAGTAAAACATGGGTTTTCACAACATCTCAAATTATTTTCCAGTGCCAAAAAAAGGCAATTTTTTCTGACAATGCGATTAATGAGAGCTTGCCAACTTTCCACAATAATAGAAAATTGTCGTTTAATAAATAAAAAGGTAATTTTTGAATGACAAGTTTGCCAAGCTGTGGGAATACCTTAGGGGTGTGCACCCTTACTGTCGTTAAAGGGATACTAATGTTTCCCAAAAACAGCAGCTCCAATTAATCTTCATAGTATTTGGGCCATGGAGAGTGTTATTTCAATACTGTTGGCATTTTAGTACAAGAGCAATTGAAAGATAAAGTATCTCCCTCCCGCCCCTTTTACCAATGTAACACTGCTCACTCACCTCAAAGCAAGAAGACTGTACGGATGGATCACAGAGAGGGACAATCTTCAATGACCATAAGGAAACACATGAAAAACCTGTCAAGGAGTGTGGGGTTTTCCTTATGCTCACAGTAAGAAGACTGTCCCTTGCTGCAAGCTGTCCAGTCCCAGGACCAGATTCCATATCTGAGGGGAGGTGGCTTACACTAGGTAAAAGGGGCATAATTTATCAATTACTCTTGAACTACAACTCTGACAGTATTGAAATAACACTCTCCATGGCCCAAATACACTGAAGATTAATTGGAGCTGCTTTTATTGTGAAACATTACTATCCCTTTAACCCTTTGAGTGTCAGAGAGGTACACAATGTGTTGCTTATCCCTCTGGCACTCAAGGGGATAATGTGTAAACCCACTGGATGGAAGAGAGGTCTTGAATGAATTGCTTCAAGGTGGAGACTTCACTAGCAATCAAGGGGTTCTTATGTGCATACTAGATGATAGGTTATCAAGCAGGATAAAGAACTGTGACACAAAATCTGACACATCAGGCTTTGAAAAGCATATTGTTTTACATAAAAACTGCAACATATGACACCTATAGTAATAGGAACATTATTGTGAAAACAAAAGAAGTAAAAAAAACAAATACATAAAACCTCAAGTGAGGCTGATAGACTAAGTAAAGTGGGGCAATTTCAGGAAAACTGTAACAAAAATTGATACTGGCAATATGCCTAGATATAGGCTGCTGTAACAAATGCGCCTCTGTAAAATTGTAGGCCATGGATGTCCTGCACCAAAACACATAAAAAAACTTTTGTTTGAACTGTAACATCATCTGTATAAAGCACCATCCAGCAGAATTCATCAGCAGTGTATTTAGAGGTGCTTCCATTTTAACATCTGAGTGTCAGCGGGATGTCCGGCATATTGTTTCTCAATGCATTGGACACCCCTATGGCACTTCATAGGAATTCATAAATTTATGTGTACCATACCAGGGGTGGACAAAAATATAAAACCTCTGGACACAGAGGAGACAACTAGCAATTTAGCAGGCAGTGGTAAATGCATACAGATGTACATAAAATACTCCCAACATTCAGAAGGCTGAAGTAAAAATTTTAGGAGCCCATGCTCCCAGGTACATAGGATTTTTCCAGCCGTGATGTATACTGTTCTGTGCAAAGTATGCAGTAATTAGTTCAACAGCCCATGTACATAGGTCACAGTGCCACCCAGCAACGGCCATGGTGCAGTCATGCGAAGTACAGACTGCCCACAACAAGGCTGATAATTGAGTGGGGCGCTCCGAATTCAGACCGTAGTCCTCTCTGTGCAAAGAAATCAGCCGCGGCGCGGGCAGTCTGTACTGCACATGACTGCAGCGTGCGCAGCCATCTGTACTGTGGATGACGGCTTCTGACAAACATACATTAGCAAATTATTATATAGGATGTCCTTGGGAAATTCATACTACAGGGATAGACACCTTGTCAGACTCACAGGACAGAACCATATGTTCACCCCAATAGATGAAGGGCTGCAGTTTCAATCATCTCAATATGAGATGCAAGACAAGTGCACTGAAATTGGAAGAAAGGATCTCTAAAAAAACAAAAAAAAATAAAAAAAAATAAATAAAATGAAGAAAATAAAAAGCCAGCCTTTACTCAAAATTTCCTCCTGCAAATAACAAGATTGCATTTGTTAAGAGCAGTAGTAGATTTTATGACATCATAGCTTCCAGCAGATGTGACACGTTCCAGGCCTATTTATCCAGCCAGCTGGCAAGCTATGTATGACTACAGAATGAATTAGCAAGTAAAATGAGCTGATTCTCACTTCTAAGATCCTCCTAGAATACATCTGAAGCTGTGCTGTGTGGATACAGGAAGGATTCTGTTTCCCGTATGAGTTTCACAACTAAATTTATAACAAGTCACACAAAAGATAATAAAAGGAGACTGCCATGTGTAAATACATCTGTCAAAGAGGGGTGGAAGGTGACTTCATTGTGTACCACAGTTGGACTTGTGTGAAGGCTGAAACAGATCACACAGCCAATGTCAGTGTGTGAGAAGGTGAGAAAACTCTCCAGCTCCTAAGTCAGGGGTGAAAATATCCCAGCACGTAAGGCTCCTGAAATGTAACTTCTGGCTCCTATATTTTAAGGATATTTGCATACATCTATTTATATGCACACTCATAATGTGGCTCCTAATTTTAGCATGTTTTTATGTAACCCTGTATTAAGTTTCCTATGGGGCCTAGTTATTAAAGAGTAGAAAAATCTTTTTAGAGCCATAACAGGCCACAAAAAATAATCTCAAGAGCCGCATATGTAGCCCTCATGTCCACAAAAGAGATGTACATTTTGATTAATCATTCTAAACAGGGGTTGCAGGTTGCAAGGGGTATAATAACTCCTTGGATGCTAGAGATTTCGCCAACATATTGCTCTGAAATGCGTTGAAGACCTCTCTAACACACAAGGGGTTAAGGCGCAATACCATATAGTCATACGTATACCATCTTGCCTGGTGACCACTGACATAGTCACTCACGGCTGTTGCCAGACAGTAAGATACGAGTCTCAGTTATAGCATAAAGATACAAAAAACAACAAAGGGGCGCCAATAGTGAAGTCCAGTCACTAGAAATCACGATATGTTAAAACTTAAATTGTACTCACATTTAGATGTGGTCAGAGCTCCGGTACCAGAGTCCACTGACAATCGAACTAACGGAGAAATTAACCCGTCTCCGTTCGGGACTCACATGTGCTATGGATCCTTAATATCCAAAAGTCAGGCGGAACAGAAACTTTGTATCATATAAAATTTATTCACAATAAAATATAATTTAAAACAATAAAGGCTCTATAGGCTAACGCGTTTCACAGCTGAACAGCCTCTTTTTCAAAGCCACTAACAAGCCCGTTGCTGAACAAGCCACATACGTATACCATCTTGCCTGGTGACCACTGACATCGTCACTCACGGCTGTTGCCAGACACTAAGATACGAGTCTCAGTTATGCTTTTCCTTTTCCTTCATTAACCCTTGAGCTCCAGAGAGATGATTCAAATTTGCTCCAGAATTTTAAAGTAATAGTAATGGTTCACAAAAAAGCATCTCTGATTAATCTTCATAGTATTTGGGCAGTGGAGAGGTGTTAGTTCAATACTGACAGAATTGTAGTTTAAGAGTAACTGAATGATAAAGTATCTCCCTGACACACTTTTACCTAGTGTAAGCCACCTCCCCTCAGATGTGGAGTCTGGTCTCTTGACTGGACAGGTCGCAGTAATGGACAATCTTCTTACTGTGAGCATAAGGAAAACCCTGCCCCCCTCCCTACCAAGTTTATCAGGTTTTTCCTTATGCACACTGAAGATTGTCTCTCTCTCTGTGATTCATCTGGATAGTCTTGCTGCTCTGAGGTGAGCAATGTTACATCAGTAAAAGGGACGTGAGAGGGATACTTTATCATTCAATTACTCTTGGACTACAACTCGGATTAAGCGGAGCTGCTTTTTTTTGTGAAAAATTACTATCCCTTTAAATAAGGTATTTGTCAGTGTATTATTCACACTTGCTCCAGACCATGCATGAGATTCTCAGATTTTGATCAGGGCCACAAAACGTTCAAGTAGAGCAGGCGCCATCATCATCATAGTTGAACTTTAAGCATTATTGTGTAGTTAAAAGGAAGTGTAAACACTGGTGACTGCCGGTACTACAATTGCCAAGATCATGCAACCCTGCAACTTTTGTTGGACCAAAACAGTTGAATTGCTGTACGATTCAAAGTCTTGTCTTAATCCATCATAAAACAGGCCTTTGCCAGGATTTTCAACAGTCTGTATATGTAATAGTTACTCCATTAGCATGAAGAGCAGTGGAGTATACAAGCACTTCATAAACACATGATAAAGATAATATCAATAGAACTGTATAGCAACAAGTTACATCACATTACAGAGGTTCCTGCCATGTTGTCTTGCAAACTATGTTAAATATAGATTATCTGTACTGAGATTTTGTAACCAAAAATACCATTTGCCTGTAGGGCAAAATAACCTGGTAGCAGTTCAAAGAATCTTGTCAGAAACAAGAGTCAGACACTATTTATCATTGTAACATGTCTTCTGTTATCTATTACAAGACTCGTGTGTTATAAACAGTCGCACCTAAAATAAAATGAGCTATATACATTTATATATATAATACACTACGGGTTAGTGGAGATTCTTTGATTGGAGATCTGAAGATTTTCTGGGCATTGTACGTTAAATATTATATATATATATATATATATATATATATATATATATATATATATATATATATATATATATATATATTTGAAAACTTAATTCAGAACTATCTATGTGTCATGTTAACCAAAAGTCCAACAGATGTATAGTATTTCTGGGACAGTGCAAGTGAAAGACTTTTGGTGCAGCATATTGCTTAATTAGCATATGAAACATTACTGAAAAGAATAATTATTACATGAAACACCTCTGGTACCTCACAGGTACTGCAATTTGCATATATTAGCATACAGTACCAAATATGAATCTCTCCTTAACTGTACATTTCCTGGTCTTTTGGCTAGTATGACAGTCAGTTTTTCATTAAATTTTAATATATGCAAGGTGATAGGTCCATTTAAAGGATATTATTATGAGATGTTACTAATTTCATGCTTTAAGTGGAAGTGTCACAGAGGAACTGATTATAAGTGCATGCAAAAATAGACAGATATCCTGTTTTAATAACATTTCCAGCAAGATTTCTCATTTCTTCATACAACTCTCACACAGAAGAATCAATTTAGCATATCAATGATACATTTCTCATATTGTTATTGAGCTTGAGATACCTTTTTTATGCTCCATTATGGTGGCAATTTCCTGTTACAATATGGTGTCTGTTTGGTTCAGTGGTGTGATGTAATTAATTATTTACACTAGGTACAGGCATCAGATACACAGCTGACTATACAATACCTTACAATTACGGGATTTGTTCCTGCTGTAATTTCACCTAATACAGGGCTGGATAAATGCTATTATTGGTTTTAGCTCACGGATTCCTATTGAAGTATATTGGGGAATATATAGCTAAAGCCAATGACATTGTTATATGGGACGAAGTCCGCAGTGTCACACCCATATCACAAAAAGCTTTAAAGCATGCAATAACATTGGTCCTGATGCTACAGTGACATCGCTAGTATGCAAGGGGTTAACAATGCATTATTTCACCAGCGGATTACAACGGCCAGCACATCAATCGTTTAAATCCCAAAAGGATTAGCAAGAAAGCTTCAACTAAAGATTTTCTCCCATTACAAAAAGTTTTCTTTCAAGGAATACTAATACCTATAATAAATCCTCACTTAATCTGGGCAGAAAATCTTGAAGGCCACTATGAGTTAAGTCTGCATGGATTGTTTCTCCAAAATTAATTAGTATTGGATACTGTGTCCATGGAAGCAGACATGATTCTTGGATAAAGGACAACAACCCCAAACTCTTCCTTCTGAAGGTCCTAGTGGAAGGAGTTAAGAGTCCTGCAGGAAAAATCATGTCCGCTGTTGGGAGAGCTATCATACTATGGCTGCCCTGTAACCCTTTGTGTGGTAGAGGCACTCAAAGGGTTAAGGAGCTCCTTAGTAGTTTTGTTTTGTTTTTTTGGTCGTTTTTTTCTGGGGCTACACAATTAGATAGGAATCTAAAACACCAAACCACATTCTTGTCTATTTGAAACATATGCAGCCTTTAAGTCATATAAACCATGTTCTCTTTTCTCTCAACCCCCTTCCCCCCCTGGCACCTCCCCACAAGTACCCAGGTCGGTCCTGTAATTATACTCTGAAAGAAGCAGCATTCTTTCCAGTCACCGGTAATGAGAGGGTGCTGTTAGCCAGCAAGTAATTACAAAGTTTGACATAAGTAGGCGCCTTCTTCGTGCAAAATTAAAGGGCTGCTCTCTCCAGCCTCCTCCAGTCTACACCTTATTAAAAGGGAGAGCCTCAGACTGTCAGCATGCGGAGATGAAAAGGTCTCAAGTACAGTAACCATTAAAGTCAATGACAGGAGGAGTGGGTGCCGAGGGGCATCTTATTATTTTGTTATGTTTGTATTCTCATTCTGTCTGCAGACCTCCCACATGTGCCCAGAAAAAACAATGCTTTTACTGTAGTCCCAGAGAGCAGACAACTTCCCACAATTCTTTGTTACAACCTATGTCTTCATATCTGTGGCAAACATGCCAAATTGCTTGCAGTTCTCCAAGTTAATGAGTTCTGCCCTTATATTTACAAAACCTTTAACCCTTTAAAGGTCCAGAGGTGTGTCCAATGCACTGCTTCATAATCACTTTGCACCCCTCTGTTACTTTGAAAAACTATATATAAAAGATTGCTTTGGACAATTTAAAATGGAAAAAAGAACTAACAAATATGTAGATACCACAACTTGCCTGGGCGCCAGTCTCAAGTGCATGTAGATAATCCCAAGAAAAAAAAAAAAAAAAACACACACTCACAGGTCTGGTTAATGAATCAAGAATTGCTGATTTATTAAATCGACATTTCAGCCCAAACTGAGGCCTTTCTCAAGAGAAATATTTTATTTTTTTTTTGTTTTTTTTTTAATTTAAAAACTTTTCCATAAATTGATAATGCTAGCAATTTTTCAGTGGGCTAGGTAAAGCATTTTTCATTCGCACTTCTCCACTCCTTGCTGTGTTGCACATTGTGCTCCAACTGCAAAAGAGTAGACTGGCCCATGGTGAACATGCTTTTGTTAACAGCTACATAGGATTAAATGCACCCTAATGTCACCTTGGTGTAGTCATCCATATGAATGGAGTCTTAAAGTGTAGACAAATGTTTAAGGTTCCATTCATATGAACAGGGCCAAGGTGACAATAGCGTGCATTTCAACCTTTGTAGCTGTTCACATGGGCAACTTTGTTGAGTGTAACAGTTACCCATGGATCCAGCAAGCTGCAACTTCATTGTGAGCAGCCACGGTTGCTGAGAAGTTGCAGCCCAATCAGACAAGTTATTGAATAATTCAGATGCTCATCGCAGTGATCCAATCACTGGCTCCCAATGAGCATCAGCCAATCCAACGTGGCCCTCTTCTCTGTAGTGCAATCCTCTTCATACAACTGGCTCTCAGGTTTAGAGCAATGTTGTGATAAATAGGGGTATTGGTGTTTCGAACATGGTTGTGGTACCTCCTTGTTTTAATTGCCAGTATGTACACAGCTTTAGCCTTACAAGTTTTGCTTTACAGCCATAATCTGTCACTGTATTGAGTTTGCCCTAGCTTACAAGTCGGCACAAACCCATCAAGACTAAACTTTGCAACTTTATATTAATTACCTTTTCTAATTAAAGACATTGTAAAAGTTAAATGTCAGCCTGATTCTCCCTGCTGAGACCTTTTGACAGAAACATCATTAGATCACAGTAATATGCAAATAAGAAATAAAAGGACAGCTTCGGCAGGAATTAAGCATTTTAACCTCTACAATGCCAGAGCTGTGCTGTTCTCAGTTACAAAGTATTATTTTACTGTGAGCTCATATTGTACTTACTGGGTATTAATTAAGATAATTAACCCCAAGGATGTCCATGTGTTATCACTGGTTTCATCTATCCAATTTCCAGTGAGGTTTATGGATTTGTAAATAGCCCCCTTCATAAAGTTATCAAGCGCAATGGAATCCAGGCAATACCCACCACTGGGACAGTCAGGAGATTGCCTAGCAAGTACATACCACGATCACAATGTATTATTTGTTTTTACTTCTTAATTATTACGTCTTAAAATGGCTGTTTCATTCAATGGCAAGTAAAGACTAGAGAACCAGTGTTGAAAAGAAAATTGGAATAATTCTAAGGAAAACCGACTTCACCACAGGTACAAATTCCCAGAATTGACAACAATTTAATATGGGCCCTTTAACCCCTTGAACTCTACAGGTCTCCAATGCATTGCAAATACCTCATTAGCATTTAAAGGGTTAAATGATCCATTTAAATCAGTGAGAATTTTTATTTGTCCCTGGTGGTGTAGTTGGTTTTCCCTAGAATTTTGCAGGATTTTTTTTTTTTTTTTTAAACAATAATTAGCACATCACCTTTATTTTGCTGGGACATCTAACATAAATCACTTGCACACATTTACATTGGTGCTTCGGTGGAACATGCCCTTGTGACATGTGTGGTGTTATGCATGTTTGACTCTATTACTTTCGGCTACCTCACAAACCACAAATACATACCACAGAAGACTAGTTGCCTTTGAGACTCAAACACAGGTCAGCTCTCTAAGGCCTTGTCTAGAGTAGTTAGAAAATGGAGGGCAGAGTTCAAACTGGATCATCAAGTTAAGTTTAACATAAACAGAAGTCAGCGAACAGCTAGTATGACAAGTTTACAAATGCAATATTAGCTGGATTTTCTCAGATAAAACTGGTACTGTTTTTGTGTGATGATTTAATAAATTTGTAATCTAAAAAACATAATTCATGGAGGTATTATATATTATGAGGATTAATATAAATTAAAAGAATGAGTGCCAAGATGAATTTATAGAATGAAGGTCAATATAACTGGTCAATGGTTGGGCCTCCAACTGCCAGGAGCTACAACTCCCATAATCCCGAACTAGAAACTAGCAGAGGATGATGGGATTGTAATCTCCGATATTCTAGATCCAAAGATTGACTCCACCTGGCACAGGGTAAGGTATAAATAGTATAAGTGATAATATAAATGTATAGAATAGGAACAAATATTAACCCCTTAATGACCCTTGGAGGTCCTGGCACGTCATGGATAGATTTGCGTTAAGGACCCATGACGTGCCAGAACAGTCATGGAATTCAGGGCTCCCTGCCGTTTGGGGAGCCCTGAAACGGATGCCAGAATAATAAAAATTAAAAAAAAAACAAAAAAAACGGTCCGTGGTCCTTAAGTAACAGACGCATGTGATAACGGCCGTCCTTAAGGGGTTAAAGAAGCAGTTTCACTTCCCAATAATGTATTATAATCAAAAACATTAAGGCCCCCATTGAATTTTGCCCTTGTGCCTCGGTTCAAGGGTTCTATCAGTCCTGGATGCCATGGTGCCAGATATGTCATATGCCAGCAGGACCATAGAATACACTCCACCACTGCACATGGTAAACTTAACCCTTAACCACTCTGGTTCACAAAGGCTTACAACCTGCACTGATTGAAGAGGTTAACTTGTGAACACAGAAAGGATGACAAGATTCACAGGGGCCATTAGGATTTTTTTTGCCACAGTAAAGTGATTTGGGGTTATTAGTAGGAAGTGTTAGTACACTTCTTTAATCCAGTGCTTTCCGACCATTTTTAACTCTTTGATTGCCAAAGAGGTATGCAATGCAATGGATACCTCTCTGGCACTCAAAGGGTTAAATAGTGAAGTAATTATTTAAGTCAAGCTGAAAAAAAATACAGTTTTACAGAATAATTCAATGAATTTATTTGGGAAGGTGTGGCGCAATGAGCTTGTTGCTTCAACACGTAAATGTGTCACAACATGCCTATTGGGAAACACTTTATTAATCCCTAGGATGCTACACACATCCCCAATGGATTACTTCCTCACCTGTGTAGAATAATAATAATATACAGACTATTCCAACTTTATACAATGAGGACAAATATACATTTATTGAATCCGAGTCAATATGAATGTGGGAAAAGAAGGTCAATATAATTGTACGAGGGGTAATTTTTTTTTTTTTTAAGCAAAAGAAAAAATGTGTGTGTATATTATACATAGTAACATAGGAAATTAGGTTGAAAAAAGACACAAGTCCATCAAGTTCAACCTTCGTCTCATACCTCAGTAACGGAGAATTTTATAGCTTTCCTGCTACCAATTAAATTAGTCTTTATCAGACCTTCCTGATCAGCCTGCTGATAAACAGTATAACTCTGTATGTTCCCTTTTGAAAGAAATGTATCTAATCTTCTCTTAAATGTATCCATTGTATCTGCCATAACTACCTCCCTGGGCAATGAATTCCACAATTTGACAGACCTTACAGTAAAAACACCCTTCCTCTGCAGAAGTTTAAACCTCCTTTCCTCTAATCTCAAGGGGTGTCCCCTGGTCACCTGATCAGGCCTTGGAATAAATATACATAATATATATATATATATATATATATATATATATATATATATATACACACATACATACATACATACATACACACAGGGCTTAACATTTGAAGTCCTTTGCTTAAAATTTGAAGTCCTTTGCTACTAGCCAGACCTGAAAAGTTACTCGCCACTGCAAGCCATAACATACCCAGCAGGGCTGAATTTCTACTCGCCAGGGCTAAATTTTCACTCGCCATTGGCAAGTGGAAATTTTGAGCCCATACATACATACATACATACATACATACATACACACACACACATATATATATCCTATATAATAAAAGGCCCGCATTAGTCCAGTCTCTACTGCACATGATTGCACCTCGTGAGTGAGGCGGCGCAATCATGTAGAGCAGTGAGGTAACGGAAGTACACAGAGCAGTTCTGGGTAATGTTAACCCTTTGCGTGCCAGAGGTGTACGCACCGCATTGCTTTGTGTACCTCTCTGGCACTCAAAGGGTTAAGAGGCCGGTGGTGTTCTGCGTCCTGCCGTTACCTCAATGCACCACAGCCTATGCACACGGGCTTTTACACTAATATATATATATATATATATATATATATATATATATATATATATATATATATATATATATATATATATCTCCATTACAGGGAGGAGGAACCCACATTTTCAGTAGGACATCCGCCTGGGTGCTAGTTTTGAAACAAAAGATACTCGTCCAAACTAAACATAAGCACACACAAGTCTTGAAAGAAGATAAGGTGACAAAAATCAGGTGTTTATTGCATCGTTTCGTGTGACTTGCGGCAGCCTTAGTCAGGATGACAGTGGTAGAAAATTGACTTCCCTTAGCTCAAACATTTAGGCGCCAAAACCTACCGCCTGTGATTGGTTCAAACAAATTCAGTAAATTAACATAAGTATAAAAATATACAGTAACAAATACTACTATACATACACAATTGTACATGGTCATGTAATAAAGCTGTGTATACACTTAACAATGCAAGTATTATTGAGCAGAATAGTCCCGTTCTTAATGATACGAAGTGGGGAAGAAGCGGTATCGCTGAACTGAATAACACTTAGAGCAAAATATAGTGTTTAACAATACACTACCGGTCCTAATAGCCATGTGTATCTACATCTAATATGATGTGCTGCCCAATAATACACTAGATAGTCCATATGTGTAACAAGCAGTCTATAGAGACATAAGCCCTCTGCTGCGCACTGCGCTGGAGACCTTGCGCTATTGACTCGTGAACGAGTCAGAGCATAATATATTGCAACAATTCGTGTAAGAGCAAGAGAATACTTAAACTGAAATGTCATAATCCCTGTGGGTACCTGTGGGAGAAGCTGCAGGATGCGGTGGAGATCCGTACTACTGTGATCAACAGTCAGAAACAGATACAATAGTGATGTATCCATTCACCGCTAGGTGATAGGAGATCTTGCAACAATATATTTAAACGTGAATGCTACCGGTAATATGGGTGGTCTGTGAATCGAATAGCCTGTAGTATGCAGTGACAAGAAGCATAGTGTGCACGGAAGCATATATCAAAAATTACAGTACACACAGCACATCTAAAGAATAAATAAGGTAGAGATCCATATTAGTGACAATCTAACACAAGAGTCTTTAACACTGATACGTGTGCTGCATTGCAGTACTCCTGGCTAAATGTATTGTGGTTTTTCTTAGTAGACATCCATCTCTGTATACGAGGTAACCTAAAAGTAATTGGTCATATGGGAATATGTTATATATATTTTAGGGATTTTCAACTAAACAAAATAAAGGTACTCTCACTTCTGTGACATCTTTCATTCAAGTATTATTATTGTTTTTCTTTGTTTTTAATGAAAACTGTTAGCAATAACACCAACTGGTGTCCAAAAGGCATTTTTTTTAAAAATAATACATTCTATGGGACAGCTTAAAGGGATAGTAATACTTAAAATAAAAAAAATATATGTTGTAGGGTTTATCCCCCCGAGTAAAACAAGAGTACTCCCACTGCTGAAAGGTGTTTCATTCAAAAGTTATTAATTTTCAAACTTAAATTTTTTAGGTGCAATATCACAGTGGCCTGAAATTGTAGAGTGGCGCTGTTGCTACACCATCCAATGGAGATTTATGGTCCCAGGACCAGAGCTGTCCATAGGATAGTGTAGCAACAGCGCCACTGTACAATTTCAGGCCACTGTGATATTGCACCTAAAAAATTTAACTTTGAAAATTAATAACTTTTGAATGAAACACCTTTCAGCAGTGGGAGTACCCTTGTTTTACTCAGGGGGATAAACCCTACAACATATTTTTTTACATTTTAAGTATTACTATCCCTTTAAGTCACTGACTGTGGATTTCAATAGCAAGATAGAAATAACCCCACCTGATGATCAGAATGGATAACTGTAGTTTAATTTAATTAAAAAAAAAACTGAGCTGTAAGGACCTCTGAATGAAAGCTTTCAAGGATGTGAAATGTACCCTTGTTTTACTCCGAAGGGAAAGTCCTATGAAATATTGTATCACTAAATAAGGTTACTACTTCTTTAAAGAGGAGCATTCACCTTTCCAAATCCTCTCAGTTGAAGCCTCCACCTCAAAACGATTCCTCCTCCCTAGTAATTTATTCTACCCTTCTGGTCTATATCGGCAGCCTGAGGAGGAGGGAAGAAGTGGTTTTTTGGACAAGTGGGTTATTACTTGTGCAGGCTTTATCAGACAGGTCAGTGAACATGGCACTGCTGAGATTAGATTCCTGAACTAATAATTCAAAAAATCTCTAAAGCTATAAAACGTACTAAAAAAAAAAAATAAAAAAAATCACATGGCAAAAGGCAGTTTAAATATGTACATTTAATGAGACTAAAATCTGTTCAACAGTTCACTTTAACCCTTTATGTACCAGAAAGGTTGCACACCCCTCTGGTCGTTAAGGGTTAAAGTATATTAACCCCTTGGATGTTAGAGAGATCTCTACATGCAGGAGATGTCTAGCATTCAAGGGGTTAATGTAAAGGACAACAGTTAATACTGATGGTCAGCAATGTAATACTTGATATAATTTTCTCATCTCAAAGCAATATCAATCTATGTTGCCTATACACTTCATTAGGATGGCCTTGTGTATCTCTTTGCTGTAATAACAGCAGATGAATATTTCTGCAGTGTGTCCCATCAAGAATTATCACATGTATTGATTACGTCTGTTGGGCTGTAGCTCTTTTCTATGCTTGGCCATCACAAGTCATTAGCTATTATCGCTTTGTGCAAGGTCAGAATTTCTCAGTTACCCTTTACTTTCAAGACACCAAAGTCTCAATCACTGTGCTGTAAACAGTCAATCACCATGCCATCTACTGCTTTCAGGGGCAAGTAGCAAATGGATTGGGAGGGTTTTATGGTTATGTATGTGTTATTTACACTTGGTCTATCTATCAGAGGTATCCATTGCTGAATTCCAGGAATAAAAAGAGGTTTAGAGAATGTGAACAGTCCTCGGCCTTGTTACGGTTTATCTTGCACAGTTATGCGTTTGTCTCCACTAGTGAAAGTGTCTTGTGTTTGGCATCATGGGATATCCCAAGGAATTGATGGACAGCACATTTCAATAAAAGAATATTTAATGGAATCATTTTAGGGGACTCGTTGCTAGAGAAAGACCTCGGTATCCTTGTCAACTACAAACTTGGAAACAATGATTATTACCATTTTAACAACTTTGTTATCATAACATCACAATCCCACAAATGATTACAATCATCCTTGACCCATAATCCTATTCCTGCTTACCTGCATGGCCAAATAATCAGGTTCATGTTTAAAGTGATAGTAATGTCTATTTAAAATTAGCTGTCCGATTCTTCTGTATATGAAAAGGAACATATTGAGCTATGTCTAAACTCTTACTTCTTTGTAGTTCAAACATTATGAAGCACTGAAGAGCCACTTCCCGCCCCTTCTCCCCACGTCACTCACAAGATGCATTCTGGTCCAGACAGCTGCAGCGAGGGACAAATTTCAGTAAGCAAAGGGAAATCCTGTCCTCCTTCATCAAGGGGGGCAGGATTTCCCTTATACTGTCTTACTGAAGTTTGTCCCTCGCTGCAGCCGTCTAGTCGCACAACCCAATCTCAGATTCCATGGGAGGCGGGAGATCTTCACTACTTCATAACTTTTGAACTACAAAGATGTAAGCACTTAGGGGTAGCGCAATATGTTCCTTTGCATATACAGAAAACTCTGATAACTAATTTAAACAGACATTACTATCACTTTAAATAAATTACCAACATTCCTAAAGTGCAGTTAAACCAATTAACCCATTTGTGCCAGACATAGCCAGCTCCAGTGGGTAACGTCACCACCCACTACTTAACAGGGAAAAAACTCCCTAGGATTCTCTCACAAAGGAACCATCATGAAATTATTTTCAGTTACCACTCAAACATCCCCAATACAAGGCAAGGCCACCCCTTTGCCAACTCATCACCAAGCCACTGGGAGGGTGAGCGGGCTGCTCGCTCCCTCTTGTTCCGCTAATGCATCTCTCTTGCGATTATCCCCTCCATTTTTACTCTGCCAGATCCCCCACCTCCAATCCTACGTCACTTCTTTCAACCCACCGATTTTGCATGCCCCACCCCCTTTCTATTTGCTCTGGGGGGTTTCTGAACAAGTACTCCCACAGATAAAATTCCCTCTAATCGTCTTGAAAATATCTGTAAGGTGGTCATATTGTGAAATTAAAGTAATCAACTGTAGAGTACAACAGATATTCAGGGCAGTCAAAAGTATATAAATAAGGGATGAATAACCTGCAGCCCTCTCGCTGTTACTGAACATCAAAATCCAATCATCCGCAAAGGTAACTGCTGGCTGAGAATAAGGGATGTGTGAGCCAGCATTTTGCACACCTCCTGGACTGCTGAAGGAAAGATACATAAGTAGGCAAGACCTCCAATTAAACAAATTACTGTTTCTTTAACCCTTTGAGTGGTGGAGGTGTAGCCAATGCATTGCTTTGCAGTACGTTGGATACCCCTCTGGTACCCAAAAGGCTTAAAGTCTTGTTATGAAAGTGTCACTGTTACAGGGAAACTATGCATACAGGGATATATGGCTATTATTGTTGAGTAACACAAGAGCAGATGCTTCATCTCAATTTTATGATAGTTCAAACTACGGCAGAGTCGCCGCCATCATATTCTGTACAGAACTGTAGCCTGAGGCGCATCTCTCCCATACAATAAAATAGAAGAAAACATCTGTGAAGATTGAGACACCCTTAACAACAATATTTAAAAAAAAAAAAAAAAAAAAAAAAAAAAAAAAATAGGATTGAGCTGTAATAACGTTTGAATAAAACATCTCCCAGCAATACTGTTTTATTCCACAGGTAAAGCACTACAATATATGTTGTAGAGTTTTTGTTTTAAAAGGCAAAGCAATGCATTCCGTACCCCTCTGGCACTCATAGGGTTAAGAGTTACGTGTTCCTAAAGCATACTTTCATTTAAGATTGGTACAGTCAGTCATCTTCTTGCTGCCAACGAACCAAAAAGGAGGACTGTAAGAGGTACTTTCAGAATAGATTATCAGTACTGTCTGGAATATCATGACAATAGAAGCAAAGATAAGGGTTAAATTTTCAGAGTGTTCATTTTTCTCCCTCAGATGACAATATCATGTTTATATTTTACTAAAGAGGCTTTCAATGGTAAAAATCAGATAGTAAAGTTGCTTTATTGATGAAAACACTGCCTTTGTCTGTGTCTCAGTGGGATGCTTCTCACTGGAAATGCATCTTGCTATAAAAACAAACAGTCTGCTTATGAGAGGCCATTTTCCTGGATCCCAAGAGCACTCATATTAGTACTGACAGGGAACTATGATCTTAAAGTCAAAAGTATTATGTTTGCGCTAGCACCTTCCCTTTTGCCCCATTGGGCTACGTTTCAAATTTACATTTTCATTATAAAAGTTAGGCAAATGTACTTAAAAAAAAAAAAAAAAAAAAAGTGGCGCAATTCTGGAACAAACCAAGTGTGCATAGGAAACAAATACAAATGCCCACTGATTAAAAGAACAGCTTTAACCTCTTGAATGCTAGAGAGGACTCCAATTCATTGTGTAAGGGAATGACGACATCTCTGGCATTCAAGGGTAAAAAAAATCCATTCAAATTACTGGGAAGATTGCTCCCAATGAAGCAGCTGGTTTGCACCAGAATCGCACATATTAAAGCTGTATCATGAGTTTCTATACAGAAAAAAATAACATATTATATAACAAAGCGCCAGCCTGCTAAGCTCCCTGTGTGTGAAAACGCACATGATCAGTAGAGACTGCAGGAAAGGTGTAGTCATGCGCAGTAGGTACTAGCCGAACGCGTTGATCTGGAGCAGGGAGCTCTGGACGACTGACTGCCTGTCTGTGCTCCCAGTTCCGGGGCAGAAGCAGAGACCACTGGGTGGCACTTTAGCCCGTGTATACGGGCTTTCTTACAAACATATATTATATATATATATACATACACACACACATATACATATACACACACACATATATCTAGGGTGTTTACATGCACACAACCCCAGTTCATTTTTAGGTATTCTTCATGTTCTTTATCCTACTCCAGCTTTCTGTCCTACCTCTTGCAAGAGCTGCAGCTGCCAGTGGCATCCTCTTTCTTATTGGATGAGTGATATCAAAGCAGCTTACAGAAAACATCAGCTGCTGTGTACCTGTGTGTGGAGGTCATAGTGCAAGCTCTTGAGGGTGGTTATTTTATAATGATGCTACTCTTTGAGGTGAGAGTAACAGATATTAGCTAGTAACATACTTAAAGGGATAGTAATACTTAAAATGTCAAAAAAATATGTTGTAGGGTTTATCCCACCGAGTAAAACAAGGGTACTCCCACTGCTGAAAGGTGTTTTAGTCAAAAGTTCTTACAGATTAAAGTTGAACTTTTTAGGTGCAATATCACAGTGGCCTGAAATAGTGCAGTGGCGCTGTTGCTACACCATCCTATGGAGATTTATGGTCCTGGGACCAGAGCTGTCCATAGGATGGTGTAGCAATACCGCCACTGTACAATTTCAGGCCACTGTGATATTGCGCCTAAAAAGTTCAACTTTGAGCTGTAATAACTTTTAGCTAAAACACCTTTCAGCAGTGGTAGTACCCTTGTTTTACTCAGGGGTAAACCCTACAACATATTTTTTCACATTTTAAGTATTACTATCCCTTTAAGCTTTAACATATACAGAAGCTAAAGAGGAGCAATTATGGAGCAAACAAAAAAAATCCCATTAAATGGATATTTTCATCTCTTAAATGCTGCAACAGAGATCCCAATGCGTTGCTATGCCATGTGTTGGAGAACCCTAGCATTCAAGGAGTTAAAATTCATGTTAACCCTTTCAGTTTTGCCAGATAGCTACCAGATGCATTGCGTTGCAAAGCATTAGATACCTCCCTGGCACTCAAAGGGTTAAATCAATGGGAATTTGGGAACCTATGTGTCCCCTATGGTGCGGCTGGCTTGCCCCAGAATTGAACTTTGCATTAAAGAGCTGTATTTCAATATAGAGGTGCATGCAATGCATTGCTTTGTAATACATTCACACCCATTTGCTCCTTGAAGGGTTAATAAGTGGCACTGTGACTTGGATCAAACCATCTGAGCTGAAGGAGGGACATCCTCCTGAAAGCTCTGACTGACTAGAATTGGACAGTTGTGGTAAAGATACTTTTAACAGAACACTCTTTAGGAACATATCTTGTTTTGTTAAGCTGTCACTGACAAACTCAACAGCTGTAATTATAACCTAAATAGATGTGTTTACCGGAATCCAAGGGCCTTGGAATAGATTTGAAATAAACATCTTCAAATGCTCCATTTAATACTTATGTTTGCAGGATATGATGTCATTTCCTGTCTGCCTTTCTGCCGTGTAAACTGGCTCCCTAAGTGCACCTGCTGACAGTCCCTAATCTACACACATTGTTTATCCATGGGAATTTTTAAAAGTAGATAATACACCAATATAAAAGGAAGTACAACAATCCAACACAGAACAAAAAACCTTTCGACTCATTTTTCTGTTCCCTTTCCATTAATTGTAGCCTAACATCCCCTCCCTCTCTCTCATTATTATTATTATTTGTATTAGTAGTTTCAAACTCTTTCTATCCCTTTACTTTTCCAATTGACTGTGCTTTGCCTCTGTCTGCTTCCTCTGGGAGTTTCCATGAATTGTTTGTGGAGGGGGAGCCAATCTTGGTTTTGCAAACTAGCAGCTTTTCTACTTCACTGGGGCCAATAAATTATTAATAACAGCAACAGCACATACTATGTACACTTAGAAAACTGGAACTTGCCCCAGGCGACAGTATTACTTCATAATTAAGGCTGTAAAGAGGCAATACCTCTACCTTTTCCTCACTGCTCTGTGTCTGTATCCAGAGAAGCTTAATCCTCTCTGGTGCCACTGCTTGTGTATTAAATGAAGCAATAAGAGTGGATCCTGTATGCATGTGGGAAAGCAGAGGTGATGATCATACCTGTGAACACTGAACTCTCCCCGTCACTCTGAAACTAAGAGTTTTGACACAAATATCAATGTCTTGGGGTGAAGGGCCAAATTCTCAGGGTGAATGAGTGCAATGTTACCTACTATATGATGTGCACCAGTTGCCTGCTTACTTAGTCTCTAAATTAGTGCCATTTCAAGCAGAAAGGCAGAGGGAAAAGTGCTGCTTATCTTGTGTGTGATCAAGCAGTAAGAACTCTTAAATTGTAGCATGTTAAGAATTCCTGGAGGACTGACTAGAGCACCTCTGGGTTAGAACAATCAGGAACATATCGCTGATAAAAGAGAGGAGGGAAAAGTGAGGCCCCTCAGTTGAAGCCACATTACATCACCCATTATTCTTCTGAAAGGGAATGATGGGGGTTCTTTTGCCACACCGTAAGCTTGCTGTAAAACATTATGTTTATCACAAGTTGTTGGTTAAAAGTTGGGCTCCTTGGGTTTGGTCTCAGGAGTATGATAAAGGCTGCCAGCCCTACACTTGTCACATCCAGTTAGAAAGGTTTAAGAAAGTGCCCCTTTCACAACATATGTGAGAGGGAAGGGCATGACTGCATGATGGCACTTTAAGTTTATAATATTTGTGCTTCAAGGTCTGGGAATTGGATCCCTGGCACTGGTGGGCTGGGGGTTCTGATGTTTAATCATTTCGCTTGAGGGCTGATGAGACACCATTTTGTGTGGAAGTAAGGTCTCAGGGGGGAAAGGAGATACAGATCTCACAAAAAAAAAAAAAAAAAAAAAAAAAAAGGCAGTTAGAAATTGTTTTCCCGCCCTCCCTTCTCTTTCTTTAAGTTGGTCACATCATGCATTGTTTATGTTTGGGGGGTCGGAGGTGGGTCCTCACCAAGTTGTGGAATTATTAAGTTACTCTCACAGCTCTGGGGTGTTAGTCGCCCACTCACAGGCTACCGGCACAGCTTGCTAAGCTGTGGTTTGTATTTCTTTCTTGAGTGGGAAGAGGGCTTTTGGCTCTGGGTGGGCCTCCTTAAGAAGTCATGTTTTATGGCCCCCGGTTTGGTAAACATTTTTATTTTACAGTTATTTTTGTTATATTGCTAGTCAGTGTTCTATATTATCTAGCACGCATTACGGTCTCTGTGTGCAGTCAGTATACCTAATGTAATGTAGTTATTTATGTATTAATAAAATGTTAAATTGTTATAAGTAAAACTGTTAACCAATGAATAAAATTGCTGTGGCTCTGTTTCAGGTTCAGGTTTATGTGTAGTAAGTACCAGGAAGCTGACTTGACATTACTCCTCTCAAATGCAAGTGCGGTCCCAGTTATAGTATCCTTGAACTCCATGAACAAAGCAATTTGCAGTGTTTAAGTTTCTGTAAAAGATACCTAAACTGAACGCGTTATCAAACACTTGAAGAAGAAACCAAGATAGTTTTGATAGCTTCATATTTCATCTCCAAAGAAGTGTTATGATCAGTCTCTAAAGGGTACCAATAAAAATGAACAGTTGATAATTCTCTTTCAAATATTCTTTATGGTTTTCTGGACTCCTGGGTGCAAAATATGCAATATTTAAATGCAAGCTCTTATTTATGCTTTACACATAAGTAATTGTTGCCTGTAAATAGGTTATAATCGCTCTAGAGACGTACAAGTGCTAGAAACTCTTAAAGGATGAAAAGTGAAAAAATATTGTACCTACAGGGACTCTGGTTTCTAAGGAAAACAAGCTTGAGATTCTTAACATGGTACATTTGGGATTTTAGACCTCGAGGGGAAATAGCAGGTGTTCATTGCTGCTGCAGTGTGAGATCTAGTTGAAAATGGGAGTTTTAATTTCAGTTCATACGCTGACTATATACATTATCAGTGCACCGAACCATTCCACATTAACCCTTTGAGTCTGCACAAGGGTTTTGTTAAAGATTCAGTCCCACAAAAAGTAAAGGCTAAACCATGGTTAACAGGCTACACGTAGGTTATCTGCAGATAAAAAAAAAATCTAAACATATATATATATTTTTTTTTTTGTTTTTTACATATTAATTTTTTTTTATTCAGACATGGTAGAGAATATTATCTGTTCTTTCATAATAATGCTTTGAGTGATCATTGAACAAAACAGACACTATGGCTTTGTTTCCTCAATCTCCTTGGTCGATATGTGTTAACCCTTTGAGTGCTAGAGGGCTGTGCAATCCATTGCTTTGCAATGAGTTGCACACCCCTCTGGCACTCAAAGGGTTAATTAGAAAAATATTCTTATTCAGTAAGGTGTAAAGCTCTGACAGGCAACCAGAAAACCTTAATCCTTAAAGTGCCAGAGGAGTATGTAAAGCATTGTGATCAATGTGATCCTCATGTACACCACAGGGCCACATATTATGGATAAAAATCCTAGATGGGAGGTTGAAGAAAGTAGATTAACCATATGAGTGCCAGAGGGGTATGCAATGCCTTCCTTTGTAAGGCATTGCATACCCCTCTGCCACTCACAGGGTTAAAACCTTTGCATGCTAGAGAGGTCTTCAATGCGTGTGTGTACTAATATTAAATGCAGTGCGCCAAAAAAAAATATACTGAGGGCTGCAGAATAAGCCTCTGAGGGCCGCATCAGGCCCCAGGGACACCTGCTGTTCACCACTGTTTTAAAGAGAAAGTTTTCAGTTAAGTAGATTGTCAAGTCTTCATTATTTTAAATGTAACACTTTGCACTATATTTAGCACCTTACTTGTATGTAGTTCTCAAGATATTAAATAGAGAAGGATCCCCCTCCCGCTCCTTCTGGCCACGTCACACTGCATCTCTGTCTAGTCCGGACAGATAGAGCGAGGGACAAACTTCAATAAGCAAAGCAAAATCCTGCCCTCCTTCATCAAGGAGGCGATATCCTTAAAAGTCTGGTCCTGGGACCTGATTGCAGATTCAGTGGGAAACTGCCAGAAGCGGTGGAAGGGGGATCATTCTCCATTTAATAGCATGGTAACTACATACAAGTAAGTTGCTAAATATAGCTGAAATGGTTAGATTCAAAATAAAGAAGACTCAGCGATTTACTTAATTGAAAACATTACCATCCCTTTAAGGCATAGCATGCTATCAACACTTGCTGTTATGTTCAAAGCAAACAGCAGCAATTGTGAATCAAACCAATGCCTCTAGAGGGGACAAATAAAAGGGTCATTGATTTAAACGGCACTTTTAACCCTCCTATATGAGGGTCATTGCAAAGCATTCAGTGGCTTAAAACTACAGTTCAAATGAGTGGAAATTTGAAAATTACTATATGTATCCCCCAGGGTGCTGTTCTCTCACTCCAGAATTGTTTCTCTCCTTTGTGCATATGGCACTAAAAGCATACACTAAAGCCCTTATAAGTCCGATCCCCTGTATATAACCCTAAGGGAAATGTGGAGGCGTTCTGGGGCTAACCAAATGGACTATAGTGAAGAAATTAAAAAATAATGTGATTGATTTAACCAGGTATTTTAACCCCTTGGATGCTAGAGAGGTCTCCAACACATTGCTTTGCAGTGCTTTGGAGACCTCTCTAGCACTCAGTGGGTTAAAATCCCCATTTAAATCAACTGAATTTTTTGTTCTACCCTACAGTACAAATGGTTTACCCTAGGACACCTCCACTTTTCTTTTGAACATACAACCCTAAGTACACCATTATCCCTATAAGAGTTCAGAGGAGGACTAACAATACGACTGGGGGATTTTTTATTTTTTTTTTTTTGGGGGGGGGGGCATTGGTATTCGGTTTCCTTTTAAAGGTATAGTATTGGCTAAATTATACAGAATTTAATCTTGTAGCTATTAAAAAGATAAATCAAACAATGCTAGTCCCATCTCTCAAAACTTTATGGTTTGAGAGATAATCGCACCTAAAGTTCCCCCCTCCCCTTTCTCATACATCAGCGCTCTTGCTGACAGAGACAGATCCTGGTCCCGGGACTGGCGGAGCCCCTTCAGCAGAACTGAGACAGCGACATTTAAAAAGAACTACTTCATTGGAACGGTCTACTAAATGTCGCTACTTCGGCTCTGCTGAAGAGCCTTCGTCGGTCCCGGGACCAGGATCTGCCATAAAGGTTTGAGAGATGGGACCAGCATTGTTGGATTTTTTTTTTTTTTTAATAGCTACAAAATTAAATTTTGTATAATTTAGCCAATATTATCTATTTAATACTCAATATATTCTATACAGTCTTCATAATTTTGTAATACTTTTAGTGGACTTTATTAAATGACAGTTGTTGCACAGGCCACTTCTCCAGGTGTAAAAGTGTGCCTTTTACTACAGTTTTTAAACACAGCTATAGGCCTGTTCTGCCTCCCATCCATTAGACTGCAGCAGGCCAAGGCAGTATTTTGTCTTATTGTTTTCAATAACCCATTCTAAGGAAAAGCTGATCAACACTGCTCTTATTGAAGAGCATTCCAATTAACCCCTCAAGGGTCAGAGGGGTGTGCAACACATTGCAAAGCAATGCATTGCTTACACCTATGGTCATCAGGAGGTTAAGGACAGTAAGAGAAAAGAATTGGAGGAGGATGGATATTGTTGGAGGAGGATGGATATTGTTATAGAAGCGTTCAAATACATTAGGAACTCTGCAAAGTACAGAAAGGAAGTATATTTCAGAGGAAGAACACAATGTCATGTTCCATAGCTGAAGGCTCATGGGAATAGTTAGAATCATTACTGTTCAGAAACATTGGCACATTCATACAATAGCCCAAGCTGAGAATGTACAAGAAAATGTCAAATAATGTAGAAATAAATCGAAGATGACTGTATTCAGAGGAAGTGGAGTAAACCATCTGCACTTGGAAAACAAATTATCACTTTGACTTATTGTAGAAATTGCTCAGATTATTAAAACATCCTCTATGATGGCTGTGCAAAGCAGGTATAGCCCTAAAACGTGCAATGTTTTAGTCCCCCAGAAAGGCAGTTATGACATCACTGAACTAAGGTATCACATCACTATATGATGTCATTGTAGGTGAGACATTATGATTCGTTGTATGACATTCATGATAGTGTGAAGCACAAGACGGATATATAAGCAATGCCGTAAAACAGACCATTTCTGGACACAATGTGAATGGATGTGTGAAGTTCTGCTCAATACAAAGTAACAATATACTAATAAAGGGTTACACTATTACTTAACCTCCAGCTGATGGGAGTTGTAGTCTCCAAAAACTAAGCGTCTAAGGAAGTTGTTTAAAAAACAAACAAATTAAATTTACCCTTGGTCCTAGTCCATAACATTTAAATCAGGTTTTGCTGACAAACTGTCAGCAATGTTGATCCTGGGGCAAAGTTGCCAGAGTTCAGATGTAACATATTAAAGTAGAACATTCACCTAAAATAAAAATTTAACCATGGGTTTTCATATTAACAGATTAGCGCTGGATTAGTTTATATTTTTTTTGTAACTCACCTCCTAGTGGAGATATGAAGCCTTAAAAATGGGGCACTTCCGCTTTCTGCAGGACCCTGTATGTTACAGCAAACTCTGTTTACAATGCTACAGATGTTGCAACCTCAGTAGCATTGTAAATGGAGTTTGCTGTAACGTTAGCCCACAGTAATGCAGCTACGGAGAGGAGCGTGGATGCGCTCCCTGGGGCAGCTGGGAAGTCCTGAGGCGTAATGCGGAACATACAGGGTCCCGCAGAACTCGGAAAGTGCCCGATTTTGAAGGCTTTGTAATTTTTTATTAAAAAAAAAAACAAAAACAAAAAAACAACAAACCCAGCGCTAAGCTTGTGTTAATGATGAAAATCCATGGTTAGATTTTTATTTTAGGTGAATGTTCCACTTTAAGCTGTTCCTATGCACTGCTTACAGTTATGTGATAATCTAAAAATGGGTTAAAACATGTTAGGGGCAATGGTTAATATTGCTCTAAGGAAGGGCCGCCCCATTAGCTGTTACAAGCCATTGCAGAGAGTGTTAAAAGGCACAGTCTAGTAGGCCGCAGTATGTATTGGGCAGCGTTCTAGTGCAGTTTCTTACTGGAATGGAACGAGAAAGCACCAGGGGACCATTCTCCTTCCAGGCTGCCTCTTCATCAGCAAGGAAAAAACACTTTTGCGCACCATATGTGCCTCAAGGGCATAGGCAGATCTACGTGTATATTTGTGCAGGATCGCACTCCTGAGGACGAGACAGAGTGAGAAATACAAACCGCGGCTCCTGCCTCCACGAGTTATTATCAGCACTGGTAATGATGATGATATGGTTGTGCTATAAATCTCATCTTGCTGTAGCACACTACAGGAAGGAGAGAAAAGAGCAGAAGCTAAAAGTAAAACAGGTAAATGTGTCAAGTAGCAGCATAAAGGGATCAAATGAGCTTACTAGATGCAAATGCTACTCTCTTTACAAACAGAGAGAAATTATTCTTAAAGGAGCGGTAAACTTTTTTTTTTTTTTTTTTAAAGATCCCTTAAAATATTTTTCACGATGAGTAAAAAAGCGAATGCCACTGCTGAGCGATTATTCATTCAAAGGTTATTATAGCTCAAACTATTAATACAAGCTACTAGCAATTAAGTTGATAAAATTATCAAACTGAGAGGACAAAAGTCCTTTAAAGAGTACAATTTGTATATATATATATATATATATATATATATATATATATATATATATATATATATATATATATATATATATATACACACACACATACATACATACAAACACTGGAAGATTATTCATTCAAAGGTTATTACAGCTCAAAATATTTTTTATACGAAACGTTAGCAATAGCAACAAATGCAAATTGTTGTTTAGTATTATTATTATTTTGTATCTATTTATAAAGGCCACTATGGGAGATCTTGTGTCAGAGACCACTGCTTTCCATGGTACGTGATAGGAACAGCCCAATCTGATGACCAGAACAGAAAATCTCTGTTTCATATAAAAATTTGAGCAGAAATAATACTTTTAAACGTATTGAGATTAGCTGTTCTTCTCTTTAGCAAGGTTGCTATCTTACCTCAGGCCAATTAAAGACAATGCAGAACAATTACTATTATACTTTATTTATACAACATATTCTGTAGCACTGTACAACATACCTCCCAAGTGTCCCTCTTTAGGAGGGATAGTCCCTCTATGAGACCCATATCCCTCTGTCCCTCTTCCCCACCCTAGTGCCCCTCTTTTACAGGAGATCAAACTGTGTGGTGTGTATATAAGTATATCACATTGCTCCACAGCAATAATATTCACATTAATGTCTGTTTAAACTTCAGTATGTGTATTTACACATTAGTCTGTATAAATAAAATACGTTACTCTAAAATATGTATTCGCATACACAAAGAAGTATCAATAGCTCATGAACTAACCTAAAAATTCTCTGTAATGCCGTCCACCAAACACTCTCCTAGCAACACCGCCTGAAACAAAAGTGTCCCTCTTTGGAAATTTGATATGTTGGGGAGTATGGTACAATAGTGAATAGCCATACAGAGACATTAACCCTTTGAATGTTAGAAGGGTACAGAATGCATTGCAAAGCAATGCATTCCGTACCCCTCTGGCACTCAAAGGGTTAAACAGAACAAATGGAGCACAGATAATAAAAGGATCAGATCTCATATACACATAGCTGGGAACTCTCTGGTTTTGCCCCGGAGACTCCAGTTTGGACTCTGAATTACCGGGTCTCCAGGGCACGGAGTGAATCTCTGGATGTGGGGAGTTATTATTATTATTATTATTATTCTTTATTTATATAGCGCCAACTAATTCCGCAGCGCTGTACAATTGGGAATAGACATACAGAGGTATTAAATAGTACAATCAGATGTGGAGAACAGGAGGATCAGAGGGCCCTGAGTTTCTGATGAAACTCTGCCCACATCCACTCCTCCCACTGAGTTCCTCCCACTCACTGGCTTCTTCTCATCCTTCCCCAGGCTATTCTAGTTGTTTTCTTTTTTTTTTTTTTTTTTTTTTTTTTTTTTTAAGTCCCACCCCTCCACTCATGATTAAGCCACACCCCTTTTATGACACAAACCGCATCATTTCCCTTACCTCATCAGCATCACAGGGCTCTCATCTGGGGAGCCAAGACCAAGCAGTTCACAGGTATGCGCACGCACGCACGCACGCACGCACGCACGCACACACACACACAGATCAACTGCACTGATCATAGAAGGCACCTACTGTATTCCTTCAAAAATGTAAAAACAGTAATTACCCATATCTCATTCGCAAAAGGACTGATTAATAAAAAGTATTATGTAATAGGCAGAAGGATACAAAAAAAAATACAATGAATAACTAACTGTTAAAAGCATTTCTGTCTTCAATCAAGAAAAGAATGTATCAAAATGTGAAAAGATTCCTATGATGTAGTTACTAATAAAGTCGTTTCCGTTCCAGGTATGCGCCTGTAAATATGCTGCAGGCATATTACCACCAAGTGAGGCATTAAAAAGCCAGGATGGATGTATTTCCTGCATGTAAGTGCCCTGGATTTAGAGACATGATACTGAAAGGAAAATATACAAGCTTATTTCGTGGTTTGTTGGAGCACAGTAATTGATGTGTTTTCCAATAATAGAGCGATATAATTTAAATTTCCTATTGACATTTCCAGGCCTGTAGACAGACACAAGTTTGCCAGACTATTTAGTACAGTTGTATACAGCCTTTGGCTCTCCAGATGTTGGGGACTGCAACATCCATAATTCTCAACCACCCAAATGCTGGTTAAGGATGATGGGAAGTGTAGCTAACAGCTGAAGAGCCAAAGGTTTACCACCCGAGATTTAGTTAATCAACTGAAGCAACTTGCACGTGCAATAATTGCTTGAGTTTAAGACTCCATAATGAGAGCAACAAAGACTCCAAAATGGTCAGTGTCCATCAGCTATTCCTCTCCAAAGGATGGCTGTCCTTCAAGGTATAGCTTTCTTCATAAACCATGTTAATTACATTATGCATTTAGCTATTACTACTAATTATTTTTCAGGGCAAATATTTGACTGTGGTCCCATAAGATAGTTGTCACATGTATTTTGAGTGAATGAGGTCTCTTTTATTCATCTACCATAACAGTGCACAAATCCACCTCTCAAGGGCAACCAGAAGGCAGCCATACTGTCTGACCAACAAATGTAGATTGCCCTAACTACTGACCTATTGGAGCCTCTGAGCCCCAGTGTGCATCCTTGCTCTACAAGATGCAAGTCCTTCAACAAACCTCTAATTAAGGAGTTTAACCCCATAAATGCTTGAGAGGGCTCTAACAAACTGGAAAGCAATACATTTGAGACATTGCTAGCTCTCAAAGGATTAACGTATACAAGTTACCACATTGTTAGAAATGAAGGCCGGAATCCGTCCACATTTATTGTATTTGCTAAACAGATACAGCAATAGTGTATGTAATTAACACCTTCAGATGTGTAGTTGAGATGACTGGAAGTAATTAACAGTGCAATTAAATTTAATTATTTATTACAATTATTGAAATGTACTAATGAATATTTATGTAGGACGTCTATCATACCAAATTACTTAATGGAACAGAAATGTTTACAAAATAGTTATAATTCTCAAAAACAATACTTGTTTCAAACTTCTCTTACCTTTGTAATGCTCTGTATCGTTAACCCTTTCAGTGCCAGAGGGGTAATGTGTTGTGTAACCCTGACACTGAAAGGGTTAAATTGTATTCTGAACAGCAAGTAGGTAGCCATCTGAGGCTTTGGTCAGAGCCATGTTGCAGAGAATGGTTCTAATTTGGTGCAGCCAATACTAGATATATTCAAATCAGAAGAAATATGGGATAGTTCCACTAAATTAAGTCTGTCTTGGTGGCTGAGATGGATATTAGCTAGAGGATGTACAGCCATTCTGTGTGGCTCATAACAGCAGTTTTGGGTAACAAAAACAGCCACCATGCTTGCTGTAGCTCTAAAGCAAGCAAGACCTAGGGCTAGATTCTATTGCAGGTGCTAAATTTTTAACACCCGTTTTATCAAACATTTTCATATTGAAGTCTATGGAAAAATCTGGAGATAAAAGCAGAGATAAAACTGGCACCTGTAATAGAATCTAGCCCTAAATGTTTAGAGGTCTTGGGCTTTATCTGCAAATGCAACCTCCATAGTGTCTAATGGACAGAACTGCATCACATCTATTAGAGTCTAGTGAGACAGAACAGCTTGAAAAAAATTACAGATGCTACATAAGTATAATGTACACGTATGAGCTGATCTGTTTTTATGGAGTTAACATGCCCTGTAATCGCAAAGTGTCTGCTCACATGGTACTAAACGTAAGTAGGCCATTTGTGCTTAGTTCTGCAGTTCTTATGTTCATAAGAAAACTGGAGGAATTCTAGAGCTGGGCAACTGCACTATAGGTTAGAACTAGAATTATGGGATTTTGAGGGATTTTAAATTTTCCCTTATGGTGTGATTGGGCTGTGCATAATTTCTCCACTTCTTGGAGATCTCCTCAATATCTCTACAATGTTGCCTAGGCAGGACATATAATGGTAGTGTATATGGGCTGTTGACTTGGAGGTGTACTGTGTCATTTGAATGCAGCTCAAAAACAAAAATCTTACTGCAATTTGCCTGCATTCAACATACTGCAGGACAATTGACCTAGTCTGGTCTGTAAGGTAGCCTAAGTGGCCTTTGTGCATACAGTAGACACTGGAGGCAATGATGCTCATGGTCAGCACACATAGACACATTAAGACCATTTATTCCTATTGGTATAATTTCCCTTTAAAGGGATAGTAATACTTCGTTTTAACTTTATTTTATTTTGTATGCATTAAAAAAACATGAAGAATGATATAAGTCTTATCTCTCAAACCTTTATGGTTTAAGAGATATTCACAAGCAAAGTTTCCCCCTACCACCCCTTTTTCCTAGTGTAAGCCATCTCTTCTCAGATGTGAATCTGGTTGTAAGACCAGACAGATAACAGCAGGGGACAATCTTCTTTGTATGAAAAGAATGAAAGCCCTCCCCCCCTTGACAAGTTTTTCAGGTTTTCCCTTATCTTAATTGAAGATTGTTCCTCTCCGCAGTCTACCTGGGCACCTCCCTTCAGATCTGGCTGAACAGGGGGGGGGATACTTTGCTTGTGAATATCTCTTAAACCATAAAGGTTTGAGAGATAAGATTTATATCGTTCTTCATGTTTTTTTAATGCCTCCAAAATAAAATAAAGGAAAAACGAAGTATTACTATCCCTTTAAAACAAAGTCGATGATAATTTAATAAGTTGGTCAAATAACAGTAGATTTGATCCGATGGAGGGTATCTGACATGAATTATTACTTACGGTCTCACAGTATAGTTATAAGAGTGGACTGATGATCCATAACATCTGTACACTTGGAGAGAAGCATATTTTACACATGATCAGCTTCACGCCTCTAACAATGTTGGATTCTCAATAAATCGGGCATCAGGAAGAAGGGAAAAAGGTCACTTACCTGCAATGAAAGAAAAAAAAAAACGGAGGCAGAAAGGTCAATGTAATGTTACATGAAAACAAATCTATATTGTGCAAATACACAGCAACTGTGGCAGCTCATTGTATAGCAACTCAATAGTAAGAAATACCATTAAAGCATAGATACATTCATTTTTTTTTCCTAATATCAGTACAAAGTTCCCTTTTAACCCCTTGAGGGGTATGCGAAGCATTGCTTCACAATAACTTGTGCACCCTGTGGTCCTCAAGGTTTTAACCCTTTGAGTTCCAGAGGGGTGCATCCCTCTGGCACTCAAAGGGTTAAAACACACTGAAGCCTGAGGCTTCTCCAAAACAACACAAATGGAAAGCAAAGTATGACCAAGAGACATTTCAAATACATCCATACCAGTGTAAAAGCCCGTGTACATGGGCCAAGGTCTGGGTTATGTTAACCCCCTTGAGTGCCAGAGGGGTATGTAACGCATTGCTTTGCTATGTGTTGCGTACCCCTCTGGCACTCAAAGGGTTAAGAGGCCGGTCCTGCTCCGAGTCCCATCGTCGATGCAGTCATGCATTGTAGAGAGACTGTCAGAAAGCACAGAATGCTCCCAGCACAGAACTCCCAGAATTCTGTGCATTCTGGCAGTCTCTACTGTGCACAATGGCTTCTGACAAACATCCTAGCGATTTATTATATAGGATTAGTAAAAAGAAATACATTGCGGGGTACATTATGTTGTATTAATTGAACGGCAAAAAATCTTAACCAGATACCTGACAAACTATTAACCCTGTAAGCAAAAGATGACCAGTTCTTGGGCATAACAGCACCAATAGGAGGAGAATAGACATTCTTAAACTCCCCAATGTGGACTATATACACCAGCATTTCTGGAGCAAGTAATCTGCGCCATAGCAGACAAATTGAAAAAATAAATAAATAAATAAAACCACCAAGTAAGGCATTCAAAGGGAAAGACCCAGAGACTGCAATGAGATTGCCCAATAACTGTGTCAGTATTCCTATATAATAATTCGCTAATTTATGTTTGTCATGCACAGTACAGACTGCCCGCGCCTGATAACAGAGCGGGGAGCTCTGAATTCAGACTGTAGTCAATGCGCAGAGAGGACTACGGTCTGAATTCAGAGTGCCCCTTTCCGTTATCAGCCGCGGAGCGGGCAGTCTCTACTGTGCATGACTGCACTGCGACCGTTGCTGCCTGGCACTATAGCCCGTGTACACAGGCTGTTCAACTAGTCCTATATAATAATTCGCTAAAAAGTTTGTCACAATGCAGTCATGCACAGTAGAGACTGCGCGCTCTCTGCAGTCATGCGCAGTAGAGACTGCCCGCTCTCTGCAGTCATGCGCAGTAGAGACTGCCCGCTCTCTGCAGTCATGCGCAGTAGAGACTACCTGAACGCGTTGCGGCATGTTTGGGCAGTCAATACTGCACATGACTGCGGAGCAGCCATTAAGAAGGCAGGATCTGGCCAACAGCAGAGGTTGCTGGGTGGCGTTGTGGCCTTTGTGCATGGGCTTTTCAACTAGTATTCAATATATCAGTACCCAGCTCTGAATGCAATGGCTCCAGCGCTGGGCCCAATATCCCAGTTACTAGATGTTGCTTCAGTACAGCCTCAGAAATGTATTCTCAGACTCAAGACTTAGAAATTTCCAAGTGTCAGACCACGTACAAATTATCACACAACAAATCCCTGCCACTAATCCAGGTTATCTATTTTGTGTTGTTTGCCTTTGCCGATAAAGATTTGAATATTGAGATTACTTCCTCTAATCTCTGCAAAAGATCAGCAGTGACACAAACAATGCTGAGGACGCTGGCAGCTGAGACTTTGAAAACCCCAAGCAAATCACAAAAAAGCATCTGGAGATCCAGATCAGCAACACAGTCTCAAAATCCAATTATAAGGAAAATATATATCTGTAAACCCCTTCAGTACAGGGACCTATAGTACAATGAAATCATCGGTATCAAGAGAACTGCTCTACATACCTTTCCAACTACTGCAAAGACTGCTTCACACAGCAGTTGTTACAATATTGTAATGAAGAACAACAGATATTCAGTAACTACTTTGATTCTACAGACTTATTTAACACATTGCAAAGCATTGACATCTCAGATAATCAAGTGGTTACAGCAGGAGTGTCTAAGTTTAGTCCTCAAGGGCTACCAACAGGCCACAATGTAAGGATTTCCATGACTGAGCACAGGAGAATCAGCTGCTTTTATTGTGAAATATTACTATCCCTTTAAGCGGTTAATTCCCTGGGATGCATGTTTGAGGCTTCTCCAATGCGCTGAAAATTATACCATTCAGCAGGGAAGAAGATACAAAAAAGGATCTGAAGGCCTTGCTTATAATGGTTATTGATATTTCTGCTACATACTGCCCTGGAGTGATATAAAAGTAGCCACAGAAATTTTGTAAGTCAACCGTTTGCACTGTATTGTATTGGACCCCCTTCTGGAACTCAAATGGGTAAATAGGGAGTCACAACCAAATACATTATAAAGTTTTATTTTTTTTTTAACAATGTAAGGCAAGAGCAATGCATTCTGTACCAGTCTGGTACTCAAAGGGTTAATTAACTATTGGACTACATTTCCCAGCATACCCAATCAGCCAGCAGCTGGGTGGGGATACCGGATGCTCTAGTCCTCCAACAGCTGTAGTTTAAATTGCTTTTGTAAGGCATTTAATTCAATCTAAATGTAATTATGGATGGATGGATGTATACTTTTGTTTATATAGCGACAACAGGTTACCTAGCACCTTATAGTTTACATTTTGCATAGAGGGGGTACAATAAGTGCAATAATTAAGTGGTTATATAGATAATTATAAGGGGAACATCAGGTAGTCTTACATTAGGATAGGTGGTCCTTTCCAGAACAGCTTACAATGCAAGTATAAGATAAGTGACATACAGATACAAACAGGTAGAGGTGGAAGTACAATTTATGACAGTTCTGCATGAGAGATAATGTTTACATATTACAATAGTCCTACATTTAAAAGGTGCTCTTTTAGCTTAGATTTGAAGTTGTCGTGGCTTGTTGAATGCTGGGTGGTAGGAGTTCTAGAGGTAGGGAGCAGCAAGAGAAAAAGCCTTCAGTTGTGATACAGAGAGAGGTTAAAAGGAGCAGGGAGCTGTCCACCATGCATGGTGTGTAGAGGATGTGCAGGTATAAGGCGGGATATCAAAGATGAAATATAAGGTGGGGACGACTGCTGGAGAGCCTTGAAGGTAATGAGGAGGATTTTGAATGTAATCCATTGCTTTATGAGAAGCTATGGCTATGATTTTAAATGCGTAGGGTTAAGTACTGTTCTGGATGAGAACCTTTGAGCACCAGTGGGGTGGGAAATATAGTGCTGTGCTGCAAAACATTGCCCATCGTAGCGCCAATCAGAGTTAAAAAACCAACTCTCTATCCAGAGCTTGGATTGGCTCCTCCAGTCAAACTGTGGTGGAAGCAGAAGGGATGTCATACCATGAGGTGGGAGCAAATGGAGCAAATAAATCCTTCCAAAAAAAATTCTCAAAACTTCCACTGATTTAAAAGAGTATCGCTAGAGGTCTCTTACACATGGAGAAGTAATGCATTGATGAACTCTCGTATTCAATAGGTTAAAATTCCCTTTTAAATCAATGAGAATATGTATTTCTTCCCTATGGTGCTGTTGGTTTGCCCTAGATATGCTTAGTACATCAGCTTCCATAACTAATGGGTCACATGGATTTCAATACTAAGTTATGAAGATCCTTTAACCCCTTAATGACCAGTAGCAGCAGCAGCGTTCCAGGACCATGGGTATTTTTTTTTTTCTTTTTGCCACTTTGGATTCTGGCGTGCGGTCGTGCAGGGACCCTGGAATTGCATGACATGCCAGGACCGTCACTGGTCCTTAAGTGCCGAACTGGTGTGATAGTCCTACCACATCAAGGGTACTTAAGGGGTTAACTTTCAGCTGTGGGAATTGAGGGGCTGCCTCCCCATTTTTGTAGGAACTGCTATCCCAGCCAGACAAGTACTCTCAATCTTTGGTGTTCCGGGGGGTGGGGGGGTGGGGGGGGGGTGTAAGCAATGTGTGTGAAAATAAGCTTTGAATACCTCCGGCATTAAAGGGATAGTAATGTTTCAAAATAAAAGCAGCTCCAATTAATCTTCATAGTATTTGGACCATGGAAAGTGTTATTTCAATACTGTGAGAGTTGTAGTTCAAGAGTAATTGAATGATAAAGTATCCCCCTCCCTCTCCTTTTGCCTAGTGTAAGCTACCTCCTCTCAGATGTGGAATCTGGTCCAGACAGCTCACAGCAAGTGACAATTTTCTTACTGTGAGAACAATGAAAACCCTGCCCCCCCCCCTTGACAGGTTTAACCGGTTTTTCCCTTATGTTAATTGAAGATTTTCCCTCTCTGCGATCCACCTGGATACCTCCTTGCTCCTCTGAGGTGAGCACCATTACATCAGTTAAAGGGGTGGTAGGGGGATACTTTTTTATTCAATTACTCTTGTACTACAACTCTGACAGAATTGAGATAACAATCTCCATGGCCCAAATACTATGAAGATTAATTGGAGCTGCTTTTATTTTGAAACATTACTATCCCTTTAAAAGAGTTAAAGGAACATGAACACCAAGAAAAAAAAAAAAAGATTGCTGTAAATTTAAATATCACACACAGCTAGCATATATTAAAGGTAATCAACCGCTCCATTCCTAAAATATCATCCTAAACTTGCTTTTTAACATCTGCAAATTCTTGCATTTATTGAATGTTTATGCTAAAAGTCAGTTCATTCATATTAGCATCCATGGTGTATATTCAGAAAGGCTGTTATCTTATCTTGACCCATTTACATATAATCCTGGGCAGACAATAGGATGCCTGGAAAAGGGAGGAATGTTTGTGCCTACAAATGTAAGACTAGACTTCAGGCCATAAAAGAACAAATAGAGAATATCTTTTTACAGATACTAGCACGAAGTAAAGGTTATTTCAGTGTATAAAACCCAAGTTCATTTTAGGAGTTAATATTCCTTTAAAGGTCATTAGCTGACAATGGAATTTAAGTCTGGCTGCAACTTTAGGAGAAAATGGAAAAGCAACTCATTCCTTATTTAACTATTACTTTGTTCTTCAAGATGCTAGACAAACACAGAAAACCCTTTTAAACGCACTTATGAGTGAAAAAAACTATTCAGCTCTTAATGGGAAAGCTATTAAACCTGTATTAAATCATATGCAGAAGCCTGATGTGACAGCACTGACTTTGTGTTGGGTGAACTCTGGCTACCATCCCAAAGAAAAGGCAGCATACAAGTCACTTTATACTGCAAAATGACAACAGAATGGTAGCTGTTTCAGACTAGAAGATGCCAAGATCAGCTCAGAGACTGATATACCCACAGAACTGGAGCATTCTGGGGCAAATAATCTTCATCACTGGTTAGAAATACAAATCCCTGTTGATCTACATGGAGATTTTACCCCTCTGAATGATTGCGAGGCTTCCTACTGCGCCATAGGATTTTAACGACTTTTAACCTTTTACATGCCAGACAGTTATCCAATGCATTGGGGTACCACTCTAGATCTCAAAGGGTTAATGCTAAACAGGTCTCCAACACAAAACCCCACCCCACTCAGCTCACGTTGCTCCAACTGCGTGGTTGACTCGATCATTCGTGGGAGGCTTAACCCTTTGAGCGCCAGAGAGGTATCTAACGCCCTTCAGGCGCTCAGCAGAGCCAAGATCACGCGATATAAAACAAAATAATTAACTGGAGCGCTCAACAAAGTGTGCCCGGTTTGCAAGCACGTTGTAGACAGTTCAAATTAAGTATTTCTTTCTAACTAGAGCGATTTTGGCTCTGCTGAAGAGCCACAGGATGGTCTGCAGACCGGGATCTCCTTCTGTAAGATAGAAATCAGACGGCAGTGCTAGGGGAGTAAGGGGGGACTTTGTAAGCTTAGATCTCTCAAACCATAAAGGTGTGAGGGATCCTACAGGGTGGAATTATTATTTTTTTTTTTTTTAAATTAAGTATTAACATAATACTAATCGCTAAACAATGTGGAATTCCTGCTGATGTTGAGCAGGCCCAGAGTGCTCTCCGAACACTGCCACTAAGGCAATTAATTGCACAGAAGACCTATCTTTGTACTGTAACCAGGATGCTTAGTTGCAAAACAAATTGCTGGCCAGGTGGATGTGTGGCAACACAACCCTGACATGAGGAAATAACTGGATGAATCACTCAGGGCAAATTATGTACTTAAAGAGACACTAACACCAAACTAAAGTGTAACATCATGGAGCCTCCTAAAGTATGCCTGATGGAGCCCCAGATGCCACTGCTTGGGAGATCAGGCAGCTTGTTGCATACTCATCTGGCACTCAAAGGGTTAAAGGCTGACTCTCTCCTTTCTAAAAAACTAAACAAACAAGGAAAAAAAGCAGTTTATAGGCAGTTAATACGGACAGGTTTATAGCTTGTAGTTGGCGTTCCTTTAAAAAATGACATGGTAAAACCCTGAAAATCCTAAAAGGCTTGAATGGACAGAAAGGGAGAACAAGGGGCCTTATGTATAAAATAAGCACAATTGTGGTGTAAACCAAATGCAGCATAGGCATACCTGGTAACTTCTATCTGAGCCCCCAGAGAGGGGATATCAATGATTTGATTTGTGTCATAAATGGGGAGGAGCTTATTTTAGTGTGTGGGGTTTACCCATTGTGTGTCCAAGTGGGCAGGAAGTATGCAGAACAGTGTGGGATGAAAGAGAAGTGGGAGAGAGGTAGGAAGAAACAGGTGGGAAGGAGAAAAAACTCACCACTGCCAGAGAATCAGCCCCGGTCCCAGGAGACATGATAATTCTGTCTGAAAACCGGAGTCTCTGAGACAGATATGGCGAGTTCCCAGGTATGAGCATAGGAGAAGAATGCAAATTCCCCAAACTCTAATTTAATAAAATGTTGCTTTTAGCCCCCTTGAATGCTGGATACACTTCTACATTCAACTGGATAAAAGCCCCACTTAAACCAATGGGTACGTTTATTTGTACCAGAGCTGCACTGCCTTTCTTAGTACATCAGCCTCAAGAGGTTTACTTCATGTTTTCCATAATCCAGATGTAAATCGATATTACAACAGCTCCCATCATCCCCAATGCTGTTAATGTCCCGAGATTAATACCCACTACTCTTCTATTCATAAAAACTGATATTTCATCTCAGGCCCATTAATAGACAATAAAAACTACTGCTACTGTAATGACAACCCTAGAAAGAAAAAAAAAAAAAAAAAAAAAAAAAAAAAAAAAAAAAAAAATTATATATATATATATATATATATATATATATATATATATATATATATATATATATATACATACACACACTTTTTAACACTTGTGAGTTTTCTTTGAATTGAGATATAAAAGCTAAGAGTGAGTTAATGGATTGTGATGATCACTCAGTGTTCTTATATTCAGAATGGCTTTTCTAAGCCCATTTACAGATAATCCTGGAAAATCAATGGGAGCCCTCAAGAAGACAGGAATGTCTGCTCCCTCAGAGCAAATGTAAGGCTAGCTATTAGGCCTCAGAAAACAGATTATTTTTACAGAGGCTACCATGATGCACATGTTTAAGCCCAGATCATTTTTATGTGTTAAGCCTGCCTTTAATCACCCACAGATTGGGGGGAGATTCACTAAGGTATGATGAAAAGGTAATAAATCGGAGATAAGATTTCCAGTGATATCATTTCTCCAAATCATATCCAATACTATGGAGCCAATGCACTATTATTTCTCCAGCTTGCAATAGATTAGTGCATAGGCTCCATAGAATAACATAGGAATTGGAAAAGTGATATCACTGGAGAAGTCATCTTCATTATATCACCTCATTATCACGCCAGGTATGGCCTCATGGAGCTTTTGATGACCCTTAGCTTCACGAAGAATCTTTCATAATATATATATTTTTAAAATGGTTCATCAAGTGGGCCAAAAGTTGGTCAGTTCAGATACATTTCAATGTTATGTACTCCTAGCTAACACTTGTGAAGATTCTCACTATGTTAAAAAAAAAAAAAAAAAAAAATCTGTTCCCTTTTGTATGAAACCAACCACGAGCATCCATATTACCCTTTTTTGAAAATAAAAAATAAAACATATTGCTTCTTAGAGATTAAAGCCCACAGAGACACTTATCTCCTTCTCTAAGTGTAAATCAATTATGACATTACACTAATGACTCATTAGCAGCTTGCATAACAAAGCATAGGTCAAATGGTCATGCAAAAGAGCCTACACTTCCATAAGAAGATCAAGGTTATCACAGATAATAGGTAAAAGGTGTTTCCGTGTTAGCCGCACAAAAGGCAGGAGATTGGTAGAGTAAATGTGATACCTTTCTTGACTAAGTGGCTCTAGAATGTAAGCTTCAGGCATATTTAGAGTGAAGGCCTACGTTGTCTTGAAAGCTTGCATTTTAGAGCCACTTACAGTAAAAGTGATACCATTATTGGCTAACAATCCCTCACAGATAATAGAGCTCATGAACCATATGGTTGCAAATGTTGGCTAGAGCGCACAATGAATAGGATTTGAACCCTTCCTTTTTAAGACAATACCTATATACCAGTGGGTCGCAACCTGTGCCCTCAGGTCCGACTAACAGGCCAGGATTTGAGGATTAGCTGTTAGAGCACAGGTAAGTTAATTAAACTGACTGCTATAGCACAGATGTATTGGTCAGAGGCTCAGTGATATTCAAAAGTCCTGTCCTGTTAGTAAGCCATGAGGGCATGGGTTGAGAACCACCGATACATACTGCATGTGCCCTCACATTTACATGCCTGAAAGAGATCAGAACATGTTTCCATTGCATTCCCAGAATTTCATGTGACAACATGCACACAGTGTAGTGTTTTTTTAGTCACATATAAACATGGGTCACTTAGCTTATGCAAAACACTGGTTGGAAATGCATGAATCAAAACAATTCTCCTATAGACCAAAAACAGGCAGTCAGTGACCCTTAAGTGTTGTTGGACTACAACACCAATCATCTTTGATCAGCTGGAGAAGACTAGAGTTGTATGCAGGTTGCTTGTCCCTGCTTCTTAACCAAATGCACATAACAGTTCCACGCAATCGTACAGGGGTTATAGAATATGTATCAAACAAGTATTTTCTAATGCAGCTCAGCAATAATTGAATACGGTGCTATCTATGTATAATTGAAGAGGCTTCCTACATTTGATAAACTTAATGACTTTTAAAGTCACTTTGAAGCCAAAATATTGGCCATAAACGAGTTACATCTGGAGCCTAAAGCAAGGGAAGTAGCATTAAAAGACCAGATTACATCTGTACACAGATAATGAAGTCATAGCTGGAAAACACAACAAAATGCATCTTCACACGGTTCCTACTGAAGAGCTGGGCAAATACAGTACTTGCTGGCAGGGCTGAGACTGGCAGAGAAACAGACACCAGGCAGTGCATCATTGAAGAGGTCTCTCCCTAACAAAGAAGTGCTTGTCTGCATATCTGTCTCTATTACACTGAAGGCTTTGTATCCAACCGTCATATGCATTTCAGATCAACACTAATATATTCCAAATCTATTTACCGATTCTATAAACTAGCATTTCTCTTATTCTGTTCAGTGAGACTACAAAACGAGGAGTATTTATAGTACCACCAATGCATGCTTCTACAACCCCTCCTATCTTTTAACCTCTTAGTGACAGACTGTGTGTACACGCGGCCGTCACTTAACAGCTAAAATTTTCTTTTTCTTTCGCCATATGATTCTGAAGTCCCCGAACGGTGTGCAGCCGCGCGGGGACCCGGATTTCTGGGATATACATTATGTCTTATGTCACCAAGTGATATTTTCTCGGGACGTACATGTACGTCCGTTGTCAGGAAGGGGTTAAAGCCATGTGTGGAAAAAATATCACAAGCTTTGGAGCCAGACTGAAATTTTAAGAGCCAATTGAGGGATTCATATGCAGCGATCTATGTAAAAATCCTCCAGTATTTAGGAGCCAGAGGCAAAATTTTATGAGACTGGACTTCCAGGCTCCTGGAATTATACCACCTTTTTATTAATTATATTGTTCTTATTCACAAAAGCATTGCTTTTGCCACATCTGATGCACCTATTTCCCAGTTTACTTGGTGTACTGTACTCCCCATGCAAGCTGGTAGTGGTGGTGTCTACTGAGGACCAGCGTATGTAGGCATCTACAGTACATTTGTACTCTGTACGCCCAAGACCAGTAAGTAATTGCATTATCTACTTCCTTATAGCAACTTCCTGGAAACTACTTGCCAGGGAGTTGCAGCATGCAGCATCCAACTTTGGAGATCTTGGTGTATAAGCTTCATAAAATAACACAGGTACTGAAGAAGTGATATCACTGGAGAGGTTATCTCCACTTTATCATGCCTTAATGCATAACTCATGTAGTCTCTAACAGCTGGAGTTCCAACAATTGACTACCACAGCTCTAAGAAATGACTTTGTTTATGAAAATGATTAAAGTGAAATATGCAAGCTTTGTGGACCTTCTTCATCAATCAGTTCTGGACAAACTCAATTTGCACTACAGGGGGAATTAAAATATCCATTGATTTATATTGAGATTATAAATCCTGGAAAGCTAAAGATCTCCAGCATATTGCTAATTTAGACATAAATGGAAATTATTATGATTTACAGGAAAAATATCAGGATAGACTAAAGGATCTGAACATGTATAGCTTGGAGGAGAGAAGATGGAGAGGAGATGTGATAGAAATATTCAAATACATGAAGGCATTCAACAAAGTACAGGAGGAAAGTACATTGCAAAGGAGTAAAAATGTTACGACAAGAACCACTGTCTAAAACTAGAGGACCCCAGATTTAGATATAATGTAAGAAAGTTTTACTTCACTGAGAGGGTAGTAGAGAAGTGGAATAGCTCACCAGCAGAAGTGGTAGAAGTTAATAGCGTGGCGGAATGTAAACATGCATAAGGCTGTCCTGAACATAAGACAAGCCCAAGGACAAAATAAGGTTTGAGGTTTTTACAGTAGTAAAAATGGGAGACTACATGGGCAGAATTTTTTTTTATCTGCCGTCAAATTCTATGTTTCTAAATTTCAGCCACCCCCCAACTGGTGTAGTAACATTTCCCCACTTCAGCTTGATGACAAATAGGGTCCTTAGCCCCAAGAGTTACAATTTTAGGGAAAAAGTGAATAATTGTACTAGCAAGTCAAAATATGCTTCCTCTCAGCAGACTCTCTTCCACTATAAATAGATATTTTGACAGATCAAGACTGATCTGTGAATAGAATTCTTACAGTTCATTGCTACCACTGATAAATGAATCAACTGTACTGAGAATTATTAAGAAAAAAGAGCTTTGCTATTGGAATACAGAAAACACGCTTTAAAATCAATTTGCTACCTTTATTGACAGTCCTTCTTCCCCCGGGTGAGAAGGCAAGGCACACATTAACCTCAAATTCCAGGAGCCCTTAAACCAGTCAAAATGACTCTTCTCAGGCATTAAAAATGAGATTCTCAGAAATGCAGGGTAGGATTATGTGGGATGATAAACATTCCCCCGATTTCCACTGAGGAATGCTTAGAGTGCCAGAGGGATATCCAACCCACCCCTATGGCACTCAAGGGGTTAAAGGGGAATCTTCATCAGGAACTGTATGAGTAGTGCAGCTGTTTTGCTTCAGAATATCTCCTTTTTCTTTTTTGGGTGTAAGGCTTACAAAGATGAGAAACCTTTTACTTTTTAGGGAATACTACCACTTTATAAGGGAATAAACAACCCCCCATAAAAAATTAAATAATATTCATTTGAATATAATGTTACACTCTTAGTGCCAGAGTGGTAAACACACACACAGTACAAGAAGCCTAAAACCCAATGCTGAAGTGCTTTTTCCTGGAACGTATGACAGCCATATTCTTCAGTTGCAGTAAGATTGATGTATTGACTGCACTACAATTCCCAATGCAACAGAAACTGCTCTAGAAATCAAGAAGTTAAAACTCCCATTTAAATCAAAGGCAATTGTGTCCCCTGTGGTGCAGTTGGTTTGCCCCCAAATTATTCATTTTCTTAGTACATCGGCCTCAGAGTCCTCTTCCATCATTTTTTTTCCACGTTCTTAAACCATGGGCGTCCAACATGAGTCAAATGTGGCCCACTCGACCATAGAGTGCAGCCCACCTGAGACTTTTAACTAAAACATTTTTTCCCTAATTATGCAGCCCACATGAACTTGTTGGGTTTAATCATCTACCCAGCTCTACATTTGGTAATGGACACTACAGTTCACAGTAATAGTTCGGTAAGACAAATAAAAGTGTTCTCACTTACTTGATCAAAAGCTAACAGCTTTAATTTGTCATTGCAATCAACAGAAAAATGAAAGTATGGATTTTGGATTATGTGACCCACCAGTTCAAAAACTCTAATGCCCCTGTCTTAAGCAATTACGCTATCCACTTGCCTTGAAGGGATTAAAAGGCATGTATGTTTACATGCAAAAGATGTATGTTCATCTGTCATCAGGTCAGCGTCATAAAATGCAATCTAAAAAATTAAATGCATCATAAAAGGATTAAAGCGAACATAATATTCCAGGAACAAGTGGGGCTTATGCTCATATCTCAATTCCAAGAGGAACGATTAAAATAACTGCATGTCCATTTAGCACAATATATAAATTAGTAATGTAAATTAATGGATAGATGAAGTCCTTTGGTCTCAAATATTGAAATTATTTAACAAGAACTAATGAAAGAGCGAGATCAAGGTAACAGAGGAAGATCAAAACAGTAAGAATTTGCCACCAACAAGGTGTATTTCTAAAGTGCATTGCATGCTGTATCCAGATACTGGGACATATTTATAAAGGTAAAAGTAGGGCAAACCCTTCTCCGGATCTGCCCCAAATACTCCATTTTTTACATTTAAAAACAGTGTCTCTGTGGACAGAGGCAGATTCTCCGGTGGTGCGGAGTTTCTTATGAAACTCTGTCTACTACTTCTTCCCACCCTTTTCCTCCAACTATTTCACCCACTTCTCATTTCCACACCATTTCTCCCATTTTCCCGCCAACTTTATGAGCTAGATTGTTAAGTTCCACCCCTTTTGCTCAAGAAGCAAACCTTTCCAGGTATGTATGTATATAACAAATAAATATTCCCCATTGATTTAAATAGGGCTTTTAACCCTTTGAGTGCCAGAGGGGTACGCAATGCATTGCTCTGCAATACGTTGCGTACCCCGCTGGCACTCAAAGGGCTAACTCTTTGAATGTCAGAAGGGTACACAACACAATCCAGAGAAACCGTGTAGCCCTCTAACCTCTTGTGGTGGAGACAGACCACTCTAGTCACCATCTGGCCAGTAAAGGCATTTGTAAACATGTCTGGTGTAGGGGAAACATGCTGGAGACCGCTCTAACAATAAAAGGGTTAAATCCCTATTTAAAGGAGCAGTAAACTTTGGTCATTTGAAAAATACATTGTTGTATGGCTTTTTTATGTTGAGTAAAACAAAAGTTATCCCATTGCTAGGATATTTTTCATCCAAAAGTTATTACAACTCAAAACGTGAGCTTTTTTTTCCCCAATCAAACTGTTAGCAACAGCACTAACTGCTGCCACAATAGAAATGTGAAGTTTAACCGTATGAGTGTCAGAGGGGCATCCAACACATTACAACATAATGTTGGCTACCTCTCTGGCACTCTGAGGGTTAATGAAAAATAAAATAGATTCAATTTGCACTGGAATAACTTTTAGTCAGTCCCCCTACAGTGAGAATAACCCTTGATTTTACAGATTAGGAAACAGCTTCTGTGTTACTAATAATTAAGGAACTCAAACATCCACAGTTTACTGGTAACTAAACACATCATTCTAAAAAGAGTTAGGCTCACCCCTGTGTTAGGTCTGGTCTAATGCATTTTACATACACCTACACTCACTCATTAACCATCTATGGGTCATAAACCATCTATGAGTCAGCACAGTTGTATGCAAATTGTGTTAGACAGGACCTCACCCATGCAGGAGGCCTCACACATCAGAGAGTAAAAAGGTTTAGGTTGGAGTGTGTAGTAACAAAGAAACTTTGGATGTTTTCAACATTTTGAGTTGGTCTTGTCTGTCCCATAGTTGCTCCATTTTGTCTTCATTCACAAGGTCAATGGCCTATGTTTATATATTAAAAAAAAAATGGAGTTATTCTGGAGTAAACCAGCTACACCGCATGGGACAACTGCAAGTGCATTGGGAAGCAATACATTTCATGGAGTGAAAGTTCTATTCTAGTGCATTTGAATTTAGGAACTATTTGTCCCTTATGGTACAGCTGGTTTAGTACAGAATAGCTCCATTTTGCTCTTTTAAATCTGAGACAATGGCCCATAGTTATAATATCAAACCGGAATTATTCTGGAGTAAACCAACTGCATCACAGGGGACAAATACAAAGGTCTATTAAATTACATTAAATTTATTTTATAATTTCCAGTTCTTTATTTTATCTTTGATAAAATGGCGTTGAATGCTACGAAACGTGTTGATAAATACCATTGGGTTTAACTTGATTTTATAGAATTATATTTCTATAGAGTTATATATATATGTGAAGTTTATTTTTATTTTGCATTAAAATTGACATTTTGTATCATCGGAGCCGAGCTGACTTTCCTGTGTGCGAATGTTCCCCAATAGGAAACGGGTATTTCTCCTAATGCAAGCCAGTCAGTTGATTCTAAATTGACCATTACAATTGTGAGTAGCCATTTTTATGTTTATTACAAGAAATTGCTTGTGAGACGATAACACTATTGGGCGCCCTTCCCATCTGTTTGTTTACTATTAAATTACATTAGCCTTTTTAACCTCTTGAATGCATTGGAGACGTCTTTAACATTTAACACCTTAGGGACCATTGACGTGCCAGGATCGTCACGACGGTCCAGCACTTAAGGACCAGTGACGGTCCTGGCACGTCATGGAGTTCAGGGCTTCCAGAGCGCCTGCACGCCGCTCCGGTAGCCCTGAACCGAAAGTTATAATTTAAATTAAAAAAAAAAAAAAAAAAGCCCCGTGCGCACGCCGGTCCTTAAGGGGTTACAAAGTTCTATTCAACTGTATGAGAATTTAAGAATTTTTATTTAACACCTATTGTGCAAATCATTTACTTCAGAATAGCTCCAGTTTGCCATTATAAATATGGGCCACTGAGATCAACATTTTTAGCTCAAACTGCTCCCTTCCACCATGATCTCTCCAAGTGGTTTATTTTTGCCTGACTGTATAGGCTATGGGTCATTAAAAATTACAAGTTGGCTGTCCGAAGTAAAATATTATCTTTAAATTGCAGCTAAATATTTTCTTTAGGTATAGTTACACAAGAAGACAACCCGTTAAGTTTTGAATAAATTATTATTCTCGGTCAGGTATCCTGGTTTGCAGCTGCCTCACATGAAGATAGTTTTTCTGGTCTTAATTACATAGTATAAATTATCCTCCATGAAATGTTTGCATGGCAAATGGGGATATATCTAGTTATACAATGACAATATTCTCTCTGTTATACAGCTTATATAGTGAGACAACCCAGAAAATGGACAAAGATGATAATTAATCCAATGGATAATAAAGATGTCTCCAACACAGAGTTCTAGCATCCAGTTGGTTAAAGGGTCAGTAAGGTTTTGTCATAATAAAAGAAAAAAAATAATAGGGAACTCTTACTGCAGGAAGTTCCTTTATTCAAAAGTTATTATGCTTCAATTTGTTACAAATGGTGGAACTGGTGTTTTCATATTCTAAAGGAGAATTGTAGCAAGTAGTTTATTGTTCTCATAGATTCAAATGATTACAACAGAAGTCACATATAGCTAACAAATTGACAGCTGAAGATGAGAGAAGCTGAAGTCAGCCAACAGCTGGAAAGCCACAAATTGCTAAAATCTGTATCTACACTTAACTTGGGGTGGACAAAAATTATTTAACATAGGAGGAAAACAGACTTGCAGAAGCCAGCTTGGGGTTATAGGAGGAGCTAGTGAAGATATGCATTTGTGTAGATAAATAAAAAATACTACTAAATTTTAAGAGCCATAGACAATACATTTTGGGAGCATGTCCTCCCAAGCTCCTGAAATTGTTCCACCACTAGGCACTGCGAGGAAGGGGTCCACGTCTGGATTTCCCCGTTACCTTTAGGGTGACCAATCCCAAGGGTAATTTACATATGCAAAGAGCTGGTCAGAGATGCTCAATAATGAGGGACAAGCCTGCTCACAGTGCCTAGAGAGCTCAGCTGCACCTCACTGACGAGGCCCAACAAGGCCACAATGTAGGTCTGGGGTTGGCTGCTTCTCTTGTTCAGAGAGGATCAGTATGATGTGCTCTGGGAATTTCCTATCTGTGAAAGGCACTAGTGAGCGAAGAGAGATTGCACCCTGGGTCAGACACTTTTCCTATTGAGCCTACTCAATTCTAGGGCAGGCTCGTTCCTAGTCAAGCATCTCTGACCAGCTCTTTGCATATGTAAATTACCCTTAGGATTGGTCACCCCAAGGGTAACAGGGAAATCCAGAAGTGGGCCCCTTGCTCACAGTGCTTAGAGAGATCAGCTGCACCTCACTGATGAGGCCCAACAAGGCCGAGACATACATCTGGGGTGGCTGCTTCTCTTGTTCTTTTGGTAGAATCAGTATGATGTGCTTTAGGATATTTCCTTTCTGTGAAAGGCACTAGACAATAGATTGGTACACTGGGTAGGACATTTTTCCTGTAGAGCTTGCTCTATTCTAGGGCAGGCTCATTCCTAGCTGAGCATCTGACCAGCTCTAATACCCCATTGGCATTCGAAGGGTAAAAAACAAAAGCAAAAGAGCACACATATTGCAACACAACTATTGTAATTGGGCCAAAAACAGATAAAATAAATTGGAGTCTTCAAATATTATATATTTTATCTCTGAATAAATATTGAAAGAAAACTTCCCCCGCACACGGATATTATAGATCCCTTTGGAATAATATAATCTTCCTTTGTTTAGCAGCACCTCGTAAATCAAAATATTATATTGCATGCACCATTATTAAGGAGCTGAGTAATCTCACTTTAGTTTGCTTATGAAATTTACTAGTTTAATCACCAAAGGCACATTCTCTCTCTTCTCCTAAAACATCAATTTCCGATCACCAACATGGAATGAATAGCAAAGATAAACACTAATTTCTTGGCTGAGTTGATGGTAATTTTTAACAACCAGCAATTAGCAGGGTGATTTTCCTTCAGTTAAAGCTTAAGGTTTCCCGAAACAAAGAGTTGTACACAAGCAGGAAAAGAAGAGCCATTTTGGAGAACACCAACTGCATCAAAGAGGGAGAAATTTTCTCCTAATTTAAATGAGACTCATTTTTAAGGTCTTTTTGTATTTCGATACAAAAAATACCAGAACACTGGGAAATTGCCCTAAGTGTGCTGCTTTGTTCAAATATATTAACCCACTGCAGAGGCAACAGGAAATCACCTGCCTGATATGCGACTGCCGGGCTTATGAATATATATACTGCACAGTTTTGGTGAAACTATTCCTGTACTCCCACACTTATTAAAATCCTCTTTTAACCTTACCTGTTAAATCCTTTTCTCTTAGTCCATACAGGTTACTGGTAACTTTGGGTATGCGATCCACGCCTCTAATTAGGCAGGAACGATTCTAGAATTGTATGAAGGGGGTGGAGCCTACATTCCCTCCTTGGCTGCAGCTAGCCAACCAGCTCCAGTAAGAATATAGACACTAACTATTGACTAGGTAGTAGAAGGGAAAGAAGACTCCTGTGAGCATGACCCCGAAGGACCCCCACAGTCTGCCACAGGAGAGGCAAGCATGGTCCCTTGACAGGGTGGGAGACCAGTAACCTGTATGGACTAAGAGAAAAGGATTTAAACAGGTAAGACTAAAATCCTCTTTTCTCTGTCATCCAATACAGGTTACTGGTAACTTTGGGATGTCCACCAAGGAATAAATCTTACTGGAGCTGGTTGGCTAGCTGCAGCAAAGGAGGGAAGGTAGGCTCCACCCCCTGCATACAATTTGAGAATTGTTCCTGCCTAATTAAGGGGCGGATCGCCTACCCAAAGTTACCAGTAACCTGTATTGGACAACAGAGAAATATTTTTAGACACATTGACATAAAGAGAGATCGCTTTTGGCTCATTACAGGTACATCAATGAACTCTCTCTTTGTGGATAGTATCAGAAAGCTCCTTGAAAGAAGCATTGAATACTGGAATTCCCAGTCTCAAACAGTTTGCTTCGCTATGGAATATGATCAACGGAGAGTTATTTATTAATATGGAGATCTACAGGTCTAAGACCAACTGAAGTTTACACTATCATAAGCCTGCTAATAGAAATACATTTTTGGCTGCCTCAAGTTAAGAGTCATTACAATTCGAATAGGACACAGGGAGAACAGCAGCTGCAGTTAATGGTGGAGAGATTTTTTGAGAGGTTTTATAAAAAGAAATGTTTCCTTAAATAAAGCCAAGGAACATTTAGGATGTGGTAAAGTAGACAATACCATGAATAGGGTATTTTCCTCTACCAAATTCACACTGTCAGTTTAACATGTCAAGAGAGACATGTTGGAATTTCCAGTTGTGAAAGCTGGTGGGGTAGTACCATTTAGGTTTCCAAGGTCTCAGCATGATTATGCTACTATGCCTCTATCTATGGTGTAGGAGGGCCCCTGTACAAGTACTTTCCTGTTTTTTTGGTGGGGCTGGAGGTGATTTGCCTCTATCTGGGCCCTGGGACAGGAGGCCCTGTTGTCGTACTAGTGTGTACTATTGGGATCACTCTCCCATTACCGCCAGGGATGGGTAGAGGAATGTTGGTCTTTGGGCTGAGTGGCATGCATCTCTATAGCTGGCACTGTGGTCCCCCTCACATTTCCCAGTCCTTGAAGTTGCGGTACAGTTTCACCCTACTTATAGTGTTGGTAGTCCTCTTTTCATGTTGGGGCCTTGTCAGATATCTCAAGAGGTTGTCCCACTGTGAGAAAAAGAGTTGAGTGGTCCCACTCACGGTATCGGGCAGTAACTGTCTGCCTCCACCTTGGTTACTTTCTAGTATGATGGGAGTATACTCTCTTTTGTGTCCCGGACCATCAATTTTATGTGGCTCTCCCACCGGCTTGGATGTGGTAGCAAAATGTTCTCTTGGGAGGGTCTAACAAGGAACCACTGCTTCTGTCCATATATGGATGGAGAGCCAACTGTGTTCGCGTTTTTTGTAAATCTGTACACAGAGGTTCCATGGTCTTCTCCTACATTCATATTCCTCATGGCAATGGGGTAATAGCACCCCTTCCCTGCCAGATAAGGATATGATCTATGTTTCTCTCACATTAGTTTGTGCATATAGCAACTTGGTATGTTATTATTATTTATATTTTTTACGTGTCAATTTGTGGGTTGTTTATCTTGTTTATCTGTATTTTGGCTACCTTTTCCATTGCATGAGCTGCACCTGTAATTTTCACTGCAGGGTGCATAACAAAGGATGAAACCGGACGTCACAGGGGAGTTCATTGGTGGCAACTTACAGTTTCAGCTAAGAATACATGTGCCCACTCCCACTTGGGAAATTGTCTCTCTTATGTCTTGGCATCATTTTAAGGTCACCTCGAACATTGTTCTGTCAATCTTGATAAAAGCTCTGATTTTGTAGACAAAATGTCAATTTGTATTGCAGTATAATCAACACCAGAACACTGAAAAAACTCCTGTGAGTGTTCCGCTTCTTCCTATAATCTCAATTATAAAAGTGAATGCCTGATTAAATTATTTAGAAGAGATAGGTATGAGTAAATAAGCAAATAAATTCCCTTTTCAGTCTCTGCCTCCTGCTCATACATTTCATCACATACTGCCCACAAGCCAGATCTTTTCTAACTAATTACAACTTTAAATACCGTTCCAACAGCCAGAGATTATATATGTGCTGACACAAGGATTCACTTATCTCAAGAGGAAAACACTTAACATTCATGGGTTCCTTTGGCCTAAACTGCACAGGCCCCATTATGTAATAATCTATACGATGACTCTGCCAGCACTAAAATACACCTCTGTCTGCTGATACAAAAAGAAAAATATATGTATGTTGGTTGTTTGTTGTGATGGTGCAGGCTGCAGGATGAAAGATTGGAAACCACATTAACAGTCAATAAGAATTCAGCCTAAGATATATATAATCTAAATAACTCATGTGGTTTTAATCATTTTAAATTTCTTTTAACTATTTGGAATTAAGTGGGCAACTATACTGTGACTACATTTGTTTAACAGCAAAGTATTCTGGACCTTATGCACAAAATAAAAAAGCAATTCTGGAGCAACCGACTAGGTCTTAATGTGGGTGGTTCTTAATAATTATGAGTGAAACTGTATCAAGGGAAGGCAGGATTTGCTATGAAAAATGTCAAACCAGTACAGGGAGTGGGCAGAAAGGGGTGGGCTTACCAAGGAATTTAAAGAGGTAGTAACACTTAAATTGAAAACTTTTTATATAGTAGGTTCATCCTCTTGTGTAAAACAAGGGTACCCCCACTGCTCAGAGGTGTTGTATTCAATAGTCACAATAGCCCAAAGTTGAATTTTTATAGGTGCATTATCCGAGTGTCCTGAAATGTTAGTGTCGCTATTGCTATACCATCCTATGGAAGTTTATGGTCAACTGACCATAGGATGGTGTAGCAACAGTGCCACTCTACAATTTCAGGCCAGATACTGCATCGAATAAAAATTCACGTCGCCAATGCATTGCAAAACAATGCACTGGAGACCTAACATTCAAAGGGGAAAAACCTTATTTAAATGGGCAGTATTATTTGATTCCTACCATGCAGATGGTTTGCTCCAGAACTGATCAACTTTTTATTCCACTACTAGTTGAAGAGCCCGTTACCCGGGCCACAGTGCCACTGCCACCCCGTTGCAGGGCAGTCACGCGCAGTAGAGACTACCCACACCGTGGCTGATACAGATCTGGATGCTCCAAAGGAACGTCCAGCTCTGTATCAGCCGTGGCGTGGGCAGTCTCTACTGCTCATGACTGCAGCACGAGCAGCAGTGTCTACTGCGCATGACGCGGCATTACACACGTTTTAGCGAATTATTATATAGGATGACTGGGCAGTGGATGATTGGAGTTGAGGTCCTACACTAGCTAGAGAGCCTCACATTGCCAATCACAACTATAGAAAAGGTCAAACCATGGTCCTATACAACACTAAGCATTTTCATATAGTGAAACAATACTGACCTTTTATAGACTGCAACAGAGCTCAAATACAAAAAAAGGATAGGGACAATCTGAATTGCTGTATGAAGGACACAAAGAGCCACTCATTCCTACAGGTAAAGATCCCCATTAACTATAACACTCTCCAACAGTGAACTGGATTAACAGGAGAGGTCCCATTGCACTGCAGTCCTTGCTGACCTCTCCAGCACTCAACAGGGTTTTATAAAACGATTTGGGTAAATGCAAAACTAAATTACTCTGGGGCAATCCAGCTGCACAATAGGTGCTAAATAAATATTCTCATCAATTTATAATGGATTTTTAACCCCTGAATGAGGCGTGCCTCGAATGAATCACTTTGCAATTTGCAGGAGGGTTTAAAGTTACAGTTAACCCTTTTAGTGCCAGAGGGGTATTCAAGGCATTGAGTTGCACACACCCTGTCACGCTAAAGGTTAAATCAGTGGAAATTCAGGGAATATTTCTGTTCCCAACAGTGCAAATGGTTTGCCCTAGAATTGCTCCATTTTGCTTTTATACATCAGGCCTCTTGTTCAAAATATCCCCAGAAGATTGTAGCTATTGTATTTATCACGCATTTAAATATTTACTTTCTGAATTAAACAGGAGGGAATCTAACACCACCTTATTCTGAGCTCAATTCATTGACAAAGCCTGTGGCAGTGAAGGGATTAACCTACCAAGCAGGTGCTACATGGGTAGTGAGTGGGTAATCTCTCATGAGCTGTCCAATCAATAAAAACATAATCCAGCAAAGCCTCCTTATTAGAATGTGCTAGGATACACAAAAACAGACACTTTATTTTCCATTTGTATACACAAAAACCAAAGAATTTAATAACATGGCTCACTTAGGGCTAGATTCTATTGCAGGTGCTAATTGTTAACACCCGTTTTAGCAAACATTTTCCTATTGAAGTCTATGGGGAAAACCGGAGATAAACGCAGTGATAAAATTAGCACCTGTGATAGAATCTAGTCCCTAGTCTGTACACTTCTGTACCCGAGATTATTTGAACCATTAACCCCAATGTATAGTACTACGTACCGTTGCTCAATAGATAACCTCTGGAATCCGTCCTGGATAACATGTACATGGAAGTAGACTCTTCAAATGGACAGTCGTACCACCCCCAGACCACACAAAAAATGATTTAGTACTAAAGCACAAAGTATAGTACAACTTTTTTTTTTTAACCTTTCTAGTGCCAGAGGGGTACGCAATACATTGCGTGCCCCTCTGGCACTAGAAGGGTTAATATTTAAAATAATAGTCTGAGATACTTAACTGTGCACTAGTTTACGCAAATGAGCTAGTACTGACTAGCAGACAGGATGGAGAGCAATGTGGAATGTTATAGTATCTGGCAGGCATGTCTGACAGCACTGCCAGTCTGCATTTACTGACAAATGAATACATAGAAATAGCTAAAACTATTGTTTTAAAGGGCTACTTCACTAAATATGTATAAAAAAATATGTATTGTGGGGTTCATCCTCCTGAGTTAGACAATGGCACTCCCACTGTTAAGAGGTGTTGCATTTCTTAAGTGCAGTAAATGAATGGCCTGGAAATTTACATTGGTGCTGTTGCGACCACATCCTATGGACAGCTCCGTTTAATTCAGGTTTGAGCTACAATAAATTTGAATAAAACACTTTTCAGACAGAGGATTTTGTACACAAAACCACCTATTTATTACAAAGTGGCATCCACTTTAAGGACAGTTTTAAATTAAATAAAACATGTATGAAAACAGACACTAAAAAGATTGATTCATCATATATAACAAAAATTAGCATTTTCTTAGCCTGGTGCTTTTATCACAAACATGAATACACCACATGTTGCCCAAAAGAAATACAGATGTTTGAGTCTCACAGTTATTACCTGGATTTACAGGAGGGTAAACTCAAAATCCTAAAACTAAAAAAGACTGGCCATGTGTCCCTGACTTCCACTGAATCGCTCCGATAGCGCACAACGCTGACTTCAGGGAAGGGGGAGGGAGGGGGGAACTTTGCCTTTGGTTATCTCTCAAACCATAAAGGTCTGAGAGATGAACCTGGGGGCTATTACATTATTTTACAAATATGTACAATATGGGAGATAGTAATAATAAAGTATTACTATCCCTTTAAGGTTTTCACACTAGCAGTGTTGGAGGTTGCAACCCTCATCACAACCGCCAATGAATGACCACCACATGTAGGCGCTAGCCAGTAATATTCGCTGGTATTCACATGGACCAGCAATCAGATGCATCTCCCCCACATTCCAGTTGGCTGAGGAAAGTAGGAGAGAGGTGCAGGGAGATCCACAAGCAACAGAACGGTCACAGGGGCTTCACCAGTTCTGTTGTCATGTGAGAGAGGCCTAAAATGCTATTGCACTTATCTCTAGTTTGTTCAAGGAAGCACTTCTCCTTTAAAGGGGAACTACCACCCCGCAATAACTTTACATGTATTCAGTCTTCATCTGGCGACTAGCTGCTTAGTAGCGCTAGTCGCCAGAAATATTACCTGGTTCCAAAGCCAATTGGCTCCAAAAGGGACTGACTGCGCAGGCATCACTGTGACAAGATGTACGTGCTTCCTGCTCCTGTGAGCCTTGGAAAAACTGCAAAATCTTTGGAACCAGGTAATATTTCTGGCGACTAGCGCTACTAAGCAGCTAGTCGCCAGATGAAGACTGAATACATGTAAAGTTATTGCGGGGTGGTAGTTCCCCTTTAATAGAGAAACATAAAAAAATTAAAATCAACAATTTATTGCTGCTGATAATGAGGTATACATTTTAAGGAAATCTCAAGCTAGAAAAGGAAGACCTCTTGAAAGCAAGAGATGCACACAGGAGAATGGAAAGCAACATCAAAAGGCAAACTAAAAGAAAAGGCTTAGTTTTATGTCTCTGTCTCTTTTGACCCATAGTCTTAATGAGTGGCTATGAAAGATATAGCTTCATGAGATTTTTAATACCCAATAAAATCCACATAAATCCATAGCACAGCTAGGTCTGAAAAAAAGAAAAAAAAAAGCCAACAAGATATCTTTGATTGTGTGTGTTAACCTTCTCAGTACCCTCAAACTGTGCGGTCCAAGATGAGACCCACAGGCTAGATCAAGAACAGGCCTCCATCAGTCCTCCCACACCCAACAGCTTGACAGCATAGCTCTAGAAAAGGTTTCCCTAGAATGTGATTAATGTACTATCATAAAATAAAAGGAGGAAAATAAAATACAGGTTTTGGTACATCTAGATTTGCAGGTTAGACCACTTTCATGGCCTCTCTTCTACAGGCTTTTTAGATCTAAAAGGGAGAGTATATAACAAAATAGATCTCCTGTCTTCACTGTTGTAAGCGTAACACTTTGTGCTATGTTTAATAACTTACTTTTCTGTAGTTTTAAAGATATTCAGTGTAAAAAGATCCCCCTCCCGCCCCTTCTGACTGCGTCATGCTACATCTAAGCGTGGTCTGGATGGAGAGCAGCAAAGGACAAACTTCAGTAAGTAAAGGAAAATCCTGCCATCCTTGGTCAAAGTGGGACAGGGTTTTCCTTATACTTACTGACTTAAAGGGATAGTAATGTCAGAAAAAAGTATGAACTATATGGTAGATACAATTAAAAGAAAGTACTTGCGCTTATTTGTATCTCTCAAATTGTTATGGTTTGAGAGATATAGGAAAATAAAGTTCTCCACTCCCTCCCCTTTCTGCTTGACGAGCTGTAAAGCGGTCAGAAGCAGATTCTGGTCGCTTGACCAGACGCGGCTCGTCAGCAGCACCGATAAAATGATATCTAAAGATAAATACTTAGTCGGAATGGTCTATAATGTGGGCTTGCAAACCAGGTACACGTTGATTTATTTTTATGTATCACTATGTCGGCGCTACTGAAGAGCCGCCGTCTGATCCAGGAACCAGAATCTGCTTCTGACAGCTTTACAGCTCGTCAAGCAGAAAGGGGAGGGAGCGGAGAACTTTATTTTCCTATATCTCTTAAAGCATAATGGTTTGGGAAATACAATTAAAAGAGAGCACTTGCACTTATTCGTATCTTTCATATAGGTCATACTTTTTTTCTGATATTACTATCCATTTAAAGGGTTAGTAATGTCTAACATTTACTAACCCTAATATTGAAGGTATTAAAAAGATAATATTAATGTGCCAAGTCGTATCTCTCAAACCTTTACTGTTTCAGAGAGATAAGCGCTGAAAGTCTCCCCCTCCCTCCCCTTTTCCAGACGTCAGCATGAAGCTGAAGTCAGGAGATCCCGGCCCCACACCAGCCGGCGGCTCTTCAGCAGAGCTAAATGAGCGCTATCAAAGAACAAATACATCAGTGGAATGGTCTGCAATGATGCAGTTATGTTGAGATGATGGTAGTGGGATGGAATTTACTTTAAAGGGACACTATCACCCAAAAACTTATATAATTTTTAAAGATCTTTCAAAACACCTGTATGCTGTCCCAGACTGGGGAACTCTTACTCTGTGTCAGTCTCAAGAAAATGGTCGTTTAGAAAACTAGTTTTTAAATTCTTTAGTTTCACAGATTATACTAATTAAGTCAGTCCTACATTACTTCTCTTACTCACCGACACTGCACATCAATGCATTGCCCACCTCCCCTAGCAGTGAAGTGCATACAAGGCATGCATGCTTAATTAGCATCATCTATAAATCTAAACACTGTAAAACTAGTTTTCTAAACAAGAACTGGCTAATAAAACACACAGGTGATTTTAAAATCTATTTTGGAATGAAACCTGTTTAAGGCCATATCGTATATTTAAAATAAGGGAACATATAATTCAATATAAAGCTATTTAACTCTTTGAGTGCCAGAGTGTTTTGAATATCACTCTGGTACTCAAAATGTTTTAGAAGTATTGCCTAATTATGAAAGGAGGTCTCAGCACATTGGATTGCAAAGCAATGCATTGATGACATCTTCAGCAACCAAAGGGTTACAGAAAAAAAAACACTTGAATGTGAAAAAACAAAAACAAAACAGTTACTGTTTTATTGAATGGGAATCTTAGAGACTTCTGTATACAAAGCCATCTGTCACTGCACACTATCAATTTATTGGGACCTCCCAGAATGCAGAGTTCTTACCATCTCTCTTGTATTTCACATATGGTAACCCATGTTGGACCAACATACCTGGGAATGTTGCTTCTAGAATCCCCACTCATGTGGTGTCAGTGGGAGGATATAAATGACGTGATCTATGTTGAAAGGTGTGGTACTTAAAGGGTCAGTAATGCCCCCCCAAAAATATTTAGACTTGGGTAGATATTGAAAAATTGAACTATGTGCCACAAACCCTATCTCTCAGGGTATATAGGTATTCAAAGTTCCCCCCTCCCACCCCTTCTCCTGACATCAACGTCTAGCTGACAGCAGGAGATCACGGTCCCAGGACCAGCAGGTGGCTCTGCAGCAGAGCAGAAATTGAGGTACTTAAAAAGAATTCATTCATTGGAAAGGTCTACAAAATGTGCTTGAAAACCAGGCACACTTTGTAGATCTTTCCAATAAATGCGTTCTTTATAGATAACGATATCTCGGCTCTGCTGCAGAGCCTCCTCAAGTCGTATGACTCGATTCTCCTGCTGTCAGCTTTACAGCCGACATCAGGAGAAGGGAGGGAGGGGGGAACTTTGAATCCATATCTCTCTCAAACTATAGCGGTTTGAGAGATTCGGTTTGTTGCAAATAGTTTATTTTTTCAATATCTACCTAAATCTAAATATTTTTTATGGGACATTACTGTCCCTTTAACAGGCTGTCTAATAAAGTGGGAGGGAAGTGAGTGGGCAGAATGGGGATGAGAAGGGGGAGAAGAAGTGGAAGGAGCAGGCTGAGAAGGAGCAGAAGTGGGCAATTTCATAAGAAACTTCCCACAACCAGAGAATCAGTCTCTTTACCCAGAGACCAGGTAATTCACTGCAAAAAACAGAGCTTTCTGGGGAAACCCAGTGAATTCCCAGCTATGTGTAACAACTACCACAAAAAGGTCTTTCAAGGAAAAGTCAGCGAGGCAGGTGAATTATAGAAATGTGGAGCAAACTACCTGCTCCATAGGGAACAAACAAAAATTCACATTCATTTAAATCTGTCTTTTAACCATGTGAATGCCAGGAAAAGCCATCCCTAGCATGCATGGAGTTAACCCTTTGAATACCAGAGGAGTACACAACACATTGCAAAGCAATGTGTTGTGCATCCCTCTGGCATTTAAAGCGTTAAAAGAGACATTTGACTCAAAGGGAATTTGTATTTGTTCTCTTTTGGAGCAGTTGGTTTACAATAGAATTGTTCCACTTTTAGTACAGAGTATCGTTGGCTCTCCAGTGCTGGAGACTACAGATCCCATTGAATGAAGTTATAGTAGGGTGACCACACGTCCCAGAATGCCCGGGACTGTCCCTTATTGTAGGTCTGTGTCCCGCATCCCAGGTCACCCCCCCCCCCAGGGACAACAAAGAGTCCCGGAATGGAGCAACAAAGCAGGCACCCACAGCCAACATACATAGAGCAGCACGCACCAGTCAAGCCAGTCAATTAAATGTATTTGCTATATGGTCCTCATTGGCTGGCTCAGCCAGTCAATGAGGACCATATAGCAAATACATTTCATTGGCTGGCTGGACTAGCACATGAGAGACAGCTGTGATGGCGCAAGTATGCTGGCGCTGTGAGTCTCGCAGCCGAGGCTCCCGCCAGCGTAGACCATATTTCTGAGGCGGATACAGAGTAAGTTCCCACTGTGAACTCTTACTCTGTGTCAGCCTCAAGAAGATGGTCAGTGCCGGAACCTCAGCCACAGGACTCACTTAGTGTGACCACATGACCAGGAATGGCAGATTGCAAATGTGGTCACCGTGAGTTATAGTGTCCAACAGCTGAAAAGCCTACACATACCTTAGTATATCATTCTCTGTGTCACTCAACTTTCCATATTAAATAAAAATAATCATCATCATTCAGAATGATCTAATAATATAATGGAGACAATACACTAGAATATTTACTAATAATGTCAGGAGATATAAAAAAAATTTAGATTTTTTTTCTTGATGGGGTTTTTCTATACTGTTCTTTTTCTCCAAGGCCATCAGTTAAACCTTTTGAGATGAAATTTCACTCGGAGGTGTACTAAGCATAAAATAGTTTTTGAAGCACAGTGCACATAAACTAATTGCAAATAGCTCTGTTGGGTAACATTGGAGTGTAAGCTGAAACTCACTGCAGTCTTTCTGTGCATCTAAATTACATCAGTTGACACTGGTGATGTTCCATGGAAATCATGGTTAGTGCAACGACATTCATCAGTTCCCCACGGCCAAAATGCCTTTTCTGCTTCTGAAACCTTAATTCACAGGAACAGATTCCAGGACTGACAGGTGATTTGAATTGTCTGTTAATTCTATAGGCAGTAGATTAATCTCTGAGAGCCCCCCACGGGGATATTCAGGCTTCAGAGAATACAAACTGCAACTCTCCTCTAACAGCACAGAGAAAACTAAATTGAACATTCTTTAGTAGAACAAAAGCGAACCATGGAGGAAGGCAGATTCCTTCATTTGGAGGCAACCCTATTCCCTGACTGCCTTGGCAGGGGGGAGCTGGGATATAACAGAGGTGACAATATCTCAGAGGCCTATAAATCCACTGGTTCATTCCAGTATAATTATTCTATCAGACTCTAAAGAGAAACCAATTAGAAATGGGAAGGTGTTTCCAGGACGCTTAGGATATGAAACCAAAAGACACAGAGATTAGCATGGCAAACCAATTTTTCTAAAAATCTACATAACAGGACCAACATCTTGAGTCCTCCCAGCTACTAAGGTTTTCAGTAGGACCTTGGTGATCGTTTAAAAAAATGGCTCAAAGATTTTTCATGACACACTTCATTGACGGTTCACAGAAATATAAAAGGACCATGTAGAATGACAGTTGACAAGTGTCAGTTAAGTGGATGACAAAGGCAAAGACAGCAGGATCCAAGACATAATTTGTTGAATACAAAACTGTGACAGTGTGGTAAAATATGACATTCTATGACATGATGTAACCCCTAGGAGGAAAATAATATATTCCACTGATTTAAATGGCAATTTTAAGCCCATTAAATTGAGAAGGGTCTCCAACCCAGGGATGTTGTGGATATCTTAACAATTCAGGGGGTTATAAGCCCATTTAAATCAATTGAATCTTTTATTTGTCCCCTATGGTGCAGTTGGTTTGCCCCCGAATTTTTCAAGTTTTCAGTGCATCAGTTTTTAATACTTCAGAAAATTGGTTACTTTATGTTTTTTGAAAAACTATCTATATACCATTTTCTATACTGAAAAAAGATTTTCTTAGATTTATAGAGAATGTCCACAGAGGCATGCAGCATAGGTACTTCCTCTCTCAGCTTTGCATTATCTCCCTCACTAAGTGAATCTTGGCTCTTTCAGTGCTAAGGGGAGGTGATCAATACCCTAGCACTGTATGGGTAAAGGGTCAAGGAGTGTAAGGCTAAGAAAGGATATGCTGAAATGGCATGATTTGATGAGCTTTATCTATACATCAAATACTAGTTTTCCGAGTAAAAATTGCTAATACAACATACGTAAAATGTTTCCAGATTCACCAAAGTTGGTTTTAAGAGGAAGTAGCTGCATTTCATGCCCTAATTAGCATGATCTAAAAGTCAAAAACTAAATAAAAAAGTAATAGTTTTAAGTTACATCGTCCCTTTAAGATCCCGTCTTATGCTGAAGTAGTGAGGAGTTACACATACTACATCATGCAACATATTCTTTGCAATGTGTTCTGTCCATCTATTTCAAATCAGTCTTCCCATAGAGGGTGGGTTTGAGGAATTAGGTGTAAAAAAGCACAGCAAAGAAATAGTGCAGCTACAACGGAGTGTTGTTGAAGCACCAACTCCAGCAGGGAAGAGCTTAAGCTTTAGACAAGAATTGCTCTGACATCCTCACATCTCCTGCAGTTAAGTCTCTTTCATTCTCATGAAGCAAGAAGATGGAGATACAGACTAATAACCACATGAATCACAAGCTCTCCACAGGCTGACATGCACCTGTGAGTTAGTTATATGAAACAAGTTACATAGATCAGAGTTTCTCAGTTCTGTTCATCAAGCAGCCCAAATAGAGTAGTTTGCAAGAATACCGTAATTCAAAGGTTGGGAAATCTGGGGCCCTCCAGCAGTTGAGGACTACCATTCCCATCATCACTGATCAGCAGTTGTGTGTCTACCTGTCTGTGTGTGTGTGTGTGTCTGTCTGTCTGGGCTTCTATGAAGGATGAGAGCTCTGTAGGGTCACTGCTGTCTACTGTAAACAAGCACAATATGTAGTCTCTGGATCATTTCATTCCAGCTGTTTTCCATTGAGTCAACCACATTTTTTTTTGGACTTGCATGCGGATGTGCAAAACCATATAAAGAAAATAATGGCCTTCTGGAAAAGCCAACTGTAGTATAGGGAAAAAAAATACAAATTCCCAATTTTTTTGTTGGGGGGCAATTATGTTTGTAAGTCTGCAGCCCCAGGCTTTTTACTTAGTCTGCCCCCATTGGAGGAGCAGAATACGTAAAAAGCCTGGGGCTGCACCATATAGTGGCAAAATGTCTCCTATCAGCCATATGTGGGATCAGAAAACCCACCCCCTTTGACTGGAATGTACCACAGAGGTCTATGGCTCTTAGCAAACTTTGCACAGTCTTCATAGACCCTCAGTGCTGGGACTTCAAGCCCAGTTCAGAGGCTCTATGGAGACAGCATTGTGCAGGACAGGTAAATGAATGGAGAGACTTCAGTCTTGTTGTTCAAGTCTCTTCCCATGGGAACATAGAAAGAGCATTGGGGTCTCTTTCCATACTCCCACTCTGTTCCCCCATAGGTCAACCAGGGCTCAAAGAGTCACCCAGCTTCATCGGCAAGTCTAATCTCACGGGAGCAGATCTGCTGACAGACCATGATCCTGGAGATAATTGCCCTCTGAATGACAATTATCAGACCAACTGAACTGAGATGTTACAAATATCAGTTCTTTCATGCGACTAAGGGAGCCGTGAAGGTCTCTTGCAGATCCCAGTTCTGCTCCCTGTTGGTACTTTGGGGCTCACAATGCAGCCCTGGCTTTATTGGCAAGTATGCTGCCAGGTAAACAGATCTACCAACAGGGTATTATCCCAGGGATGAAAAAATCCCAGGAAACAAGAATCATAGTTTTTAGAGTATTTAAGGTGGAATGCAAGAAATGTTCGCATTCTCTATTTCCAGTGTACGTTTGATGGGAAAATGATTGGCATCAAAACGTTACTGAATTGTGAATGGTTCTTCAGAATTGGTGAATGTTTGCGATTAGTTTTGCAAAGGTGTCTCCAAAAGCAGGTATGGCTAAAATGTCTGCTGTTTTGTGGGAGGATGAGTGATTGTGTCCAATTCAGAAAAGCAATTAGCACACATTTTCATATGTCATTGATTTAGGCACATTTGCTAACTTTGCCATTAGTTTACAAGCATGTGCTAGCATGTGCTCAGCATCAACAAGTTTGTATTTTTCTTGCATCAGAACATGAGCAATCGCAAACAGCACATATATACAGCACATATATTTAAGTCTTTAAAAAAAAAAAAATTAGTGAATGCTCCACTTTCTTGCATTTCGTCCATAATCCTTTAAAGGGATAGTAATGTTTCCAATTAATCTTCATAGTATATGGGCCACGGAGAGTGTAATTTCAGTACTGTCAGAGTTGTAGTTCAAGAGTAATTGAATGATAAAGTATCCCACTCCCGCCCCTTTTACCTAGGGTAAGCCACCTCCCCTCAGATGTGGAATCTGGCCTTTAGACCAGACAGGTCACAGCAAGGGACAATCTTCTTACTGTGAGAACAATACTAATTAAAGACTGTCACTCTCTGCAAGCCAACTGGACACCACCTTTCTGTTCCGATGTGAGCAGTGTTACATCAGTAACAGGGGGGAGGGGGGGGGACTTTATCATTCAATTACCTTTGAACTACAACTCTGACAGTATTGAAATAACACCCACCATGGCCAAATACTATGATGATTAATTAGAGCTGCTTTTATTTTGAAACATTACTATCCGTTTAAGTGCCAGAGGGGTATCAACGCATTGCTTTGTAATGGACTGGATACCACTCTGGCATGCAAAGGGTTAATATCCACGTCTGTGTAGATACACTCCATCTCCACTCCTAAAAAAAATTGTCTGGCTCCATATCTCTTTATGTATTTGGCAACCGCTGCACTATCCACTTGATCATTATCTTTAACCCTTGAAATGTTCTAGGCTAGTAGGTTATGCAATAAAATGAACCAACATGACAAACATTCTCTAATGTGAACATTTACTGTATGTGTGTTTGATCACAAGAAATTAATAATTGTATTTTCCCCTCAGAAAAAGGAAGGAAAGGGGGGGGGGGGAGGGGGATAAATCATGAGCATCTTGAAAATTGTTTAGATTATTTTCTGTAAGAACTCATCTTCAAAGGAAATCCATTATAGCCATCATCAGAATGGATTGTTAGTCTGCCCTTTTCAACTACTGCAGAAAATGAAAAGATTAACACCAATGTATTTTTAATGGATTTACCTCTGACCTTGAATCTATGACCTGTTACCCACCATAAACTATGTCGCTCATCTAAACATGCAGGAACCGAACCAAAAACGTATATGGATCAACTCCTTATTTCTACTTCAAAGGTTTCAATAGGTAGAGCATAAGGTTATTTGCAATGAACTTAATGAGGTGACAACTAGCTTGCTGCTCTGTCCTTGCCAGTTTCTTCCTTTCTATACAGGATGGTAAATGAACACTTCTGTAATCATCTGGAAGCCTTCTAAACAGAGCCTCCTCTGAAATCAGGATCCTATTATGCCATTACTACTCTTTGAAGACCCTATGCCAAACTCCTCGTAATTAGAACACAGCTAATCTAATTTAGGAGTTTCCTGCTCATGTCCTGTTCAGCAAAAAGGTTATTCTGAAAATGATTATGGAGTAAAGCAGTTATCTGAAAGCAGTAAAATGCTACAAAGAGTGTAATGGAAAGCATATAGATGGAAAGTTTAACCCCAACGTCTGTGGTGAAAATTCAATGTAGCATGCCCAAATCAACACAAACATAGAAGAATTTGCTCCCTTTTTAAAAGTTTTTTTTAGTCTCTAGATATAAAACGGTTTGAAATCTCAAGGTTTAAAACAACTTTTTAATGTTTTAGAGACCCTATACTAAGGGGTAAACAAACATCATACCTCCCAACATTTTAAAACACTTGTGTTTTAGGGGGTGTTACTGGGGGTGGCTGGTGGGCAGGGCATTACCAAGAATTTATAGGTGATTACATGAGCTACTGACCCATCTGTGCGTAACTTAATAAATGATCTACAGCAACATCAAAAGTATTTTATTTACACAGACTATTTTATAAACACATATTACTTTAATGCTTTTTTTGTTTTGTTTTTTAAAGTGAGTTTTATGGCTATGGAGCAATGTGATGCACATCACACAGTCTGATCGCCTAAAAAGAGGGATACTAGGATGGGAAAGAGGGACATAGGGATTTGGGTCTGAAAGAGGGACTGTCCCTCCTAAAGGGAAACACTTTGGAGGTATGAAACATGTTGCCCGTGTGATGTAGGCAGTTTAAAAGTAGCAGGGCTGAATTTAAATCCCAAAAGTAATAGACAGCTTTAGCACTGCCCATGCCATACCCCCTACCCATCCCACAACTACGCAGACCTCCAGATTTACCAGTGTGTGTGTGTGGTATAGAAAATACCCTTAGCCTCCACCACCAAAAACCTCTTCGGTAAGCAGATCAGATAAACAAACTGGCTACAATAATAGGAGTTGGTGTGTCAGGCACTATAGACATGCCTAAAACAGATTAGGACCTCACATGGTTAATGCAAGTCCCTCAAGCTGTACCAAGCTATAATGTCTAACATCCCCTGCCAAGCAATGGCTTGTAGGGAATGATGAGATTGTAGATAAAGCAACTTATAAGGCATCACTCCATTCTTAGACGGTTTTCTATTCTGCCTATGGAAAACTCAGGCCTTTGAGACTAGCCAGTGTGGTGATAAATGTAATTTATTTATTGGGTTTCAGCATGTTCCACAGATCTGTACAATTAAGTGACTAGTAAAGACAGTAATACTAGCAACTTATGACAGACAAGACACAAGTAATAGTATGGAAGATATGCATTACTCTCTCTGCCGATCCCTCTAATATTGAAGTTTGACTTTTAGGCTTTTTATTGCATATCAAGGTTCTCCACTGCCAACCAAAGTGGTTATAAACCTTCACTGAATGTCAGCACAATTACCTTTCATTAAAATAAATACTCATCCTTTGTCAGAGTCAACTATCAGACCACTTGCTTCAGAGGATGTCCATAGTTGAATTGTTCTCTACAGAACTCATATATGCTATGAGCATTTATTTCTATTTTATTCTATTAGACAGACATACTAAATCAGTAATTTACAACACAATTCATCCCACAGGTCACATAAATGACCCCTAAGTCCACCAAAGGGCCATACATTATGCTTATATTTTTGTAAACTGCTAAAAACTCTCAATAAGGGTTGTAAAACACTATTAACCTTTTGGATGTAAAAAGGTCTACAACAAATCACAATGCATGGCAGAACTCCCTGCCACCCAAGGGATTAAAGTGGAACAGTTCTAATGTTAATAAGGAATTATAAATTTAGAACAAATGGCAACTTTATTTTACATGTGTATGTATTCTCCTGAGTGCTACAAGGCTCACTGCTTTGGTATATTTTGGAAGTGCATCCAGTTGAACCCAAGAAGAGCCTGGAAAATGGAGAGACTTTATCCCCTCAACCCCAGGATGCTATACGTATGGTACAGAAGGCAAGTTTAGGGGGAGTTTTCAAGGGTACAGTTTCCCTTTAAGGAAAGTATGCTCTGAGATAAAAAGGGAGAAGGGATGGGTTGTATTGTGGGGGGGTTAAAAATAGGCTTTGTTAGATGTGTAAAGCAGAAATTATTTCCTAACACATCAGGGAACAGACAGGGGGACACTACAGAAGCTTCTGAGGGCCACGTGGGGAATCTGATACACACCACTGTTTATATGTTGAGGTTCCTTTAGGCTTTAATTAGTATTGATGCAACATGCTGGTAGATCATAATTCTTGCTACATGCAAGAATTCAGTTCCAAAAGGAGTCCAATAAATTATTGCTAAAGGATGTGTCTTCTCTAAATATACACTTTCTTGTGGCAAGCTCTGGTTTATCCTGATTGCATCCTCTACACTGTACTGTTAAATGCACCTTTCCCTTCAATTACATGAATTAAAGTATCTGAATCTCAGCACCCAGCAGTGGTTAGGCAGAGAGTAGAAATGTTCGCTAACAGATATTGTTTTTTACGATCTATCCTGGAAGCATTCCGATGGATTTATGCCCTTTGCATTTTGAAACTAATGGCTTTATATTTACGATCTGAAAGGGAAGAGATGGAGGCAGACAGCCATGGAGCTGGGCCCATGTTTTCCTGCACCTCTCTCTCCAGCTTGGATAGAAGGTCTCCAGGAAGACATAAAAGCAATCCTATTTTGTCAATTATTTTAATGCACACCCAAGGAATACATAAAATATTTACTGGGGATTTTTTTCTCTCAAATAAAAAAAAAATTTGAAGAGGAAGCAAATGGAATGCTGATATTTACAATGGGCACATATGCTACTCCAAAGTTATGTAACACAATTTATACTGCAAACCAATTTACAGAAAACTAAAATATTCTTGGCATCTTCAAAAATTCTACTCTAACAAGTATGTGACCTACATAATAAAAATGAATAGTCATTAATACTATTTAGGAACAAATACGGGATATATGCTAATACACAATCTAAAAACAAAAAATAAACCAATAACCATACCTGGTAACGCTGGCATTTTGAGCCCCTGGAGAGGGTTCTTTTGGTGTGATTGGGAAATATAAATGACGTGATTTGCGTCACAAATGGGGTGAATCTTAGTCACAGATAGGATGGGCTTAATAGCCGTGTCATAAAGTGGACGTGAAGTGGGAGGATTGGGTGGGAATGAGGAGAAGTGGGCAGAGTTTTAGAAGAAACTCCCACCACAGGAGAATTGGCCCCTATTCCCGGAAAGCTAGTAATTAACTGCAAAAACCAGAGTCTCTGGAGCATATCCGGAGAGTTCCCATGTAGGCCAAGTGGTTTTTATCCATAGCACCTTGATGCAACCGCTTAGGGTGCCATGTTTCTCTATATAAACCAGACAGAATTTCCAGGTCGCAGGTCAGAGTTTTAGGAGTCATTTGATTGACACATATGGATGAATATGAAATACCCTGCAAACTTAAGAGCCTGAATGGAAATTTTAGGTTCCCAGGATCTTTCCATTGAATATAGACATTGATAAAAATGGGAATGTTGAGTTTCAAATGCATATATATAGGGAGAATACACTCGTTTTTGTCATGTGAATTGAGGCTGTCTGTCTGTAAGCTGGAGCGGTCTCATTGGCTAGATATTGATCTCTGCCAATGAGAGTGCTCCAGCTTACAGGCAGAAAGCCTCCATCATTGGAGGACCCTGGATAGAGGAAGGGAAGCAGAGGCAGAGTGACAGACTGCGGTTACAGAGCAGGTAACTGCAGTCTATGCAAAAGTAGGTGCAGGGCAGCATTTATGCCTTCATTTCGACCAACTAGAGCTTTAAAAAGAAATTAATAAACTTTTACACATATACACTATATAATGTAACCATTCAGGCTAACTTGTATAGGGGGGATAAATCCCTTTTAATAAGCAGACATTACTACCCCCTTTAATGTATTTGTGACCACTCTAGCATTAGAATACATCTGCCTATTACTTCTACTGAGCGAGATTAGTTCAACTTTGCAGTGTGTTGGAGCACCCTCTAGCATGCAAAGGGTTAAACAACTTATGATTTAATTATCTTAAATGTACATAAACCCAAACAAAAATAACAGTGTAGCATCATTTTGGGTTATGGCCACAGAGATGAAGACAAAAAGTGCTGACTTTCTGTTTATAAATACTATCTCAAGCACTACTGGATAGAACATTCCTGCTTTTTATTATCTGAGAGCGGATTTAAAGAACATTCTCCATTCTAATGTCTCTACTGTGATTAGTGGAATTTTACATTAGATAAGCAGCAGTGCTACAGTAATGAATTCATCATGTAGATTGCACTCATTAGTGAACACTTCTCCTTGTGGGCGAAGTTTCCTTTGATGTTTTGGGTAAAATTCACAAGTCGGTAATGCAATGTTTCAACATAGGTAATAATATTTCAAGGAACTTTATCTTATATTAAATAGACTACTTTGACAGTACTGCATACTCAAAATGATAAGATCTAAGGCTGACTTTACAGGAGTGATACCAGTGAGGCAATGCTGCATTTGATCCATTGCTGGTGATGAAAGGTAACATGCTGGGCCTATGGTGCAATTCAGGTACGCAGCAACACTGCAGGAAGTAAGGTCAGCCAGACCTTTCACATAAGTGGAGATGAAAGTTATAATGCTAATCATAACCTCCAATGGATTGCTGATCCACGTGAAACCAGCCAGTAATATTGGTAGACATGCCCCTCCTGTGTACTGATCAGAAGTGAAACGTAGATGAGAGGTGAGGGAACTGATACAGGCAGTACAATTGCCACAAGAGGCTACAACCGTTTTGCCAGCCGTGTAAAAGATCCCCAAGTTTGCCTTTCCATATACCTATTTGTTCTCTGTCCATCAAGGCCCAAATTCCCATTAGGTATTGTAGGCAACCTTCAATGACAGCAAATATTTGAGGGTGATGGGCAACAGCATAATGTCAAGTGGTGAGTGTAGCAACTGTTCCTGTATCAGATAACTGTTCCAGGTTTATGATTTTCCACTTAAATTAGTAGTTTATATACTGCTGTAATATATTTTAGTGGAAAATCAGCTTCATAATACCCCTCTGATAAAAAAAAAAAAAAAAAAAAAAAAAAGACGACTCCCCCACCATACCAGGTGTTACAACATATTGTCCAGATGCTCTTGGAAGTTTTTGTCCAACAACAGCTGGAGAGACACATGTTGCTCACATTTGCTCTATACTCCACATTATGTTCAAAAGAACAGTGAAGAAACTCTGGGGCACAATAGCTGTGAAGTAAAAAATTATACAACAATTCTCAATGAATTAAATGGAGGCTTTTAACCCTTTGAAGGTCAGAAAGGTATCCAGTGCACTGGAATCCCCCTCTAGGATTCAAAGATTTCACCCTTTGAGAGCAAGAGGGGTACGCAAAGCATTGCAATGCAATGTGTTGTGTACCCCTGTGGCACACAAAGGGTTAAGAACCCCAATTAAATAAATAGAAATTCGGGGAATTTTTATTTCTCCCCCCCAAATTACTTCACTTGACTCTTGAACGGCTCTTTGGCCTATGTTTTGCGAAACAATGCTTTTGGAGTGCTATTTAACATTACAAGGGTTAAAAGACCCATTTAACTCTTATGCTACTTATTGCGCAGTTAGTTGGCTCCTTTATGGCTTTCTGCCTGTGGACCAAACAGGGTTATATTTTTCCTCTCTTCAACAAATAAACTTAAAAGTAAGTCGCCTTCTTCATTTTAGGCAGCAATTTCCTGAGTCCATGTTTAGATATATTACAGTTTTTGTGATTGGAAACAGAGCAAAGTCAGTCAGACTGGGGATCTGGGGACAAGAGTTGGCCACCACTTTACACAGTATCTTCCTTCTCGTCCCATTGCCTGGGGCCCTCATACCAGGGCGTCTGCTGATAATCAGGTAGCAGCTTGGATTCCCAGGCGCCAGACATGGATTCTTATCTCCTTGTCAAGAGGAATGTTGAATCAGAGCAAGAAGCACAACATTTAGAGAGGAGGAACGCACAATAAACAAAGAGAAATGGCAAGGCACCACAGAGGGGGAGGAAAGGCAAGGAAGAGTAGGAGACAGAAGTCCAAGTTTCCCTTTGGAACACAAGGTTAAAATGATGTTGAACTGAAATGACTGGCTTGAGATCCAGCAGTGGCTTAAAGGGATAGTAATACTTTAATATTACTAATCCCCATAGTGTAGCTATTTAAGAAAGAATTCAATTGCCCCCAGTGTAATCTCTCAAACCTTTATGGTTTGAGAGATAACCAAAGGCAAAGTTCCCCCTTCCCTGAAGTCATCGTTGTACTAACTGCAGGGATATCCGGTCTTATTTTCATCAGGCGGCTCTGCAGCTGAGCTGAGATCGAGTTAGTGAAAAATAATTATTTCACTGAAATGGTCTTCTACGTGTGTTTGCAAACCAAGCACACGTAGAAGACGGTTTCAGTTAAATAATTCTTTTTTTACTAATGAGATCTCGGCTCTGCTGCAGAGCCACCTGTTGAAAATAAGACCGGATATCTCTGCAGTCAGTACAATGCTGACTTCAGGGAAGGGGGGAACTTTGCTTACAGTTTTCTCTCAAACCATAAAGGTTTGAGAGATGAACCTGGGGCAATGGAATTCTTCTTGAAATAGCTACAATATGGGGATTAGTAATATTAAAGGAGCAGTAAAGTTTTTTTTATGAAAACACATATTTTACAGAGCATTTCCTGCCTGAATAAAACAAGGTCACTCCCATCGCTGTCAGAGGTTTTATTCAGAATTTATAACAGTTTAAATAATCATGAAGTGAATTCACTGTGTTTACTTCCTGGAAGTTCAAACTGACAGGAAGTGACAGGCAGTTTCTATTACATTCTATGGAGAACTGTATGTCACTGACTTTTCTGACTTTCCTCTCTATTAGAATCTGACAGGAAAACTAATTAGAATTTGATCACTAGAGGGCACTGCTAATGTAAAACACATGGGTTTAAACTGTAATAACTCTGGAAATATAACTCTCAGCAGTGGGAGTGCCCTTATTTTACTCAATAGGAAAATCCCTACAATACATATTTTTTTCATAAAGAAAGTTTACTGCTCCTTTAAAGTATTACAATCCCTTTAACCCAGAGTGCCAGCTTACAACAAGTCAACATCAGTGAGGCTGAGAAGAAATGAAGCAATTCTGCAGCAAATCAACTGCACCAGAGAGGACAGATAAACACTTCCAGATTTACTCAATGCCAGGAGGGGTACGAACGCGCTGCACACCCCTCTGGCACAAAATGGGTAAAAAAGCATCTATTTAAAACTAAGAACTGATCAACCATTTTAATAACACCCCATGACAACATGCAGTAACCACAAAGTGTAGAACTTCCCTAATGCATTTCTGGGAGGGATTTTATTCAGAGGCTGATAAGGGAGAATTGGAACACTTTTAAAGCAAACCAACCACATTATAGGGGCTAAAAAAATCCTCTAATAATTGTCATTGATATAAATGCAGATTTAACCCACTGAATGTTAGAGGCATACCTGCCAATTGTCTGTGATTTACAGGGACAGTGCCTGGTTCCGGCTCCCTGTGCCGATCCTATTGTCCCTGGTCTTAAGATTGAGACTCAGCTCCACACATTCTGTGTGCTTTTCATTATGTTTAATAGATCATAAGCTTCTTGGTATGTTAAATGAGGATTTTAACCTCTTAAATGCTAGAGGTCTCTTATGCATTGAGAAGCAATTCATTGATGACCTCTGTAGCAAGAAATAGGTTAAAATGCCATTTTAAATCAATGATTCAAGAGCAATTGGCACTCAAGGAGTTAAGGACCATAATGGTGTGCAATCCATTGCTGTCATCATCTCTGGTCTTAACCTTTTGCGTGCCAGAGGGGTATCCAGTGCATTGCAAACCAATGCACTGGCTACCCCTCTGGCACTCAAAGGGTTAAAATCGGAACTCAACACCATGTTCTATGTGTTTTTCATTACGTTTAATAGGTCTTAAACCTTTGAGTGCCAGATGTATACTCAACGCATTGCTTTGCAATACGGTGTGTACCCCTCTGGCACTCAAAGGGTTAATCTCCTTGGCATGATAACACTTTACAGGCCATTGTCCCTAAATCCTGCAGTTCAGATTTTTTGGTGCAATGCAAGAAGTGTTCACATCTGACAAAAGCATTTTTGTGCGCAGATAGATTTTGCGCATGTTCTAATCCAGGAAGCTAAATACCGAACTCTTCTTGAATTGCACATAAAAAAATTCTTTTTTACAAAAACACTTCACAGATGTATAAATTCATTCGCAATAGCACTTCCTGCATTAGGTGCATTCGCTATTCCACTCACACAGATTCGTTAATCTTAGCCACACCCACAAAAAAATAAATATGCGCAGCTGTTTGCTAATCTTGATTTTTTTCATGCGCAATTCAACAAAATCATGTGCAAACCTATTCTCTAGTGGATTTTACATGGGAAATAGCGATTGTGCATGTTTCTTGCATCGTGCCATTTGTCCCTGGTTTTTAAAATTGCATTTCAAATCGCTTATTTTATGTTCTCGTCATTAAAAAGCAACTCCATATTTTGATATTGCCTATTTATATGACTTTATGCAGTATTTAGGTATGGGTAATGTATATTCTGCTACAGAAGTGCAGTTTAAGTCCACTGTACAAGGTTTTCTGCACTACACTCTAATGCAGTTGTGTAGTGAAAAAGATGTCGCTGGAGTTGTGCCCCCCCTCCCATTTTTGCAAGTATGCTCAAATGAAGTCTGCACCATAGGAGACATTGATAAAACTGATTTAAATAGCGCTGTTAACCCCTTATTTACCCCTTTGTATGAAAGGACAGGGGTAGGGGGTTAGTTATGGGGATTTTGCACTGGTGTGGGGAAGCCACTGCCTGGGGGGGGGGAAGACGGAAGACACGTGGCACCGTGGCTTCAAGGGTGGGGGGTGAGTGAAGGTGACTGCCTCGTGGCGTGCTTTTTTACTGCCAGTATCGGTGGTTCGATCTTAGACTCTCTGCCTCATACAGTTACTACAGGCTCCTTGCACTCTGTCGGGGGCCGGGCTGCTTGGTTCTGGGCCCCGGACGGGTAAAAGGCAATGATGCATATACCGTTGGGGGCTGCACAGCCGGGCCTAGATGGGGGTGGGGGTGGTGGGGTCTCCCTTTTTTTTAGGTTTTCTTTTTTACTATTGTTCATCACGGGGCTAACGTGCCTGTGAATATTTTTGTACTGCACTTTGGAAATTTTAATAAAAAGTTTTACAAAAAAATTCTATTTAAAGGAATGTGAATTTTATTTGTCCTCTATGGTAAATTTTGATTGTTCCTCTTTAAAAAAAATAGGCTTAAAAATAAAAGGTTTAATTCCCCTTTAATCTGCAGACTGGATGTTTGACAGCGCCAAAAGACACTGAACAGTTCTTATCAACCACCAAAAGCATCACTTTTTTTCTAGATTTAAACAGAAAGTCTTTTCTTTTCCCCTCATTTAGTTACCACTCCACCTACTTTTTTTTGCCTAGTTGTTTATTTTTGCAGTTCCTTAAGTGGAGGCAGCGTTATCTCAAAGCAGGCAACTGTTTTAACATTTATCCATTAAAGCTGTATTATGACTTCTCAAAGGCATAAGGAAAATAAACAAACTCATTCCATGTTGGTTAATATGATTTTGCTGTTGGCCTTTTGACCTGAAAATTTAAGAGAGAATAAACACATTCTACTTAATGACAGAATTCCGATGGACATTAAAGTACTAGTACACAAGCTGTTAAATGGCAGAGTGCTTTCTCCTTGTAAAAACAGAAATGCACCAGTTTTACCTATTAAAATGTTAGACTTTTGGCTTTATGCTCAAAAGAAAGTGAATTCTGGAACAAACCAACTTTTTTTTTTTTTTTTGGGGGGGGGGGCGGGGGAGTTTTTTTTTTTCTTTCCCCTATGGGGCAATTGGTTTGCTCCAGAATGACTCCACTTTTCTGTCAACCATAAGTTTAGGACTATATGTTCAAAAAAGGGATAATGACAGAAAATGTCATACAAACTATAAAAATAAGTAATTGTATGAATGAACAACATTTTCTATAAACTATAAAAAACAAAAAAAAACACTAATAACGCCCGTCACGTACGACACAATTGAAGAATTCCCAGGCAAAGTGGAGGGGCAAGGGTGTGGCTTAACTCCTTACCAGCATCTTATAGGGGTAAAGAAAATCTGTCATATACAAGACAAAAAATCATGCAAATGACAGAATTTGTACATCCTATATAATAATTCGCTAAGGATGTTTGTCAGAAGCATCATGAGCAGTACAGACTGCTGCGCTCTCTGCAGTCATGCGCAGTACAGATGGCTGCGCTCACTGCAGTCATGCGCAGTACAGACTCCTTACGCCGTGCCTGATAACGGTACGGCGCAAGGAGTCGGACTACTGTGTACATTCGGAGCGCCCCGCTCCGTATCAGCCGTGGCGCGGGCAGTCTCGACTGCACTGTGGCCCGTGTACATGGGCTGTTCAAATAGTTAAGAATAAAGTGGAGGAATTGTCACTTTTTTGTCGTTACATACGACAATTTCAGTCAGCAATCTTACTTCAACTACATATTTCTGATCATAACGAACACTCTCTGAAAATATTATTGAGCCCAACACCACCATACTTTGAAATGTTCTTACAAAAAAAAAAAAAAAAAAAAAACAACACACTGATTTAAATAGGGCTTTTAACCACTTCAGTGCTAGAGGTCTCCAACTCACTGCAGAGGAAAGTGCCAGAAAACCTCCCTAGAAATCTACAGGTTCAAATAGCCATTTAAATCAAAGTGAGTGTGCAAATGTTTTATTCCAAATTAGTTGAACAGTCTGTGTACACGGGCCACAGTGCCAGGCAGCAACGGCCGTAGTGCAGTTATGAACAGTACAGACTGCCCGCGCCGCGACTGATAACGGAGTGGGGAGCTCCGAATTTAGACCGTAGTCCTCTCTGCGCACCGAACACCCTGCTCTGTTATCAGCAGCGACGCGGGCAGTCTGTACTGCGCATGACTGCAGCACGTGCAGCCACCTGTACTGAGCATGACAGCTTCTGACAAACATACATTAGCAAATTATTATATAGGATGGTGCAGCTGTACAACTCCATAGCATTCAAGGGATTAAAAGACCCATTTATATTAATGGGAATTTCAGTTGTACTCTATGTTGCAGTCTGTTTGCTCCAAAACTGCACATATGGGTAAAAGTTGTGTTTTCATTATGACACTGTGTCTATTCCCAGAGGACCAGAGAGCTATGCGATGTATTGCTTTAGAATGCACTGTACACCACTCTGGTCATTAATCCTTTAAGCGTCAGAGGGGCATGCAATGCACTGCTTTGCATACCCCTCTGACACTCAAAGGCTTAAGGGAATAAATAATTGTGTGTGCCAGAGAGGTATCGAACACGATACCTCTGACACTTAACGGGTTAAGAGATAGGGATGTTAGCGGTGAAAACACTTCCTTGCTACACTCTCGTGAAAAAAATTTATGCGATATTACTGCATCTAACATGTGATTATATCACACCAGACTTTGTTCCAAAGAAACTTATCAGTGTGAATACAGCATGAATGTTACAGAGAAAAGCGAAAAGAATCAGATGATCAGGGAAACACGAAAAAAAAAAATTCTCACATTCCATCGACTCCTGTGCAGTACTGCAGAATGACATTTTTATGTGTGACACGGATTTAAAGAGATATGTGGTCACTTTAGAAAGGTATAGGCAGTAAAAAGTCAAAGTAGAAGACGATTAAACTAGTTATATGCAACTGCACTCATTGGCTGGGAGTACATCAATAAGTGTCTGTCATTCGGCCTGTAATGCAGAGATGGCCACATGCATATTCGATTTTAACACATCGCCCCGGTGGATACGTGATCAATTTATGGAGTTCCTGGCAGTCTTCTTAACCCTTTGAGTGTCAGAGAGGTACCGCATACAACACACTGCTTCGCTGGCACTCAAACCCCTCAATGCTAGGATGTCTCCAATGCATTGCTTTCTATTAACCCCTCAATGTGAAATGACGCGCCAGGACCATCACCACTGTCCAAACATTAAGGACTGGTGACGGCCCTGACACATCATGGAATTCTGGGATTGCACGGTGGCTGCACACCGCACTGCAATCACAGAATCCATATGTGAGGAAAAAAAAAAAAGTCTTGTGGTCCTCTAGAGCATGGTCCTTAACCCCTTAACGACCGGCCGCGCAGGCACGCGGCAGTCACTAAAGGACCACGGATCGTTTTTTTTTATTTGCCAATCTGACTCAGGCTCCCCAAATGGCATGCAGCCGCGTGGGGAGCCCTGAAATCCATGACGGTCCTGGACCATCAAGGGTCGTTAAGGGGTTAAAGCAATAGAATTTCTTATTTGTCTGCTATGTTGTCTTTAGTTTGACACAGAATTGTTCCACTTTGACTTTATACTTCAGTCCCAAGGGGGTAAAAACTTGATTAAATCTCAAGGGAGATTTTTTATTTGTTCCCTATAGTTTAGTTGGTTTGCCGCAGAACTGCTGCACTTTTGGTTTTATACACATCACCTAATGATGCCAAACTAGTACCTTTTTTTTTTTTTTTTTTTTTTTTTTTTAGTGCATTGCAATAGCTGCAACAAAGCCGCCTGTGTGAACAAGCCCAAAGACGGCTACAGAAACATTTGAGATAAAGTCCAGAGATAACCTCCACCACAGGTAATTGAATCCAGCCCTTGCGCACACATCCATTCTAAATAAGGGAAGCCTGTTATTTATCTTCTGTATTGTCAGTATGGTGACCACATTTCCATTCTGCCATTCAGGGAAACTGCAGAGACTAGAGAGCAGCAGAGATTTGTCCTCGGCTCTAGTGCAGCTATGTGGGTGAGGTCACTATACTTCACTGGAGATCAGTGCGGACCTGAGTTATAAACACTAGAGGGAGAAATGCCCATTGACTGATGCGACAGAAAGAGATGAGGCTACAAGATAATATACATCATGCCCAAAACTTTAAACTAGGATTAAAACTGTACTGCTGCTCCTGCCTGATGTCAGGGTAAAGGCTTAGTTCTCTCTCGTATTTAGAGCTGCGTCTGTAAGCTATTCATTTGTAGCCCAGCAGAGGCATCACTTTTTGTCACAACAGCCAATGGGCAGTTCTTCTTTAAAGGGATAGTAATGTTTCATAATAAAAGCAGCTCCAATTAATCTTCATAGTATTTGGGCCACGAAGAGTGTTATCTCAATACTGTCAGGGTTGTAGTTCAAGGGTAACTGAATGATAAAGTATCCCCCACCTGCCCCTTTTACCTATTGTAAGCCACCTCCCCTCAGATGTGGAATCTGGTCCTGAGACCAGTCAGATCACAGCAATAGACAATCCTCTTACTGTGAGCATAAGGAAAACCCTACCCCCTTGACAGGTTTTTCAGGTTTATCCTTATGCTCACTGAAGATTGTCCCTCTCTGTGATCCATCCAGACAGTCTTGCTGCTCTGAGGTGAACAGTGTTACATCAGTAAAAGGAGCAGGAGGGGGATACTTTATCATTCAATTACTCTTGAACTACAACTCTGACAGTATTGAAATAACACTTCCATGGCTTAAATACTATGAAGATTAATTGGAGCTGCTGTTTTTTTATGAAACATTACTATCCCTTTAAATCTGATTTTACACATAAAGGCCTTTATCTCCACATGCCACAGCTACCAAGGCATTCAGAGGCAAACCAAATTAATCTTGGGGAACACATACACATTCCTTTGCTGCGGATAACCTCCTTATTTGTTTTATCTGCAAATTTCCCCAATGAATTCCAAAGGCATCTGTGACACAAATGTTTTAACCCCTTGAATGCTAGAAAGGTCTCAAACAAATTGCATTTTTTTATTTGTTCCCTACAGTTCTGTTGGTTTGCTCCAGAACTGGTCCACTACTGTCATTATACACACAGCCCACTGTAAAACAAACCTGCATACAGTGGGCGCACTAAATAAGAATGTTAATTCTAGATTACCACATGTGCCTTTCCTCTCTAAACCCACACTAGCGTAAGCAGAAGAACAACCCACAAACCAAAATAATCCACCCAGGGATTCCAGAGATAGTCTAGAGGTCAATTTTCCAGCACGGTGAAGCCAAGATCATCAGACTGTCTAGTTTATAAAAGCGAGGGTTGTTGTGGAAAACAAACAGGGATTCAGGGTGGTCCAGTTGCATATTTTATAGGCTGTAGTGCACCGAGGTATTCACCACTAATACCTGCCTTTCTGTAGTCAAGAATGATTTGACCTATTCAATCCCATTTCCTAGAATACAGTTTGGAGAAGACATAAAGAAGCTTATTTTATAGGCCAGCTTCGCTAGTGTAGATTTTGAAATGAGGACATTGAATTGCACTAAATATAGAGACTATTAAGGAATTAATGGTGCAGGAATTCACACCTAGTATGAACCTCTGGAAGCAGTACCTTACAGCAAGGGTAATCAATTTTTGGACTTCTATTGCGGGCTACAACTCTCACAATTACCACCCAGCCATGCCACAACATCCATAGTCTCCAGCAGCTGGAGGTCCAAAAACAGACAGACTACAGCTGGCCTACAACTCTGTATTCCCCATACTCAGAGAGCAGACCAATTTTATTGGCTGGTAGAGTTTAAAGCACAGTGATCACATGGCTAGTGTCCTATCAATAGATCTAGGTATAACAAAAATAAAAAAGAGGAGAGAGCATCCTATGGTGTAATAACGTCACTGTAACAATATACTCAAATAAAAGTAACTTATTGCACTCACATTTATCAATTGTCAGAGAGCTGTTATCAGCAAATCTGACAGAACCGCTTGTGGAGAAATTTTCTCCGTCTCCACTCGGAAGGATGACAATCAGCTGGGCTATGGCACCAAGGAGACGAAAAGACAAACAATTAAGGTGACGGCTGTCTCCAAAAACATAAAATTTATTCAGACTTGGATAAAAATAATAATAAAACTTTTTGCTAAACGCCAACGTGTTTCGAGTAACCCTGCTGCTTTCTCAAAGCACTGATAAAGCCAAACAAAGGAAATCTTGCAGTTTGGTCTCATTGGACTGTGTGCAAAGTCACTAAAGGCAAGCAATGTGATGCTTTCCAGCTTCAGCCGGACTACAGAGAATGATGGAGGTTGTATTCTGACAGCAGCTAGAGGGCCTCACCTTGCCAACAACCGGCCATAGACCCTCTGCATCATGCCTGAAAGACTGACAAAAAGGGTCTATGCAAACTGTGCTCTTGACTTGTGAAGAAGCTTGAAGCTAGGAATTACAAACCTGTAGGCTGAGTTCCATCCCACTGTAAGCTATAGGGGCAGTTTTGTACCACCCAAATAGCTGACAGGAGCCATTTGTGATCCCATAAGAGCAAACTTAATAAGCTGGAATTTCAGTAAACACCGTAGATGGGCAAACATATCTGGGCCCTATTAAAATACTCCACTGTCAGGATATATATAAAAAAAAAAAAAAAAAAAAAGCCCTGGCTCAATAATGCTGATCCTGAGACTCCCAACCATGGGCGGATTGTCCTATCGGGGGATCGGGCATCCCCCGGTGGGCCGCTATATCGCGAGCCACTTTGTCTTGAGTGCAGACTCTCTCTCTCCCCCTCCGGTGCGCACTGAAAGAACTGCAATTTATTTGCAATTCTTTCAGTGCGCACCGGAGGGGGAGAGAGAGAGATTCTGCGCTCAAGACATAGTGGATCGGAGGGGGATAGAAACGGGCAGCGTTTGTCCAAATTTTCAGTGCGCACCGGAGTGTGTGTGTGTGTGTGTGTGGGGGGGGAGCCCGGGCTGGTATTCCCCTACAATCCGCCCCTGCTCCCAACTGCTACTAAAATGGTGACTGGTCTACAGGAAAAGAAATATCAGGATAGACTAAAGGATCTGAATATGTATAGCTTGGAGGAGAGAAGAGAGAGAGAGAGAGAGGATATGATAGAAACATTCAAATACATGAAGGGATTCAACAAAGTACAGGATGGAAGTATATTTCAAAAGAGTAAAAACGTTAGGACAAGAGGCCATAGTCTAAAACTAGAGGGACACAGGTTTAGATGTAATGTAAGAAAGTTTTACTTCACTGAGAGGGTAGTAGACAAGTGGAATAGACTACCAGCAGAAGTGGTAGATGTCAATACAGTGACAGAATTTAAGCATGCATGGGATAGGCATAAGGCGGTCCTTAACATAAGAAAAGACCAAGGACCAAAAAAGGTTTGAGGTTTTGTTTTGTTTTGTTTTTTTTTTTTTAATTACACAGTAGGAAATTGGGCAGACTAGATGGGCCGAATGGTTCTTATCTGCCGTCAAATTCTATGTTTCTATGTAACTGCAGAGAAATTAGACAGGGATCCTTTTAATTCCATCGTCCTAGACCCAGACCTTCTGTGCGTTACACAGCAGAGGCTGGGTATATAAATAATGCATATCCAGATGTGTGGTGTGGAAGACTCTCCCTGTACCAGCAAGTTGCCTGTGCTCAGTTCGGAGCCATAACATTATTAGTGCATTGTTTTGTGTGCGTGCTGAATGGGATTATATAACTGCTGGGGAACACAACAGATGGTGGCTTTGTTCCTGAGCCATTAGCCTCATAGCTGCCTTGTGAAGAGTGCTGGCAGGAGATGGGGACAGTCACAGCAGTCTGTACACTACACTGACAGGCTAAAGGAGCAATTCAACTCTGTTTAAAGCAGAAGAGGCAAATCTTCACTACCCTGGCTGCTGGTGGACTACAGTTGAGGATTAGAGTTGTAGTCCAAAAACCGCTAGAGAACTGCAGGTTACCCACTCCTACTTTAACACTTTGGATTCGTAACATATATGTATCCGATAACTGTATCACCTGAAGAAGGCTTTTATTTTAGAATCTTTGCGCCATATACAGAAATAAAAAAAGCAATTCTGGGGCAAATCAACTACACCATATGGGACAAATAAACATTCCTAAATCTCCCTTGCTTTAAATGGGGTTTAAGCTCTAAGAGATGTCTCCAATGCATTAACTCTACAGCAGACCCATTGTTAAACGCCCCACTTATATAAGTGGGAATTTCTGTTTGTCACCCATGATGCAGTTGGTTTGGTCCAGAGTTACTCCTCTTTCGCTTTCTTCCCTTAGTGTGTGTATTAAAGGGATAGCAACTTAAAATGTCAAAAAATATATATGTTAGAATTTATTCTCCTGAATAATTACAGGGATATTCATTCAAAAGTTATTACAGCTCAAATGTACATACAAGAAGTTGACCATAAATCTCCATAGGATGGTGTATCAACAGCGCCACTTCAGGCCTATGTGATACTGCACCTAAAAAATTTCTCGTTTGAGCTCTAACAACTTTTGAATAAAACATCATTCAGAGTACTCTTGTGTTATATAGGGTTTATCCCCGTGAGTAAAACAAGTTTTCCATACATAGCAAAAGAAAAGTGTATTTTCTGGTCTGCTTTCATCTGAAATAACATTTAAATTAAGCATCTTCTAGCAGGTCTTACTCAGCAGATAAACTTCTACAATAGAGTTTTAATTTAACAGAAATCCTTTAACCCCTTGGCCACTGGCAATGTCTAAGTGGATTAACCCTTGGAGTGCCAGAGGAGTGTGCAAGGCATTGCACAGTAATGTGTCGCATACCCCTCTGGCACGTAAAGGGTTAAAAACAATTTTCACCATCTTCAGAACTTGGTTACTACCTCACCCATCACTGTTACATTGCTTGTTTCTCCCCTATGGTGAAGTTGTTTAACCCCTGAATTGCTCTACTCTTCTTCTGAAGATAAGGCCTTTTGCCTTCATCGTGTCCAGTTACACAGTTCTAGACAGTATTACTAGCGCTTTATAACATAAATAAATGATAATAAAATGACAGGAAGTGTTCCACATCTGCTTAGTCACAAGATAGCCTGTGTATGTCATGTAGGGACACAAGGTGCGTGAGGAAAAATGATACCGGCTTTTTGACAAAACGAGAAGACAAAAGTGGATTAAAACCTGATATTTTTACCTCTAAAAATAACAAAGTTTCACAACTGTACAAAATAAAACATGTATAGACCTTATTAAAATTAAATACGTACAATTCTGGAGCAAGCAAGTTGCACAACAGAGCTGATATGAGAATTTTAACCCCCAGAATGCTAGTGAGGACTCCAATGCATTGTAAAGCAATGCACTGGGGACCTCTATAGCATTCATGGGGTTAAAAGCCCCATTTAAAGTAATGGGAATTTTTATTTTCTCCGTGGACAATAACAAAGATTGTCAGAGCCGGACCAAAATTTCTAGGAGCCAACAAAGGAGTTTGTGTACACAGGGGTATAATATATTACTGGTGAAAGAGCCAGCTGTGAAATGTTAGTAGTCCAGGCTCCACCCCTGATATAAGCAACTTCTTTCCTTGATAGAAGGGAAGATATTTGGACCAATTATAATAAAACGGTGTCATAAAACTGCAGTATAAAAAAAATAGCACTTTTATTTGTGCATATAGCACCGACTGCAGTTTTGTTAACTCTCTGGCACTCAAAGGGTTAAGGCACTCAAAAAAAATTCACATTGAACTAATAAAAAAAAAATTGCTCGTACAAAAAACATCCAGCTATAGATGCCTTCAGACATTTAATTAGCCTTGTATTATTTTTTTTTATTAGTAATGCAAAATTACCATCATTAGATATGACAAAAGCAATCATAACTGCCGTTTGTTTTGTACCGTGCTTTCTGAAGAGCAATTAAAATTTACCCCCATAGGATATTGCATATTCTGGGTTTTTTTTTTTTCAGCAGGCTGGGGGAAGCAATTTTTCACTCACTTGCTGCTGTATCTTAACCCATTAAATGACCTGACTGGTGTGCAATGCATTGCAAAGTGTTGTATACCACTCTTGTTCTTAAAGAGGTAAACAGAAGGAGATTGCAGATTCCTGACCAGGAAGTTAGAGTGCAAAAGGACAATGAATTACCGTAGTGACAATCAGCACATGCTGTATAGGTTCTATAAAGGTATGGGACATTTTACATATATATTAGTGACAACCAGAGTACACCTTTAAAAGTAACTTATATTTTTATATTAATGTTCCTTTAACCCCTTAGAACACATTTTTTTGAAACAATGCCTTTTTGATTTGTACTGTGGGATTTTCTAAGTTGCTTAACAATACATAATTTCCCCTGCTTATCAATGAAAGACCATCTTTAACTTTGTTTATCCCACTGGCTTTTATTTGGGAAATCTCTTCAGTATCTGAGGGGTTAATTTTATGTAACTTGTTTGACTGAGTGAGATACTTACTTGTCCTTCACAGTGATTTAATGTAAGTAATGTCTTATCAAACAGATAAAGTTGCTGTACTGGTGGGCATTTGCCATCTACTATCTTATCCCAAGAATAACTGCATAAGCAGCCGGCTCAGATAAAACAGGAAGGCAGCATGCATCTCTGCACCTCCTGCTATCCTATGGAATGTTACAGATAATGTACGGTGCCGTTGTTGTCTAAACAGTAAGAGAATGTGAACGTCATTAAGGTGCATTTACTCCTTTCTAAAAGGAATAGTATCTCTTAAACTTAAAAGGGTATCTATCATGAGATAGCGGTCTTATTGGCAGATTTGCTCCCATGGGAGCAGACTTGCTGATTAAGCTGGGGTTGCATTGTTGTATTGAGAGTCCTGGAGCAGCAAGAGGAAAGGAGAACTGGGGTTACAAAGACAGCATCTTTGATCCCCCTCTATATGTATGTTGTATAGTACAAGACAGTTCCCCATAGACCTGCTATAATGAGGTTGAAAGCCTGACACAGTGGTTATATTGGGTATGTGCAAGCACACTGGAGTTTGTGGCTCAGAGCCCCAAACTTCCTGTTTGAGTTCCAGTTCAGTATTCTAATCTGGAACTTCCCCCCCCCCCAACAATATCAAACAGGAGCAGTTTTAGTGTTACACAGAGCAGGCCCTAGTTTTTTTAAGGTCTGTTCCCACTGAAGTACAACATGATCCTTGCCCTTTAAACTGCCTTAATTGATAAGCCATATGTCCCTGCATACAACTATGCTATTCCAGTAGCTCAGGGGTTAATACAGGAGTGCCTCACCCACTCTCACTCTGGTTACTACAGAGCTGGGTGATGTCTTCTTCTTATGGCCTGATAGGCGACTGTTAATATGGGCCTGAGCAGAAACAATCTTCATGACTGCCCAGACCCAAAAGTTACTATGTTGATTTTGCAAAGCAGGTAGTTTGCTCTGCACAATAGCAGTGTTGATACTACATATAAGCAGAGAGAAAGTTTGTTCATGCTCACACCACATTTTAACAGGAATCATAGCAGAAGCAGGCGAGCAGTTCAGCCTCTGTAAGTCCTTGCCTTGGTGAGTCTACTACTCTTTTGATCACCCGTGCCATAGTCATTTTTTGCTTATGAGGAAACATGGGAACATCACTGTGTCCTTATCCCAGAAACCTAAGAAGAGCTGGCATGGGAGTGCTCCAATGACTTGAAATCCATCATAAAGTGGGTGGGACATAATCAGGAATGTTAGGTTGAGGGTATGGGAAGGGTAGCTTTGCCCCACCAAGTGTGCAGATCAAGTTAGGAAGTTGGAGGAACAGCTGGGAGCAAGGTGTTAAATTCAAGTTCTGAAAGCAAGAAAGAGAGGCTCAGTCCATGGAGATCTGTTACAGAACACTATAAAGGGAATTATCCCTATGAATAATTGTGCCTTCTTAATTCGCCCCTCATATAGAAGCCAGGTGTATCTATTTATATTTTGCATAATATCTGCAGTTTCCTGTATTTTGTGATCTCTACTGAAACCTATCTATAGGTTATACCTACTCGCAGCAAACAGTAGGCTTCCATAGACACAAAAAGATGGTAAGGGACACTAGTTGTAATTCGCAAGCCGGGGAACGTTTTCTTCTGGAGTCCCCAGACTGGGCTCATGTGGTACCACTGGGGATATAAATGAGATGATTCACATCACAAAGGGTTGTGGCTTAATCACAGGTGTGGGTTGAGCTTAACAGAACATAACAACGTGGGCAGAACAGAGTGGGAAAGTAGAAGTGTGCAGGAAATGGGAGGAACAAGTTGGGAAGGGGCAGAAGTGGGCAGTTTCTTAACCCCTTAAGGACCAGTGGTCCTGGGATGTTTCCGTCCCATTAGGACCACTTTGATCCTTGCCAACGAGCCAGTACATGTGACCTGTTGCTTGTATTGGCGCGCCGCTTCTGGGCCAAAGAGAGACCACTTCAGGCTTGAAGCGGTCAATTTTAGGCCCTATTTTTTTTTTTTTTTACTTACAGCGCTCCCGGTGGAGCGATGTAAGTAAAAAGTATGTGACGTACTATGACTGTCATCGGTCCTTAAGGGTATAAGGGCCATGACGGTCATAGTACCTCATATAGTCCTTAGGGGGTTAAGAAACTCACCACCACCGGAGAACCCAGTAATTCACCGCCAAAAATTACTCTCTGGGGCAAATCCGGAGAGTTCCCAGGTATGTCATTAGTTTATAAACAATTTGGGGGTTTCAAAACAAAATATAGATAAACCTGACTGCTGTTTGAATAACACCTACCTAGGCAAGTTCTTCTGGTAAACAAATTAGGAGACAATTATTCATGTTTTATAGTTTTCCTATAACCCTTTGAGTGCCATGCAAGCAATGCGTTGCATACCCCTCTGGCGGTTAAATATGGAGGCTCAAGGGCAAATCCAGAGAGTCTCTCAAATATGCTTATGGACCTGCCGCAGGATTTGTTATTCTGAATGTTGAATATCTAACAATGAACTTGTCTGGTAGCGAATAACGATTAACACAAATTTAGCCAAACTGCCGGCCTACAGTCTCATCCACAAGTCTTATAGGCCAGAGATGTCTGCAAGCGCCGTAAGTTGCACTGTAGACTGTAAAGTGTTCATCTATTAGCAGCCAGCTTTACCAGAATTTTGCTCCCGAGAAGAAAAATCTCTCACTTGAAAATGGAAAAAAAACAAACAAAACACAGTTATATTTAGAATAGATGAGTAAAATGGCAGATGGGGAGGAGGTGGGGAAGAGAAAACTGGGAAGCTGAACACTGTAAAACAGGGAATGCATCATATGATAAGGCCTTAATGCCTTGTAATACGAGAGAACACTTTCCCCAGGAGAGGAGCAATTTGGGGGCAAACCAACTGAACTACAGGGAACATGTAACATGTCTCAAAAGCCCCACAGACTTAAAGGGATAGTAATACTTTAAAATTACTAATCCACTATTTTAGTAGAGCCACGATCATGATAATAAAAAAGAAATCATTCACTTAAAAGGTCTCCTATGTGTGCTTGCAAACCAAGCACATGTATAAGACCTTTTAAGTGAATTATTTATTTTCTATTAACGCGATCCCGGCTCTGCTGCAGAACTGCCAGATGGTCGTACGACAGGCTTCCCCTGCAGTCAGCTACAACGCTGACTTCAGGGAAAGGGGAGGGGGGGGGGACATTGTGAGTGAATCTCTCTCAAAACACATGTTTGAGCGATGTCACTGGGGCAAATAATTTTTTTTTTTTTTTTTTTTGCTACTAAAATATTGGGATTAGTAATTTTAAAGTATTACTATCCCTTTAAAGTGGGCTTGTAACCATAATAACGTTTAGTTAAATTAAAAAGTACTCAAAAAGTGTCTATATGTTGTGTTAAGCTGAGAAATTAACCATTTATTTGTTGGCAGTATGGTGTGGCACATTATGCTAATTAGTTTCTGTTCTGCACCAATATTATCCATAGAATGTGCCGTTTATCAATCTAGGCAGAGCCAGCACATTGAAGACATTGCTAATAGCACAGGAAGTATCAAGTTTGGCCCTGGAACTAATTAAAATACTGTGCAGGAAATTAGCATAAAACATCACCCATACAAGCATATTATCAAGGTTAATTTCACAAAAAATATTTTTTTTTTAGAAAAAAGAAATGGCTAGTACAACATATAGACCGTTTTTAATTATCTGTAAAATAACCTTAGCTGGTCTTGAGGTGAGAAATCCACCAGCTAGTATTAAAGCACAAACTATATAGTTTAATATTATGCCTACTTGAAAGGCAGTAGTGCTTTCTGCCAATAGTTATTGTTATCTCAGAGACTGCTTTTTGTAGATAGAGCAGCTTAACCCCTTAATGACCAGCCGCGCACACACTCGGCCGTCACTTAACTCCCGGCAAATAATTTTTTTTTTTTTTTTTTTTTATTATTCCAGAGTCCCCGAACGTGTGTGCAGCCGCTCAGGGACCTGGACTTCCGGGACATACATGTACGTCCTCTGTCACTAAGTGATAGTTTTTGTGGGACGTACGTGTACGTCCATTGTCAGGAAGGGGTTCATTTCCCCACCTCCTTGTACCCTCACTGGTCTCTGTTTGGAAGGTGGCTCCTCTGCTTTTTTTAATTAAAAAATTAAAGTCGGAGCTGTAATAATTTTTGAATAAAACATTTCAGATTATTTATAAATATATATATATATATATATATAGAGAGAGAGAGAGAGAGAGAGAGAGAGAGAGAGAGAGAGAGAGAGAGAGAGAGAGGTTTTTTTTTACATTTAAAGCATTACTATCCCTTTAACCCCTTAAATGCTGGAGAAGTCTCCAAAGCATTGCAAGTACAATCTAGCAATCAAATGGTTTAAAAAAAAAAAAAAAAAAAAAAAAAGTTAACCCTTTGAATGCCATAGAAGTTTCGAGCGCACTGCTTTTCAATGCGTAGATACCTCTATGGCACTCAAAGGGTTGAAGTAATTGGAATTTTTGCTCCCAATTTGCCTTGGGAGTTCTCTCTCTCATTCCCCTATGAAGTACTAGTGAAGTCAGTGGAAGATATTTAAAAATCAACCTTATCTGCTTAACGTATAATTTACGGCTTAGACTATTCCATTTACAGGCAGGCTCTTGAGCCATCACATACTGCAGATTTATGGTTCTATCTCAAACCTCATATGTCTGGAGTAGAATTACATAAAGGCTGTTCACCTCTTGGATTCTAGATACATATCCAAAATAATGGTGTTATATTATCCCAAGCCAACATATTAACCATGTACAAAAACCAATGTTTTTCAAAAGTTTAACCCTTTGAATAACAGAGGGGTGTCTAGTGCATGATGTTGCAATGTGTTGCACAAGCCGCTGGTGCTCAAAAGGTGTAGAGGGATACATTCTGTTAAGCCTGTCCATATAAGGGTAGAGACAGCGCTTACATAAATGCCTCTATTGTCTCATTATAAATTCATTAAAACCCCCACACATTTCTCACCTGTAGACACACACCATGCATGTCACATTGATGCCTGTGGGGCTCACACACAATGCACCCAGATCTCACCTGACGTCACTCATAGTATCATGACTTAACCCTTTGTGTGCCAGAGTGGTATGCAACATATTGCAAGGCAATGCATTGCATACCCCCTCTGGCACACAAAGGGCAAGAAAAGTCTAAGGGCACCATGCACAACTCAATGGCAATAGCTAAATGAATCGCAAAGAAAGATTTCCTCCCCCCGCACTTTTCCCCCTGCTTACTGTCTGTGTTCAAAACAAATCTGTGAGGAGTAGAATTTATATATATTATATTTATTTATTTATTTTTATTTTTTTTTTATTTTTTTATTATAAAAGGGAACAAGGATGTGAAAAAGTCAAATAGGTTGATATAACTTTAAAGGGGTAGTAAGTAATGTTTTACAAAAACAGCAGCTCCAATTAATGTTCATAGTATTTGAGCCATGGAGAGTGTTATTTCAGTACTGTCAGAGTTGTAGTTCAAGAGTAATTGAATGATAAATTATTCCCCTCCTGCCCCTTTTACCTAGTGTAAGCCACCTCCCCTCAGATGTGGAATCTGGTCTTGGGACCAGACCGCTCACAGCAAGGGACAATCTTCTTACTGTGAGCATAAGGAAAACCCTGCCCCCTTGACAAATTTTCCCTTATGCTCACTGAATATTGTCCCTCTCTGTTATCCATCCAAACAGTCTTGCTGCTCTGAGGTGAGCAGTGTTGCATCAGTACAAGGGGTGGGGGGATACTTTATCATTCAATTAAGATTAATTGGAGCTACTTTTATTGTGAAACATTACTATCCATTTAAATATGAGCTATATACAGCTAACATGTGAAATTAATTATTCATGTTACATCCCTAAAATATAATTTTAAACCTGCTTTTGTAAAGCATATGTAAATTGCACAGTTCAGAGATAAATTTATTTAATGTTCTTGCTCTGTTTGCATAACAGTGCTAAGAACAGTTAATTGGTTATGATTAATGCCCTCTGAGCTTGTATTCAGAAAGAGTTAGCTTAGACCATTTACAGGTAATCCTAGACAAGAAATGGAAGATCTGGAAATGGCAGGAATATTAGCTCTCTGAGCCTATTCAACATTAGATTTTATGGCCCAAGAAAAATAATTTTTACAGATGTCACTATGAAGTATAGGGGATTTAAGTGTTTATAATATTAACCCTTTGAGTGCCGGAGGGGTATGCAACACATTGCAATGGGTTGCGTACCCCTCCGGCACTCAAAGGGTTATGTATTAGTGTTCCTTTAACAACTAATGGTAATCTTTGTACATGGATAAAAAAAAAATATATTGCTTATGAGCAAACCAATCTATGATTAACCTCTTGGACATCCAAAGGTCTTCAGTACATTGCTTTAGCACTATGTTGTAGGTGGGATGAGTAAAGGCTATTTAAGTTTATAACCAAAGGTCATTTGGTTCAGGTGTTAGTGTTCCTTTAAGAAAGAGGGCAACAAATTGTCTTGTTTCTTTAGACATGAACCCTATTTTGAAGTCAAATACAAAAAAGAATGCAAATTGAACCTATAAGACCAAAAGGGGAGTGCATGTATTTGTGCTGCAGAGAACTACAGTCCTTAAAGTTTTAACTCTTTGAATGCCAGAGGGGAACGCAACGCATTGCTTTACAATGTTTTGATCACTCTTCTGGCACTCAAAGGGTTAATATAATGAGTATCAACTGTCCATGCTGTCCTTAGTTTTAACCTTGTAATGCCCCTTTAACTGCAGGCTAGAAATTCTAAAAACATTGCGTGAGTCATGTTCAAATGCCATTTGCTAAAGCTTTTACCAAACACGCCCAAAATGAATCAGTCTGCACAGACAGAGCGGATTGTGGTGCTTTGCAGCTGATTGAATACTTGAAGTCTCCTCTGCTCATGGGCCTTATCCACAGAGGAGCAAATCTACTACACATCATGAGTTAAGTGGTGTGTTTAACCCTTTAACGACCTTTGACAGTCATAGCACGTCACGGATTGTTTTGACTTAACGACCCATGATGTGCTATGACTGTCATGGAATTCTGTCCTTTAGTGACCACAACGGGCCTGCCCGGCCGGTCATTAAGGGGTTAACCCCCATATGCTAAAGCAACCTCCAATGCATTGCTTCATAGTGCATTAGATCCCGCTCTATCATTCGATACACAAAGCTTTGGGGAACTTATTCTCTCCTCTATGGCGTGGATGGTTTAAAGGGATAGTAATACTTCAAATGTAAAAAAATATATGTTGTAGGGCAGTGGTTCTCAATCTTTTTTTTTTGTTCGGGGCACCACTAACATATAATCTAGAGCATTCGGGGCACCCCTAACATATTTAATGTACTTTATCAAGGGCAAAATGATGGGTACAATACAAAAATAAACAGTTAATATTGGGTCTTACAATCATAGTAAGAAAACTAAACATATTGTGCTTAACGATTTCTATAAAGCTTTATTTAAAAGTCCATTTTTGTCAGTCTTCATAGAAAACATGGGGCACCCTAAGTTGATGTCCATGGCACACCAAGGTGCCACGGCACCCTGGTTGAAAATCACTGTTGTAGTGTTTATCCCCCTGCTGAGAGATATTTTATTAAAAAATGAAAACAGCTCAAACTTGAATTTTTTAGGTGCAGTATCACAGTGGCACTGCTGCTACATCATTCTATGGACTGCTCTGGTCTGTAGACCATAAATCTCCTTAGGATGGTGTAGCAAGAGCGCCACTGTAAATTTTCAGCCCACTGTAATATTGCACCTAAAAAGTTCAAGTCTGAGCTGTTATTTTTTAATAAAATATCTCTCAGCGGTGGGAGTACCCTTGTTTTATTCAGGGACATAAACCCTACAACATACATTTTTTTTTACATCTTAAGTATAACTATCAAGGGAGGGCTGGCAACTTGTGGCCTGGAGGGCAACTACAATTAAGAGGCCCAATTCTACTATCATTCCAGCCCACTCTCCCAGCCCCCCCCTTTTATTAAATTTTACATTTGCCATTAATCCTTTGAGTGCCAGAGGGGTATGCATACCCCTCTGGCACTCAAAGGGTTAGTGTTGTGAAGTAAGGCAATACCCCGAAGCTTACAACTGAAATGGGATTACACTGGTGCAGCTACAGAGCTTACAATTTAAGTAAAGCTACATTAGTAGTTTCTCTTGTAAGTTCTATGGTATTACTAATGTATCTTCACTTGGATTGTAGCTCCATTTCATTTCTAAGCTCTGTGGCATCACTAGTGTAGCTACATTTGCAGCAACAAGAGCCCAGAAATATGACTGGCCCATGGGGCAATTGCCCCCCTGTCCCCCAGGCCAGCCCTCCCCTGATAACTATCCCTTTAAGCTAAAATTTGTTCTTCTTCTCTTTCATGGACAAGGAACGAAATGCAAGAATGATGCGATTACGCAAAAGGTGATCTCATGCATATTTTCTTCACAAAAAAGCCATTGTGCACCTTCTAATGAAATAAGTTTAATGCCGAGGGTTTGTTCAATTGTGCATATGTGAGGAAATTAACACCAAAAATATATAGCCATATGAAATGGTTTGCTAAACTTCATACGGAGTATGGAGAATTCACCTTGAACAGGTATTTATTTTCTAACCACACCCAAAAAAAAAAAAAAAAAAAAAAAAAAAAAAAAAAATTTTAAAAAGGTGTACAAGCATTTTTTTTCATCCGCAATTTAGCAAAAAAAGTGCAAACATATTTGCAGTTTATATACTTAATGCATGTGCACTGTTTAAAATGTAAAATTAGTGACATATGTATCAAAAACTGTGCCAGAAAGACAAACTAGAAAACACAGAAAAGATTTATTACTAAAAATGTATAACAGTTGAGGTACTCTTTTTGGCAGTAAACTACCGAACACAGACTTTAGTGACACGTCAATGCATATACTTCCTTGTACATGTCACGATCTCTAAATGGGAGATTATTTGCATGTTGTTCCTAGTAACCAACTTGTCTTTATGAGAACGATACATATGAACATCTCATAGTCACTATTAAAGAACTTTTTATTCCAATTATTTGTTCACTATTAGTGACTTGTTGCTACATATGCTGCATGGAGTCACATACACAAAAATAAAATTGGAGGAATTCTCAAGCAAACCAACTGCACTATAGGAATGAACTAGAAATTCCCATTAATTTGTATGGGGATTATAATTGGTTGAGTGATGGAATGTCTCCAACGTATTGCAAAGCAATAACTTTCATTCAAAGGGTTTACAATCAATAGGAAGTGTTTTCTCCTCATATGGTACAAATGGTTTGCCCCAGAATATGTCAATGTTTCTTTTCAACATATAGGCCTTGAGTTCATTGCAGAGCAATGTGCTGCATACCTCCTCTGGCACTCAAAGGGTTAAAGGGATAGTAATACTTCGTTTTATATTTATTTTATTTTGTAGGCATTAAAAAAACATTAAGAACGATATAAGTCTCATCTCTCAAACCTTTATGGTTTGAGAGATATTCACATGCAGTTTCCCCTCCTGCCCCTTTTACCTAGTGTAAGCCATCTCTTCTCAGATGTGGGATCTGGTTGTAAGACTAGACAGATAACAGAAGGGGACAATCTTCTTCCTATGAGAACAATGAAGACCCAGCCCCTTTTAACAAGTTTTTCAGGTTTTTACCCTTATCTTAATTGAAGATTGTCCCTCTCTGCAGTCTACCTGGGCACCTCCCTTCTGATCTGGCTGAACAGTGTTACATCATTTAAAGAGGCGGGAGGGGGATACTTTGTCATTGAATTACTCTTGAACTACAACTCTGACAGAATTGAAATAACTCTCCAAAGTCCAAATACTATGATAATTAATTAGAGCTGTTTTTATTATGAAACATTACTATCCCTTTAAGAACCTCAGAGTCAACTGCAAAAGGTGGAGAAAGATAACAAATAAAATGACGCCATTTAACCCTCTGAGTGCCAGAAGGGTGCGCATTGTATTGCTCTGCACTCAAAGGCTTAAGTTCGATAGACATTTTTATTTCTTCTCTGCCGTGTACTTGGTTCGGCCTAGAATTGCTCTGCTTTTGTCTTTGTGCATATGGACTCCTGATTTGTAATTTTCTATAGTGTGTACACAGACAAAAAACGGTCTTCTGTTCCTGGTGGCTTTCACAAGAAAGAACAGGAGTTAACTAGGAGGCAGATGGATCTAATAAGCATTTAACTTCCAAAAATGTGATTCTCCATGGTCCTTCAAAAGTAACAATTCATCTGTCCCTTCTCAGCTTTCCAGCTCTGTGTGTGTGCTAGGCCCAACAAAGGAATTCTGGGTGGGGGGCTGAGGGAGGTTCCAGAACACACCCTGGTCACCATTTTCACAGCATGTGATGTCATTAAAAGTGCTGAACATCTCCCGCACATTACCGAGGTGTTCAACGAATCTCTCTGCAGGGAGGACACAAATATTCCTTTGATGCCGTTAGCCGTCTGCTGTCTTTTTAGACGGCATCTGGAAAACTGCTTTTAGTAAAATATTTACTTGGGTTTGGTAATCTAGCAGAGGAGTATGCATTGCTTTACAGTGTACACCCCTTCTGTACCATAAATGATTAACCCTCTGAGTGCCAGGGTGGTATCCATCATGCACTGGATACCCTTCTGGCACTCAAAGGGTAATAGCAATGTAACCCTTTCATGTGTATTTATATTATTCACTTGCTTTTTGTTTATTTTAAAGATATCAGTTGATTATATATAATTTTCTTTGCCTCAGACATAGGATGCCTGCCAAATGTATTTGTGTCATGTACAAACATGGCAGTTAGTGCTGCTCAAAGCCATTATTTCAACCATCCTGTCAAAACTCCTGACCATGATTGCATTTTGGCAATATGGATACAATTATGCTACATAACAATGCTGAAGATTATGCGCCAAAACAAAGCCTTTAACTCCCTGGAAATGCCATATTCCAGAGGGAAACCCCCAGTGTGGGCATGACTGCAATAATGGTACATAAAGATCAATGTGATATTGTTTCACATTCTGTATATTTTCAGATGAGGCAATGCATTGTGAATATTTTCAGTACTATAGAACCCACTGCAGCATTGTTTCAATTACAACACACATATTCTGAGTGCAGTTGTGGTTACCTTTATAGGATCAACTTAAAGTGAAACTATCAATATAAGGTCATGTATTATGGACCCCTTTGGTTATTAGAAAACTAATCCCTACAGTTGGCAAAAGTGGGGAGGCCATTGGAAGTTAAGATTGGAACTTTACTAACCTCAGTGCTGTTCAAAAGCGCTGCAGCTGTGGACACAGATTATGCAGCTGGCTGTTGAAGCAACATATTAATTTCCAGTTGATCTGAACAGCAATTTGTTGTGGGACTGCTCAAAACTGTAAGGTAACTTCAGTGCATATCCTTGTTACCATATGAATTTTAAGAAACGTATAAATGTTACATTTTATCATATCTTTGTATCCATATCCTATATAATAATTCGCTAAACCGTGTGTAACGTCGCGACATGCGCAGTAGACACTGCTGCGCGTGCTGCCGTCATGCGTAGTAGAGACTGCCCGTGGCGCGGCTGATACAGAGCTGGGCGCTCTGAAGGAGCGTCCAGCTCTGTATCAGCCGCGGCGCGGGCAGTCTCTACTGCGCGTGACTGCCCCGCGACCGGGTGGCAGTGGCACTGTGGCCCGTGTAACGGGCTGTTCAACTAGTTTGTTCTAATGGAGTAATGGTTCTTTTTACCAATGTTGTACGAGTACCCCAGTAGCATGATGAAACAAGACTGGCTGTTACCCAAGAGCGCTGCCACTGACTGAATCATTGCAGTGCTCATTCAAGCTCTGGGCTGTCCTTCAGCTGACACTTAGTATACAGATACTTTATGGCAGATAGGCAGAACAGAGGTGCAGTGTTCAAGTCTCTCAAGTAGGAAGACACATATAGCTTGAATAGAATACTTACAGGAAGGCTGACACAGGTCACAAAAAGATAGACAGAGTCCTACGCGTTTCATAGCATCATAGTATGTTGGTCGGGGACCATAAAATCCGTCCCTATATAGTCTATTTCTAAGCTTATCGGACAAACTGCAAAGTGGCAGATGTATTAAAAATGGGGAAATAAATACCGTGTGTGTGTGTGTTTATATATATTATATATATAAAAAACAACACACAGCTCCCAATTAACCCCTTAGATGCTAAAGGCAAAGCAATGTATTCCACAAATGCCTAGTATTCAAGGGGTCTATTTCAGAACGGGTATGCAGTGCATTGCAAGGCAATGTGTTGTATAACCCTTCTGGTCCTTAACCCTTTGAGTGCTGGAGGGGTACGCAATGCATTGCAAAGCAATGAGTTGCATACCCCTCCGGCACTCAAAGGGTTAAAGAGTTAAAAAGAAATACCAAGTTATTTCACTAAAAGGGCTTGTAAAGTAGAGGGAATGTGCTATTCTATAGGACAATACAGCATTTTAAATAAAGACATAAGCAGGCAACTGGAAACAGCCATTATGTCATAATTACCTAGTCAAACCCTCCATCAGATCCCTGTATACTCCTGAAAGTATCCGCTAACAATTTTAATGAGATAAAAGATTATTATTCTTAATGTAATTAAAACATGAATTCACTGTAACTGTAAGATTACAAGGCCTTCAACACAGTGTTCAATTGCCATAACCAAAATATTAGTCTTAAACTGAGAATACTTTGCCTTTTAATCCTGATTACAGACTACACCAGTGAAGCAGGCATTGCTAAAGTTGAAACCCCTGATGCTGCACTGAACGAGACAAGAGCACTTCCACTAAGTGCTAAATCCTCCTGCTATAATTCCTTCTACTTGCAGCTCTGTCCAATATTTATCATGGGGTAGACCTTTATGACTCATACAATGGTGGGCCAGAATCTATAAAACTAAATAAAGAGAGAGCTATATTAACCCATTGACTGCTCCTTGCACTTAACTTACAACCCAGTTTGTGTAAGCATGCTGCTACATCATACAAGCTCCCAAAAACCAATAGTGTACACATCCAGTGAACAACTTTATTTAGAGCGTTTGTTACACAAAAATATTGAAGCCTGGCTACATTGGTAGAGTTGAGATGGAATTCAATAATTCTTAAAAAATGTGATCTCTAACATCACACTAAAACTGCACTGGTAGCATAATCCAATGTTCCCTTTGAATTAAGTGCTGTCTGCCGAGATGGTTTAGTTTTAACCTTTTGAAGACAAGACGGGTGGTAAATGCATTGCTGCACGATCTTAGAAATAATTGGCTCTTATTGTTCCTTTAATACCTTTTCACACAGCGGTCTGGTACACAGGGCTGTATTTCCCAGCAGACAGAGACGTGATGAAGATGGCTGGTAGGGGGAAAACTTAACTTGATTTATTTTTATTCATTTAAAAGCTAGGTGGTTTTATTTTAGTGTAAATGTTCCTTAAAGGGATAGTAATACTTAATAATTACTAACCCCTGTATTGAAGTCATATTAAAAAGAAACGTATTGCCCCCAGTGTCATCTCTCAAACCTTTATGGTTGGAGAGATAATCACTCCTAAAGTTCCCCTCTCCCTCCCCCAAAGTCAGCGTTCTAGCCGACTGCAGGGAAGCCTGTCGTACGACAGACAGGCGGCTCTGCAGAACAGCCAAGATCACGTTAATAAAAAAGAAATCTTTCACTGAAATGGTCTTCTACGTGTGCTTGGTTTGCAAGCACACGTAGAAGACAGTTTTAGTGAAAGATTTTTTTTTTTTTCACGCGATCTTGGCTCTGCTGCAGAGCCACCTGATGAACGTAAGACCGGATTTCCCTTCAGTCAGCTACAATGCTTAATTCGGGGAAGGTGGAGGGAGGGGGAACTTTAGGAGCGATTATCTCTCAAAACATAAAGGTTTGAGAGATGACACTGGGGACAATACATTTCTTTTTAATATGACTTTAGTATAGGGATTAGTAATTATTAAGTATTGCTATCCCCAGGGGAGGGCTGGCCTGGGGGGCAGGGGGGCAATTGCCCCCTGGGCCGGTCATATGTCTGGGATGGTAGGCCACTGCTCCTCCCAATTGCTGCTGTAAATGGAGCTACACTAGTGATAACATAGAGCTTACAATTGAAATGGAGATACACAAACACCACAGAGGAACAATCCAAATGGAGCTACACTAGTAATATAACCCATTCCCTTGTAAGCTCTATAGTATAACTAGTGTAGTATTACTTAAATTGTAAGTTTTGTAGGAGCGCACTAGTGTAGCCTCATTTCAGCTGTAAGCTATGTGGTATCAGTTGCCTTACTTCACAACATTAATGCCAATTTTAAAATTAACAGAAGGGGGTGGGCTGGGACAGTGGGCGTGAGCGATATAGAAATGGGCCACTTCACTCAATTTGCCCCCTGGGTCACAAGTTGCCAGCCCTCCCCTGGCTATCCCTTTAAATGCTTTGAATGATAGATATGCTTCAAAGCCTAGAGAGGAACAATCTGAAAGTAGCTTTTGCTTTCAAGGGGACAAGTTAGCAATACCTTGCAGTAGTACCTCTCTGGGAAGATATCTTATTTTTTTCCTAGTGAAAATAGCTTTTATTTATTTATTTATTTTTTGCGAAAATAGTTTTAGTTTTAATCAAAAGAGCATTAGATTCTGGTATGCATCTCTAAAAACACACAGTTACCAAGTAGACATTTTATAAATACATTGTAACATTACATTTAGTTTTTTCCCCATTTTTATTATTTAAGGCACAGTTCACACAGACAAAATTTTTGCAGCTATTTTCTTGCAGCAACAGGTTTCACATCACAGGTACTGTTTTCTATGGGACAATTCACATGGGTGACTTTTTCAGCTACAATCACTCATTTTCAATCGCATTCTTGTGATGCCACAATATCTTGCAACAAAATCTTAAAGGGATAGTAATGTTTCACAAAAACAGCAGCTCCAATTAATCTTCATAGTATTTGAGCCATAGAGAGTGTTATTTCAATACTGTCAGAGTTGTAGTTCAAGAGTAATTGAATGATAAAGTATCCCCCTCCCACCCCTTTTACCTAGTGTAACACTGCTCACCTCAGATGTGGAATCTGGTTGCTTAACCAGACAGATAACAGTAAGGGACAATCTTCTTATTGTGAGAACAATGAAAACCCTGCCCCCCCCTTGATAGGTTTTTCAGCTTTTTCCCTTATCTTAATTGAAGATTGCAGAGAGGGACAATTTACCTGGGCACCTCCCTGCAGTTTTACATCAGTAAAAGGGGCAGGAGGGGGATTCTTTATCATTCAATTACTCTTGAACTACAACTCTGACCGAATTAAAACAACACTCTCCAATGTCCAAATAGTATGATGATTAATTAGAGCTGCTTTTATTATTAAACATCACTATCCCTTTAAAATGAATAAACCTTTTGTTGGAATAGCTCTTACAGAGTAATCCCTGCAGTGCTTTTGTGCTTTCTTTTGGCATACTGAGACACAAATAGAAATAACAATTTAAAAGAATATATAAATAAAAATAAAATAAAAATACATAATTACAGGGGGTGAGGGAGCCAGGTCAATGAATCATTTTCTCTTTTCCCCACTGGTGCCAGGGTCAGACGCAGCAGGGCAGTAGGTCGCTCATTGAAGCAGTCTGTTAACAGAGTTTTGCTTTGATTTAACACTTCAGGGGGTATTTTTTTTCTCAAGGACTCACCAAATGTATTCCGCCTCAAACATGTCTGCAAATACTGTCTGCAACCACTTAAAAATAAAACCTGACGTTAAGACAGCACTAAAGGGAAATACTAACAATACGGCCATAGTACAACTGAGTAGCTTATGTCAAGAATGGACAACACCCTTCTGCCACTCAAGGGGTATTCGTGTCACTGCTGATCCTTCATTAATATTCAAAGTTAACTTTTTAAAAAGGACCAGAGGAGTGCTCAGTGCATTGTAAAGCAATGATTTGTACATCATTCTTTTTTAAGGCGTTAAGAACAATAATGCTGCAATTCTGTGACAACTAGCAATGGCTGCTGTACAGATGTTCATATGAGCGTATACATTGCTCATCCCACAGGAGTGGCTGACCCCTAGTAGTTGACTCAGTCACTGGTTTGAACACAGGCCACAGTCCTAAACTTCATAAACTACAATTCCCCAGAAAGCAACTTTTAGTACCCGGTATTGTAGCATCCATGGGCAGCTTCAGCCAACTCAGTCACCCATGTGAATAGGTACAATGCACCCTATTTTTGGGAAGACTTTGCATGATGATTGAGTCACCTGTGTATGGAACCTATGTTTTGCTGTATGACTTGCTCCCACAGGCAACTATTACATGGAAATTCATAATACAGGAATTTTTACCAACAGTTTGTCACTGTATACACAAAATTTGTAGGATGGCTTTAAATTGAATCACACCTTTTGATACACTATATATTGAGAGAAAAATGACCCAGGGTAAAAAAAAAAAAAAAAAAAAAAAGCAACAGTCTTTTCTAATTCAATGCTATTAAGTAGTCGATATGTAAAAAGTCACCTTATGTACAGGGCCTTATGTTAGATTATTTAAAGTACTAAACAGGTCTTCATAATTTTCTTTTCATGAATAAAGCTCAACATAAATTGAATATGCTGGTTTTTGGCAGGTTTGGGGGGGTAAGATAATTTCCATTGCACTCTTAACTTCATTCTCAGGAAGCCACTTCCTACTGTGCAAGTCAAACCAGGAAGTACCTGCCCTAGTTACCCCCTGGTGGAAAACAGCACATGCACTATGCTCTCTAAAGATATGGAAATATTTACTGACCTATCCTTGAAGAATACAAGATATTTTTACTCTATATTTTGTGCAAGTGTTCTTTAAACACCTTGGATGCTAGAGACGCTCCAATGTCTTGAGAAGTAACAGTCTGTAAGTGCCTCTAGCTTTCAAGGTGATAACTTAAGCAATGCTTTGAAGTACCTCCGTGGGAAGAAGACTTACATTTTCCTAGTGAAAATGGTTATACTCTCAAGAACATTAAATTGTGGCGTGCATCAATAAACACATGTACTTGCAAAGTAGAAATTGTGAAATACATAGTAACTATTTTGTGTGTATATTCATATTTTATAATTTCATTTTTATAAACTATAAAGTAAAGTAGCTGTAACACAAAGGAGTTGCTTATAATCTGGACACCATCAAAATTATAAGTGAGGTCTATTAGCAAAGCTTATGTTATTTCAGGGTTATTAGCACAGCAGTGCCTTAATAGTAAGAAATCTTACCAGAGGCTGCATCATTACAAACACCAAAGCTTCCACGTTGCATCATTCATTTAAAGGAACACATGTTAAAACCCAGACTGCACCTTCTATATAGAATATTGCTTCAACATTCCCAGATATCCCAGGGGTGGATTTTCTTCCTCATCATAATGACATACCCTACTATTTGAGGGTTAAAAAAAACAAACAAAAAAACGTTTTCCATGTGTGTTGGAAAAAAACGTAGAATGCAATATATTTGTATGTGAGTGGGGTTGACCCTTTGAAAACAAGGGGGATGTGGTCTTCGAACGGTTCTATCAAGGTGTACATACTATAAATTAGGCAAAAATTCCCACAGAGGAAATAAAAAGGCGAAAAATAGCACTCTCCTTCTGCAGATATTCCTTGGTAAAGTCTATTTTTCCCTCTGTATAAAATCAATGGTAATTATCATTTTCTTCCAAATATTTGCTCTTTCCACAGTAGTAGTTAAGAACATCTAGTCAAAAACCAAAGTTCCCGCCAAAAAAAAACTTTATTGCTGCCATAGCTACAAAGGAATAGCACAAAAAAAATCCCACAACATGAAATGTGTATACTAACATGTTCTTTTAACCCTTGGATGCTAGAAACATGCAGTGGAAACATCTCTAGCATTCAAGGGGTTAATAACATGACAGACTGCAGGGAACAAAAAGGAAGTAATATTTGCAACAAAAATGGACAAAGATTTGATAAATGAAAAAACAACAGTGCAAAATGACCGTCTGAAGAAGAACAAACAGAGTGAAAGAAGAATAACCAGCGAAAGAAAAAGAAACAAAGCCTGCTGTGCTAGAGAGAGGGGAAAGAAAACGAACAACTTTGGCTTGAATACCAGTAGTGCATTAAATCCACATTGCTTAAGAGATGTTAATAAAGTCCCTTTGTTGTGTGGCATAAACTGTGAGCTTGTACAGGCCCTGCCACTGTTAAAATGAAGTGTTGGGAGAGGACGACAAAGGGACAATGAGGAAGAGGAGGGTAGGGGGAAGGGTTCAAGATGACAGAAGATAGCTTGGGGGAGAGGAGAACCCCTGTGATTTATACCAGATCTTTAGCAAATGTTTTCACTCACTTTACTACTCTTGTAGCTCAAAGGATGTTGGGGGCTGAAGAACAGCAGGAATCTTTGCCTTTATAGGCCTAACATCTGCTTTAATGAACTCATCACTAGCCTGTTTTACATTCTAACAAGGCTTGCTGAATATACTTCTCCTGCTAAGCACTTACTTGTACAGTTTTGTGAAGATGATAATAATATTCACTGTCAACCACCACTTTTGGAATATGTTTTTCCCCCTCAAAAAGAATGTTTCCCCAGTTTTCCTGTAACGGAATAACACCGATTGTTTCTTGTTGAGTAATGTAAAGGTATTCTCAATCAGTGACATAATTAGTCATGCAAGAGACTTGTAGATTAAAAATTATGGCTAACTGAGTGGCTTTCGATGCAAGCTCTCAAGACAACTACATCTCTTCTTTAAGTATGATAATAAGAATCTTATCTTTTTATTCTTATGCCTGTATTAAAGCTATAGTTAGTGCGAAAGCTTGCATCCAAAGCCTCTCAGTGAGCCAATTAAAAGGTATAATTTTTACTCTATTAGTCTGCATTTTCTTTGGATAAAACGGTACCACGATTAATCCATAACTAATCATATGAGGGTCCTGGAGCAAAGACTTTTATGGCCCACCTAAGGAAGATTAGACTCCCAGTTGTGTAACTAGAGCTTATTGGGTCATGGAGCTGATGGGCTTCCTTTTATGCTGGGCCCAATCACTTACTGCAACCTCTACACTCCCCCCCCCCCCCCCAATTTAGATAGATATATACCTCATACAAAAAAAAATTGGATATTTCTGAGAAGATGGTGCAGTGTTTTTGTGGCCTTATGATTATATCTTGGCACTGTTGCAATTGTTGTCTAAGAGCACTTTGGTCATAGACACAAAAACAATACACGTGCAAGTGGGAGTACACACGTGCATGCACACATTTGCCAAATAGCTCAGCAGTCAGATTTTTCAAAGCATCTGTTTGTTCGCCAAACAAGCAATATATTTTCTTCATTATTATTTTTGTTATGTATTTTTCTTCATGACAAGTGACACAATCCCATTAACCCTTTGAATGCCAGAGGGGTATCCAATGCGTTGCATAACCCTCTGGCATTAAAGGGTTAATCCCAGTAGTTTACAGCCATCAACTGCCATCAACACTAGCTAGCTGGGAATGAAGGGGGGTTTAGTACACAACTAGCTGGAGGGCCTCAAATTGCTCACGTCTGTTATAAATAGGATAGTCGCATTTGACAACATAACTAGCTTTTGACAGTTTTAACATAAGTTTCCACCCTCATTCAGATATCCTCAGTTTGGATTGAAATAAGATTTGAGAAAAAAAAATGGTAGAAATAGATTAAAAATAAAATCTACTGACACACCCAGTCTCATCATTATATTGTAAATATTGATGAAGATTAGCAGCACTGTGATCACATTTCTGTTAGTACACTGTGCCACTTGTCAGACAATTTCCAAGGGATTACATGGAATGGCAATCATTGTGCAACATGATCTAACCAGGAGATGTGGTCACACCTCTCAGTATATCCTATCCAGAGTTGAAGGGAAGAATAGAGGCTCACTAATTGGCTATCCATTCATCCAGTGTGAATGTCTTGTTTTTAAGAAGAAATTTTGGAGTTTTATTTTTCCCCCTTTTAAAACGGCAGCAAATACTTCCAAAAATTATGTATTCATGTATTTTATGAAAAACTACCGAAAGCTGCACTGCGTTTCCCATAGGATACGGTGCTTCATCTTTGTTTTAGAGAAGATGCTGCAACTTGATGGAGTTGCATATCGCTGCAGTAATTTGGCCAGGCAGCCACTCCTGACCAAACTGAGGGAGGTAAATGTTGCTGCAGTGATTTGGACAGGGGGACCATTGTCCCACCCCCCACCCCCACCTTGCCCCAATCACTGACCCTTGGAATCTCAAAGTAGTGATTTTGACATGAGTGGCCAGTGGGGCTCACAACCCCTGAGAATCTCCCTGCAGTAATTTTGACAGGAGAGGCCACTCCTGGCAAAATCTCTGCCCCGTGACAATTCACTGCTGTACTGCAAACTCCGCCTCCTTATGGAGGGGCAGACAGTGAACCAGAAAGTTAGATTTTTATGTATATAGACATATTTTATGTATAAAGATATATATTATACTAAGTTCCATGCCAACATTAAACTGCAATTCACTATTTTGTTCAGCAAGTGGTGTTGTTCCCATCATTTACTATGGAGAGCCATAGTCAGTGACTAAAGTGGTCCAGTAGAAGTTTGAGCTATAAAACATTTTTTTAATGTAAATTCTTCCAGTATGATTTTCTATACGCAATTACATGAATTAACCCTACAAGTGAAGGTCACCCCTTGCAATGCATTCGATTCTACTCTGGCACTCAAAGGGTTACAGAAATATTAATGTTTATTATGTTTTGTACAACTTTCACAGCCAAGTAAAACAAGACTAGAAGTTGAAATGTAATACATTATGCTTCTCTCTTTTCAGATGACACTGTACCTATTTCTCTGTATGGAGAGCTCCTCACATACAGTAATTATCATGTACACCTTTAAACTAAAACTTGGTATCCCAATTTTTCTTAACGCAGCACCTTTTATATATGAACACCACATCATCACAGGTTCATATTAACATTAAAACAATACCAGTTGATAGCCCTAGACTGGGACAAACTGTTCGCAGTCTATTGTGCCCTATCAGAACAACGGCCTGCTCAGGACAATGGGAACTGTAGGTCAAAGAAGCTGGAGTAGAGCCACAGGTGTACACTGCTGGCCAAGCTCACATAGCAGTAATAGCTTTTGGATGCAAAAATCACAGAAAATTAATTATAGGTACAGCAAATGCATACCAATTTCATTTATCTGGAAAATCCTGAGTTTGTGTATGGTTGAGAATTTGGGAAAGTATTTTTCTTGAATGATGGTAGTTAACCTATCCCCTGCCAAACAGTGATTAAGCATGACTGTTTGTTTTAATCACATCTCAGCATTCCACCACCTTATAAAATGTATCATTGCTCTACCAGGGCTGGATTTACCATTAGGCAAAGTAGGCAACCTCTTACAGTGCCTAATTGTGAGAAGGTGCCAAAACTGTTCTGGCCACGCCCACTGTCCCGAGTTGTGGGTGTCTTCTGTGTAATCCAAATTACACAGAGGCCTGCATGCAGTTTCTATACATACCACTTTACTGACCAGCTTACTGAAGATCATTTTTGTTGTCATTGTATTTTATAGGGTGACTAGAGTAAAAGCCCGTGTAAATGGGCCAAAGTGCGTAAAAACAGCAGGTGTACTACAGCAGAACTACACCTCCCAGCATTCTGTACGTTCGGGCAGTCTCTACTGTGCATAACTTCATTGCCTGTGTTCGGACAGTCTGTGTGGTTGGGAAGTCTCTACTGAACATGACTGCATTGGACAAACATACATCTGGCCTTTTATATTATAGGATAGGATATGCAGCAGTGGATTGGGCTAGGGGAGCGGTCATATGAGGTTTGTGAATGTTGCCATGTAAGCCTCACAGGTCTTGCCTAGGGACATCTAAAATTTAAATTAATCCCTGAACTTAGCTAACAATTAATCAGAAGTGAATTTTAACCCTTTGTTTGCCAGAGGGGTATGCAATGCATTGCTTTGCAATGTGTTGCATGCCCCTCTGTCACTAAAAGGGTTAAGAACCTTTTTTGATAGCCAAAATGTAGATATGTGAAAACTTACCCTAAAAATAAAATGGCTGTTGTAGTCCAACAACAGGTGGAGAACCACAGACTGCCCTGAAGGCCTGGTTTAATAAACACAAACCTGACCAATTCTTCTTCATTCTGCAGGTAAACCCTCAGAACTGCTGCAAGCAACAGCCTCCTGTTCACTGCATTAACATATCATTATATGCTGTATAAATCTGTAGAGAAGCATGGGTCTCCCAGGACCCTATTTAAATGGCTTGCTGGATATGAATTGTGGATATGTCCCTCTGCACAATTACAGTGTTATATAGTGTTAGTTATGCCTTAAAATGGTGACATTTACTGCTGTGGGAAGATGCACACTGTTAGGTCATGGGCATAGGGCACTTAAAAGTAAAATAAAAATACAAATTTGCAGAGACCAGGGATGTAAATAGAAACTGTAGAAGTCTGGGGAAAAATATTACCCCACCGCTACCCCATTACACTGCCTGTTGTTCAAAAGGTTAATGAAAAATATGGAAGGGGCTCTGTAATGCTATTCATTTCACCTGCTGTCAGCAGCCATGTGCAAGGATAGCTTGGCTACAGGGTTCAATTTATGTCCGAGGCTCCCCTATGCATAGCAATTTAGAGGCCCTTAACTTATCCGATGGCTGCACCCCCCCACTCCTGACATGAAACAGCCTCCAGTCCCATCAACTGCTTCCTGGCACAGAAAATACCCTTCTCCTTTAACAAGCAAGAACTCTCTAGTAACCAAGAAGTTAAATAATAGACTCTCATGGTGTATAAAACTGGCACAGGGACGTCGATATTGCTGTGGCCATATTGGTGAGGCCTGCACAACTGTGGTGCCCCTCAACATTCAGAGCGCTAGGCAGTTGCCTATTCTTCCTATTGGGAAATCCAGCCCTGCTTGTTTGGTGGCCACGGGTAAGAAACTGGTCTGTATAAGCAGTTACAGCAGTGTACAGAGCTGATGGACCCTCTAGAATTCTGGGCCCCTTAACAACCGCACACTCTGCAGCCCCTTTAGTTTCGTCCCTGGCTGAGAATGATGTACTTAGAAGAACAGGAACAATTCTGCTGCAACTTATCTGCAAATAGAGGACAAATAAAAATTCTTACAAAACTAAAGGGATCATTGTACGAATTATTGTAGTCAACAGCTCCCGTCTCCCATGGATTGTAACCGAATAATTGTCTGGCTACCAAGTGAATGCTCTGAACATCAAGGGGGGAGATGCACAAAGGTGTATAAAAAAAAAAAAAAAAAAAGGAGGATCTTCTACAGTTCGATAAATTCTCTTATCTCTATATTATTTTAATGAGTCTAAGCAATAAGATGTCTTGAGATCAAGAAAGACCTATCTCCTCTTTAGCACCTCTTTATCACACCTTAATGCATCCTCCCAGGTGTCACTGTTGATAACAGTACATAAAAAAACGGATTAAACTGTAATTACTTTTGAAAGAAGCTCCCAGCAGTAAGAGTACCCTTGTTTTTACTCAGCAAGCCGTACAATGGAGGCTTTTCTCGCTTTCATAATAAAAGTATTCTTCTCCTTTATCCGTTTGAGTGCTAGAAAGGACTCCAAAGCATTGCAAGACAATGTACTGGTTACCTTTCTGGCTCTCAAAGGGTTAACCCAGTGATTCTCAACCAGGGTGCCGAGGCACTTTGGTGTGCCACGAGCATCTATTTAGGGTGCCCCATGTTTTCTATAACGTTTTTGATAAAATGTGAATATTGAGTTTCAGATGTATATTTCTGGAAATTTTTCTGCACAATATGTTTGTTTCTATTATTCTGATACCAAGACCTAAAAGAACTGTATATTTATGCATTTGTATCCTCCATTACGTGCTTGTCGATTGACCTATAAAAATGTTAGGTGTGCCCTGAATCTTCCAGACTGCATGTTAGGGGTGCCTTGACCAAAAAAGGTTCAGAACCACTGGGTTAACCCGTTAAGGATGAGAGGGATGTGCAATGAATTGAAAAGCAATGTATTGCACACCCCACTTGTCCTTAAATGGATAAATGGGGTTTTTAACTTTGTGAATGCTAGACACACATTGCTTAGTTATACAAAGGAGACCTCCATAGTATTCAGAGGATTAAAAGCTTCATTTAAAATTGTGGAAGTTTGGGGATTTTATTTGTTTCCTATGGTACAATTGGTTTACTACAGAATAGCTCCAGTTCTTCTTACTGCGTTACAAATGTCGTACTGCAACACTGTTGCAGCATTCTATGGAAAAAAACAAAAAACAAGTGACTGCTGTACAGTGTGACTCCATCTTTGTTTTAGAGTGGACACTACAACTTAATGGCGGTGCATCTCACTGCAGTGAATTGGACAGGAGTGGCGGTGTGGGGGGTTTGCAAAATGACCACCGTTGAGAATCTCGGCAGACGCTGTAACTTCACCACAGTGACTTGCAAATCACCTCCCCTATGAATCCCGGTGTAGCTGGGGGGAGAGATTTGCTGGCCGTGTGAATTTCTGCTGCCCAAATGTCTAATTAGATTGTAAGCTCTTGGGGCAAGGTCCCTTTCCCAATGTAGGATTCCCTTTGCTGTATTTTCCCCTCATTAATACAAATTATCACACTTTAGCCTGATAACCTTAGCCCAGTTCTGTATGTTTTTATTGTACTACTACTACATGTGTACATGTATGTCGTTATATAACAAAAGAGAGACAGACATAGGACAGGAAGACAGACAGACCTGCAACACCGTATGTTCAAAAGAAAACTAGATGAATTGTGGGCAAACCAACTGCAACTATAGAGAAGAACTAAAAAGCCCCATTAATTTAAATTGGGATTTTAACCACTTGAATGTTAGGGAAGTCCCCAACACAATACAAAACATGTGCGTTGGAGACCTCTTTAGTATTCAAAGGGTTAAATTGCCATTTAAATTAGGAGAAATGTTTGGAGTTTTTAGCTCTCATCTATACTACTACTGGTTTGCCCTAGAATTCAGCCTGTTTTCTTTTGAACATATGGCCCATTATGTCTTGCCTGAAGAACCAAATTATGTAGATGTAACGTATTTATGAATAAGATAAAAGTAAAAAACACTTACTGGTGGTTAACCCCTTAAGGGCCAGCCGCGCACGCACGGTGCAGTCACTTAAGGACCAGGGACCATTTTTTTTTCCAGAATACGTTTCCAGACCCCCCCAGAACAGCGTGCAGCTGTGCGGGGAGCCCGGAATTCCATGGCGGTCCAGGACTGTCATCGGTCCTTAAGTGAAAACAAGCCATGATGGTCCTGGACCATCATGGGTGCTTAAGGGGTTAATTATCCTGAACTCAAAAAGGTCCTTTTGTGCAAGGCTGAGAAATCTTGCTCAGTGGAAAACAAGGCTATTGCCAGGAACTGAGGTCTGGATTTTGAAGTGATCCCTGGACAGGGCAATGCCTGCAGCCTGGCAGAAGATGCATATTTTATAGTTACTGCTGAGCCACGCACAATGAGGAATGCTAAATCCAAATGGTGTAATGATACAGGAGGAGGGAGGAAATAACTAGGACTGATCTACTAATGTTCTGCAAATATGGAGCAAAGCAACAGCACCATCGGAAGCAAATATCATCTCCTTTATTTTAACCCCTTACATGCTTAAAGGGATAGTAATACTTCATTTTAACTTTATTTTATTTTGTAGGCATTAAAAAAACATGAAGAATGATATAAGTCTTATCTCTGAAACCTTTATGGTTTAAGAGATATTCACAAACAAAGTATCCCCCCCCTCTTCAACCAGATCAGAAGGGAGATGCCCAGGTAGACTGCAGAGAGGGACAATCTTCAATTAAGATAATGGAAAAAGCTGAAAAACTTGTCAAGGGGGGAAGGGCTTTCATTGTTTTCATACAAAGAAAATTGTCCCCTTCTGTTATCTGTACTGTCATACAACCTGATCCACATCTGAGAAGAGATGGCTTACACTAGGAAAAAGGGGCGGGGAGGGGAACTTTGCTTGTGAATATCTCATAAACCATAAAGGTTTGAGAGATAAGACTTATATCATTCTTCATGTTTTTTTAATGCCTACAAAATAAAATAAAGTTAAAACGAAGTGTTACTATCCCTTTAAGGGTTCTAAAACGCATTGCAGGTGGCAGGTTGGGGAGTTACCGTCCAACAGCTGGAGGTCAGACAATTACCCGTTAAAGTGCCAGAGGGGTGTGCAATGTATTGCATACCTCTCAGGCATTCAAACGGTTAACTAGCCCTGCTGTTAGTTTACGTATAAGGCAAAACAAGAAGGATCAATTCAGGGACAATCATTTACTGCTCTTCCAACCCCTGGAATGCTAGGTAAGTCTCCAAAGAATTTCAATGCAATTTTTTTTGATGTCATGCTAGAATTCAGGGGGTTAAAGGGATAGTAATACTTCGTTTTAACTTTATTTTATTTTGTAGGCATTAAAAAAACATGAAGAATGATATAAGTCTTATCTCTCAAACCTTTATGGTTTATGAGATATTCACAAGCAAAGTTCCCCTCCCCGCCCCTTTTTCCTAGTGTAAGCAATCTCTTCTCAGATGTGAGTCTGGTTGTATGACAGTACAGATAACAGAAGGGGACAGTTTTCTTTGTATGAAAACAATGAAAGCCCTTCCCCCCTTGACAAGTTTTTCAGCTTTTTCCATTATCTTAATTGAAGATTGTCCCTCTCTGCAGTCTACCTGGGCATCTCCCTTCTGATCTGGTTGAAGAGGGGGGGGATACTTTGTTTGTGAATATCTCTTAAACCATAAAGGTTTCAGAGATAAGACTTATATCATTCTTCATGTTTTTTTAATGCCTACAAAATAAAATAAAGTTAAAATGAAGTATTACTATCCCTTTAAGAGCCCGATTTAAAACAAAAAGGAATTTATGTATTATTTTGATGCAGTTGGTCTGCCCCATATTTACTCCACTTTTCTTTTTATACATGACACATAGGGCAGATCTTCAGCAGTGCTGAGATTGCGTTATAGAAACAGATATCCTTCAATGGTCTTCTGCGTGTGCTTGGTTTGCAAGCACACGTAGAAGACCATTTCAGGGAAGGATTTCTGTCTCTATAACTCAGTCTCGCTGCAGAGCCGCACCGGTCCCGGGACCGGATTCCCCTGCTATCAGCTATAACTCTGACGTCAGGGGAGAGGGAAATTTGAATGCGAATAGCGCTCAAACCATAAAGGTTTGAGAGATGCCGCTAGTCTCGTTTAATTCCGATTTTTAAGGGCTACAACATGAGGGAGATTAAAAATGAAGTATTACTATCCCTTTAAGAGAAAGCTATGAGAATCAAGTTCCCATAGCTTAAAAGTATCATCCTGATTATTTCCATGACATCATACTCAACCCATTGCTTCTGACTTCATCTAAGTTATGGAAACTTGATTTCTATAGTTTCAGGTAATTTCCTAAACTCTTCAACCCATTCCCCAGACAGTTTCCTGCCCATTTAAAAACATTAGCTAGGAAAAGACTTTTAAAAACTCCTTCCCCAGACTTGAATGTGTAGGGAGGATGAATGCTACGTAATGATTACATTTATCATTGGGCTTGCTAAAAACTTATAAATCCTAAAAGAGAGAGAATGCATTTGAAAACAGAAAACTTAGCTTTTGGGCCACAGTCATGTCCTCTGTGTTTGTTTAAATGTGACAGATATTGCATATGTCACTTACTGGTAACTTTCAGAAGTAAACATGGGTGGTGAAGCATAGTTTCGTACACATCCAACATGTTTAGCTCATATGTTGGGGATTATGCACCTTAGAAATATTTTTAATTACATACTGTTTGAGGTTACAGTCATGGGCATCCGGAGGGGGGGGGGCAAGGAGGGCACTTGCCCTCCCCCTACAAATAAATAAAGGGGCTAGATGGGCTGGCCTGGGGGTCATATTATGGCTTTGCCCCCCCCCCCTTGGAAAAATGTCTACGGACACCACTGGTTACAGCCATTCAAATGTGCAAAATTAGAGTGTGAAAGAAAATGAAGCAATTGTGGAGCAAGCCACCCTCACCATTGGGACAATTACCCAAAATCCCACTTCTTTAAATTGGGATTTAAATCTCTTGAATTCTGGAGTCATTTCCAATGCAATGTGAGACACCTCTAGTATTCAAAAGGTTTAAGTGCCCCATTTAAGTCAATGGTCATTTTGCTTATCCACTATGGTGCAATTGATTTATACCAGAATTGTTGAACGTTGCCTTTTAGCTTTTCAAGATCACATCAAAGACTTGCTGTACAACGACTAAATCCTAAATTGTTTTATTGAGTTCTGCAGGTCCTCTGGCAACGCCAATATCACCTTAGGCCCAGAGAGTCTTTAATTACTTTAGACCCACCCAACTAAAAGCCTCTGCCTGCAGCACAATAAGAGGCTAATTATCAGTATCACCCCTCACTTTGTTCAGTTGAATGTGGCAACTCGTTCATACCAAACAGTTAGGAAGACAATTGGTTTCAAGTCTTCAAAGTAGCGTACAACTAGATCAACTATTGAAATGGCATTGTTGCTCCAACATGATAGTGTCTACAAGTTGCTAATAATACATAATACCGCTAATTCCTCTGGGGCAAACTGTATAATTGAAAAACAAACAATGTCCTTGTGTAGCATACATTTTTATACATCATCAGTTATAAAAACAATACCCAAATATCAAAGTGACAGTAAAGATTTAAACATTGCAGCCTGTATGGCTCATAACTGCTACCGCAACTGACTGCACAAAGTACTTTGTACAGAGTACAATAAGTTATGCCTAATCAGGCATGAAGCTTTTCATTAAATTAAATATCTTACATACTGGCATTTTCATTATAAAACAGTAAATTGACAGTAAAATAATAGAAAGCCCGAAAAATATATATATTATTTCATTAAGATATTTATGCTTGCCTTCAAGTATTAGTCATTCCACTAGTGAACAACTCATTACAAGTTAAAAATGCTTTTTGGCAGTGTTTATATCAAGTGTAGCATGAACCAGATTGGGCTAAAGAATGGGTGATTTTTGTCCGGGTCATGAGACTAACAGTGCAAGACACCATTAAATGCCACCAGTACTACATTACACCATCACAGAATGAGGCGATTGGTAGCTTTGTTTTCAGAAAATCACACCCGAGGTACAGTTATCTAAAACAGAACGTCTAACATCGATGACGTGGGTAGTCAAACTATAGACCTCTACTTGTTGGAGACTATACTTCCCATCATCCCCAAACAACAGCTGTTGGGAAAGGTAAGGAGCTGTAGCCCCAACACATGGTGGGCCAAATACTGATCTATGGTTTCTCAGGATATTTGTACTTAGAACACATTGCTGTTGGCTAGACCCTATATATTAGTGGTTCTCAAAATGTAACTACAAAATGCAAAAACAGGCCAAGACTTGATGATCTATATGATTGAGAACAAGTGATTTAACTAGAGGCTCAGCCGTTTTGATTTAATCGCCTGTGCTCAAGCAGGCAAATCTTCAAATCTTGGCATATTAATGGGCTTTGAGGGCATGAGTTGAGAAATATTGCTATACATCATATATAGCTCTCACATGTATATGACAATTGTATGGCTGTTTCTTGATTCTTTCAATTTTACCATCAATATCAGTTACTGTATAGCTTGCATTATATATTCCCATAATCAGAACATTACTGTAACACCAATTCAGTCTGAGAAAAATGCTAAAAGAATATTAAATAATAATTGACATTCCGTGTGACAATACTGCATATTTTAAGCAAGCTGCTTTAATTTACACTACATGGAAAGAAACAGAAGGTTCAAGTATTAATTGGTTCCCTGTTTTTGATGTATACACAGTTATCCTCAACCTCATCAGATTCGGTTAACTTAATAACTTTGAAACTCTCAAATCTGTGTTATCTATTCATAAAAGGTTTGCAAGGCAGTTTGCTGTATCCATTTGTGGGCAACTTGATGCCCTCCTGCTTTCGTGGAATTAAATTCCCATCAGCCCTAGCAAACAGGGATTATCGGAATTGAAGTTAGTAAGATCTTGTTGGATTGAGGTTGACCACTAGTGATCTATACCTCTCTCTAGCACTTTAACCCCTTGGATGCTAAGGATGTGTCCAATGCATTGCTTCGCAAAGCATTGGAGACATCCCTAGCACTCAAGGGGTTAATGGATATTTTACTATACAACAGGCCAAAAAACTGCCAGTGATTTTACAACAGCTATAGAAAATGGATATTTTTTATTCAGTATTTGCTGAATGCTATTTCCAGGAGCTCCTAAATGTGGCTGTTTTTAGGGTTCCCTTTTAAAAGGTTGCACGCAAAAGAGCGGGCACTGAATCTTGCACTGCATGACAGATGCAGTCAGTCCTCCCTTCCTGGATAATTATAGAGGTGGTAGCCTCACACTTCTTTTTGCCTGCACACTGCCCTTTTCTTCCTTATGCAACCGCACTCCCTCCTATATAATCCGAGTGCTACCACAGGTCAGACTTGTTGATGCTACGCTAATGTAGGTGCTCCCAGTGCTACCGCAGGTCAGACTTGATGATTCTGCATCTTTTGAAGACGTTTTAATTCTTTACTGATTCTCATCGCTCCCATCATACTGCGCCTCCTCTTCCCGCAGTTCTCTGCCAGTTTACTGATTGGTCTCCATGCACAGTGACCTGCGGTAGCACTGAGAGCGATGGGAATCAGTAAAGAATTAAAACGTCTTCAAAAGTTCAAGAATCAACAAGTCTGTCCTGCAGTAGCACTGGGAGCACTCGGATTAGCGCAGCATCAACAAGTCTGTCCTGCAGCAGCACTGGGAGCACTCGGATTAGCGCAGCATCAACAAGTCTGTCCTGCAGCAGCACTAGGAGCACTCGGATTCGGATTAGCGCAGCATCAACAAGTCTGTCCTGCAGTAGCACTAGGAGCACTCGGATTAGCGCAGCATCAACAAGTCTGTCCTGCAGCAGCACTGGGAGCACTCGGATTAGCGCAGCATCAACAAGTCTGTCCTGCAGCAGCACTAGGAGCACTCGGATTAGCGCAGCATCAACAAGTCTGTCCTGCAGTAGCACTAGGAGCACTCGGATTAGCGCAGCATCAACAAGTCTGTCCTGCAGCAGCACTGGGAGCACTCGGATTAGCGCAGCATCAACAAGTCTGTCCTGCAGTAGCACTAGGAGCACTCGGATTAGCGCAGCATCAACAAGTCTGACCTGCAGTAGCACTCGAATTAGCGTAATTACTAAGGGTTAATATATAGGAGGGAGTGGGGTTGCATATGGAAGATAAGGGCAGGCAAAGCAAAGTGTGAGGCTACCACCTCCATAATTATCCAGGAGGGTAGGACTGATTGCACCTATGCGACCATTCACTACACGGACATGTGAATCTCGCGCTGTCACGCAGTGCGAGATTCTCGTGTCGCCATTTTTAACCGAGCAACATAGTTAATGGTTCATGGGGTTGCATGCAACCTTTAAAAAGGATATCATTTTTAGAACACGGATCTAAAAGGTTTTGAAAAGAACACGAATCACAAGAAGTGTGAAATAAATTAATGTAGCCCTTAGTGAAGGGAACACTGGATGAATACAAGTCATGTTAAACAGGAGAATCAGCATTACCAAATGTGTGATCAAATTATCCAAAATGTGTCTCCTTATAGGCTTTTTTTCAATCTAATTTGCATTATTTTTATAATACATTGAAAAATCATTGTGACAAATGGATGTAACAGAGGACGTTACATTTCAGAATGTAATTAGGAAATGTATTATTTAGAGACTATAAAGACTATAGATAATTGTATTGAAAACTGCATGGATGGAGCAATGCGTTGAATATCCCACTGGCATTCAAGGGGTTATGTTTTTAAATACTGATCAGGTTATGCATAGTGAAAATGTAATACAAAGTATTTTGACATTTTCTAGAACTGCTGAAAAGCAAAAATAAGATTATTGTAATGGTCCTGCGGCCGTTAAGACAGAAAAAAAAAGGTAGCAGGGAAGAGTCTGGTAACTATAGACCAGTAAGTCTTACATCAGTAGTGGGAAAATTAATGGAGACTATGCTAAAAGAAAGAATTGTTGAATATCTGAATTTAAATGGCTTGCAAGTTACCATACAGCATGGGTTTACAGCAGGGAGATCTTGTCAAACTAACCTCAGATTTTTGACTGGGTAACTAAAATAATAGACTAAGGGGGAGCAGTAGATATAGCTTATCTAGATTTCAGTAAAGCATTTGACACTGGCCCTCATAGAAGACTCATTAATAAACTGCAGTGTTTGGGTCTGGATGTAAAAATAGTTAAATGGATAAGGCAATGGCTGAGTGACAGGAGACAGAGGGTGGTAGTCAGTGGAGAATATTTGGACGAAAGGAGTGTTACTAGTGTAGTACCTCAGGGATCTGTACTGGGGCCCATTATTTTTTATATTTTTATTAGTGATATTGCAAAAGGTCTTCAAGGAAAGGTATGCCTTTTTGCAGATGATACCAAGATCTGCAAAAGGGTAGACATTTCAGGGGGAATAAGCCAAATGACAAATGATTTAGGTAAATTAGAAGAATGGATAAGAGTGTGGCAGATGCAGTTTAACGTTGATAAATGTAAAATATTTCACTTGGGATACAAAAATCCAAAAGGAAAAATATACTATTATGGGTACTGTGCTGTCAGAGACAACAGAAGAAAGGGATTTGGTAGTAATTATTTATAATGACTTAAAGGTAGGCAGGCAATGTAAAAGCTGTGGGGAATGCAAGTAGGGTACTGGGTTGTATAGCTAGGGGCATTAGTAGCAGAAAAAGTGGTCATGCCGCTATACAGATATCTCGTTAGACCTCACCTAGAGTATTGTGTACAGTACTGGAGACCCCATCTCAGAAGGATATAGATACTCAAAAGAAACTTCAGAGAAGGGATATTAAAATGGTGACTGGTTTACAGAAAAAGAAATATCAGGATAGACTAAAGGATCTGAACATGTAGAGAGAGAATATATGACTGAAACATTCAAATACATGAAGGGATTCAACAAAGCGCAGGATGGAATTATATTTCAAAGGAGTAAAAATGTTAGGACAAGAGACCATAGTCTAAAACTAGAGGGACACAGGTTTAGATGTAATGTAAGAAAGTTTTACTTCACTGAGAGGGTAGTAGATAAGTGGAATAGACTACAAGCAGAAGTTAATACAGTGACAGAATGTAAGCATGCATGGGATAGGCATAAGGCTGTCTTTAACGCAAGAAAAGACCAAAGGACCAAAAAGGGTTTGAGGTTTTTACAGTAGGAAAAAGAGCAGACTAGATGGGCCGAATGGTTCTTATCTGCCGTCAAATTCTATGTTTCTACAGATAAAAGACAAAGTGAACTAGTCATCCCTTTCCGTAAGCTGCCAGGCTGCCATAGATAACAGCAGCCGGGTTTCCGGAATTCCCTCCTTCCCATTTTAAAAGGTAGGAGGCTCATTGATTGTCTGCCTCCAGTTCTAGGATGTGTATATGTATAAAGTGTGTTCGACAAGTAGGCGGCCTGCCGATTGTCCGGTCTTGTTGCTCCGGTCACCACTGGCTGGGGATAGGCACAAACTGATTGAAGTAATGTCATCAAATGTTTCATGCACTGGATTGGTCATCATACAATTGTCACTCTGAATCTCAATGGCAACAGATCAGAGCTGTAAGATTGAATTGTGTTCTTTTGTTCCTTCGTGTTTTTAAACTATAAAATGTCCCTGTGTCCCCAAAGTAAAGTATCTTCTGTGACCTACAAGATTTGTTTGGCGTACTTTATTTCAGGAACGGTTTAAAGAGTCCACTTTGACTCCCATTCCTTGGATCTCTGCCTTTCAGGACTGGCACAGCTGCCCCCCTGTAGCAGCATCCAAGATAAAGAAGCTCAGCACGAATGGCAGGGACTACATGGAGTTCCTGGCTTCCATTACAATTATACACACACACACACATATATACAACAAACAAGGAATGGCTTGTGTAAATAATGGTGTACAGCTTCCAAAATGTAAGACTCATAACTATAACAACTTCCTCTGTTTACACTGTTATATTTGCATTGGGTTCCAAACCTATTTTCTCATTATTTATTCCTTGTTCTTAAAGGGGATAATCTGCAGTCAAGGTGTAATCAAAGCATCGCACAGTGGTCCAGTCACATAATGAAGTTGTATGTTTTCTTCCTCTTAGTAAAAGAACAATGGAAGTTAGCCATGACATTACTGAGTACTGCAACAGACTTTAGTAAACACACATTGAAGCTCATATGAGTATGTTCATAAGAAAAGTGGAGGCGTTCTGGGGCAATCCATTACAAGTTGTTCTTGAAATGCAATTTGTCAAGTACAGACTTCTATAGTAAAGACTTATAATTCATTTTAAGTCCTACAAGTAAACATGTGTTTATTTAATGAAGACAGAGGTGTGGTCTCTTTGAACCTCCATATAGGAGAGGCAGGTCTCTTAAAATTATATTTATGGGTCCAATATCTTTGTGGTGTTTTGTAAACATCTATGCCCATGCATCATTTCACTGGTTCCTGCAATTCTCAGTTGATTACTTAAAATTGTGTTTGGCTCCACAGGCCTGAATTTGTGTGTTCACTCCTGCTTTATGGTCAGCTATATAAGATATAATTGATAGTATGGAAATCCCGATGACATATCAAAGAATTTAAAGACGTGGAGCATTTTTTCCCGCTTCTACTAAACCACAAGAACCCTTAACAATCATGCTGATGCTGTTGGAAGCACTTTATAATGGTACTAGAATCAAACAGTTGGAACAAACGAATTAGCTCACATCTCACACAATGGGAGTGACAAGGATATCTGCCTTAGCAGATCATCATCTAAAGTAAGCACACTGATGTGTTGTAGAGATCTCAATCAGAAAATGACATCCATTTGTTTAACCCTGCAGCAAAGGTTTGTAATTGCAAAGTCCTTTGTTAGAAGCAAAGCGACAGTTATAAAACTTTCAGTTGAGTAAACAAAGGGAGAAAAAGGTTATTCCACTGATTCGTTCAAAAAGGCATTACAACTCAAAGTGGCACATATTTGAGAGTTGGACTTAAACATATCGTGTGTATATTCCATTTATTAAAAAAAATGAAAACATTATTATTCTTTATTTATATAGCGCCAACTAATTCTGCAGTGCTGTACAATTGGAAATAGACATACAGAGGTATTAAATAGTACAAATCAAATGTGGAGAACAGAAGGATCAGAGGGCCCTGCTCATGTAGAGGATGACCTCAGACATCCATAGACTGCAATACCAACACCAGGGCTTATAATTTTAAGTCCTTTGCTGCTAGCCAGACATGAAAACTTACTCGCCACTGCAAGCCAAAACACACCCACCAGGGCTGAATTTCTACTTGCCAGGGCTAAATTTTCACTCGCCATTGGCTAGTGGAAATTTTGAGCCCTGCCAACACCACCAAAAAAATGGACACAAATAAAATTTAAAGACTTTAAAAAATGTTCCCTTTGAGCCATGATAACACTTGAATGAGGCATTCCCCAGTGGTACTAACAATTTAATTGAGCTGATAAAAAGTTCTGAAAAACATGTTTTCCTCATATTTGTTACTAAATATTTAATTAAAAATTAGCAATATAATATTCAACACCGTACAATTCTGATCCAAATAAGTATTTAAAAATACAAAAATTTGACAATATATCAAAATATACTGATAATCTGTCCTAAGCTTAGGCAAGAATATCCTTACAGTAAACTTGTAGCATGAAAAACAAAAAGGTAAAAATAAGTATAATGAGAATCATGTTGGATTAAACAAGGGTAGTCTCGCTACTGAAAAATCATCAAAACCTTTTACTCAAACTGCTTGCAAAAGTGTAAATTGCTGTACAGAAGCTTTTATTTTAATATACAATGAACTCTATCTGAAAGCTTGAGTCTTAGATTACAGCTCTACATTGTAAGTAACAGGAACAGCACCACCTAGTGTTAGGATCCCTTGAGGGCCAAAGTTAGACATGCCTGCTCTAGAGAGTCACATAGGACTCACCATTTGCTATATATTTTAATGAAAACTCCAATATTTCAAGTTATATTACTTTTAACCTAAAACATGATAATCATTATGCACTTACATTTTTTTATATTTGCAACTGTTGCCATACACCCATTTATTCACATTGTTGCCAAAGAAGCTTACATTACATCGGACCATGTTTCCCTAAAAAAAATGGTCCAGACTTAGCAGGGATTGTATTGTACAGCTCCTGTGTGGACCTTCACAGCTGTTTTTGGGGTCAAATAATCTGACCCCAACAGCTGTCCCAGTGGGTCCTCAATAAGTCATGTGGCAGAAACTTGTAAGTATCGGGCTTCACATTAAGCAGTATGGAGTCCCACACACTCAATAGACTGGTGCCGACTCCTGTCTATTGAACTATTAGAGGCAGAGGTCAAACTCATGACACATCAGTAACTAAAGATCCAAGACTGAGTCTGTTTTCTACTATCCCCTCCCCCTCAAAGGGGATGCAAATGGTCAACTCAGGAGCACAACAATGCAGCCATGACTGGTCCAATTAGAGGACACTCACTTTGACATGATAGATCCCATTATATAAAATGACAAAAAACAGAAAACGTAGAAGCAAATGATATTTTATAGGAGCCACTATAAGGATTTGTGTATTAAAGGTATAGAGATCAACCCCCTCCTTCAATTTAAGAGCCAAAAATAAGACTTTAAGAACCTGGGCTACCAGTCACCTGAGATTTTCCACCTCCAGTATAGAAAGTTGTATGGTCTTGGCTTCTGTATTCATTGCTTCCGCTTATACAATGCTTTAAAATTACTAATAAAAATACTTTTTAAAGTGGACTTCAGGGGTCTCCAGTGCATTGTGAAACAATGTGACGAACACCACTCTGGCTCTCAGGAGTTAAAGAGTACCCATTCATTTCCCAACTATCATTTAACCCTTTGAGTGCTGGAGAGGTATCCAACGCATTGCAATGCATTGGATACTATTCTGGCACTCAAAGGATTAACCCCTTAAGTCAAGGCTAGACATTGATTTTCACTGCCTTGGAGATGCCTCTAGCATCCAAGAGTAAATGTGAAAGCTAAATAAGAACTTGGAAACAGGCCATATATATTTTTGTATACCTCTTAATTTTCACATACCCAGAGCATTGAAATTGCCAAGTCAAAATCAATAACTTTTTTTGTTAGATCAAATGTATAAAATGCCTAGGCTCCTAAAATGTTACTATTGGCTCTTACATTTAGAGTGATGTTTTTAAGCATGTCTGTGTCCATTGCTCCCCTTTTCTGACTCGAAAAAAGTCTGAGTTGGGTCCTATAAGTCTGGCTCCAAAGACTAGCTGCACCATCAAGGACAAATAAATAATTCCTGTTCAATTAAATTGGTCTTTTAACCCCTAGAATGCTGAAGAGGTCTCCAATGAATTGCAAAGCCCTCTAACATTGAAGGGATTAAAAATCTATTCAAGTGCATGGAAATTTAGGAATTTTTATGGATCTGTATGGTACAGTTGGTTCACACCAGAATAACTCTTACTTTTATAAATATGGGCCATGGGGAGTTATGCACAATAGAAAACAGGATCAAAATAAAAACTCCCAGAATTCCCACTGATTTAAAAGACGCTTTTTGGCAGATTGAATGCTCTGTCTCCACCACTTTACTTCAATGAGCTGGAGGCCGGTCCAGCATTCAAAGGAATGAGACCCCATTTAAATCAAATGGAACACTTACTTATCACCTATAGTACATAGTTACTTTGATCCAGAATTGCTCTGCCAGAATTGTAGAACATTTCTGGAGCACACTAGCTGTTCCTCAGGGAAGAAATAATCATTTCCACTTATATAAAGTTAAGATTTTTAACCCCTTTAATGTTTGAGAGGCCTGCAATGCATTATAAAGCAATGTGTTTCAAATGGTTAATAAGACCAATTTAAATCAGTCAGAATATTGCTTAAAGGAGCAGTAAACTTTTTTTTTATGAAAACACATTTTATAGAGCGTTTCCTGCTTTTCACTCCGACTGCAGTCAGATTTTTTATTCAAAATTTATAGCAGTTCAAATAACCAGGAAGTGAATTTACTGTGCTTTACTTCCTGATAGTTCTAACTGACAGGCAGTTTCTGTCACATTCTATGGAGAATTGTATGTGTCTGACTTTCCTCTCCATTAGAATGTAACAGGAAAACTAATTCGAATTTGACCACTAGAGGGCACTGCTAATGTAAAAAAACATGGGTTTAAACTGTAATAACTCTGGAAATATAAATCTCTCAGCAGTGGGAGTGCCCTTATTTTACTCAGTAGGAAAATCCCTACAATATATATCTTTTCATAAAAAAAGTTTACTGCTCCTTTAATTTTATTTGCCCCTTATGGTGCAATTAGTTTCCTCCTCTTTTGGTTTTATATATATGTAGCATTGTTTCAGAGTTAGAGGTTGAGAATATTATATATATCTTCTGTATAATATAAATTGCTAGGCTGCGAAGCTCCCTGTGTGCGTAACAGCACATGTGCAGTAGAGACTGGCGGAACATATTGATCTGGAGCGGGGCGCTCCGAATGGCTCACTGCCCATCTCTGCTCCTGGCTCCGGGGCAGCAGCCAGAGCCGCTGGGTATATTTATATATATATATATACATACACTCACACACATACACCCACTAGCAATGGTGTATGGGGAGTTGCTCATACTAATGGGCAGTTCAGGGACCCGCTTTTCACAGGAATGGGTGGGTATTCACCTCCTGGCCACTCCTGCAAAAATCACCTCCCCTGATTCGCTGCTTGACGCCGATCTACGACCCCTCCTGCCAAGGGGGTGGACAGCTATCAGGAATCATATATACACACACATGCATAGGTATACGGCATCTATATCTCATAATGCAAAAAACCTTGATATTTACACAATTTAATCCCAAAGCTGTGACTTGTAAACTTTGATTTGCAGATGGTCATATGAAAGAAAAGTTTAACATTTTAATGTCTAGAGGTGTTTGCACATCTCTGGTCCTTAAAGGGTTAACCTAAAACTTTTTGTGCATAAGACAAATGTCTTTTTTTTTTTTTTTTTAATAAAAATAAATAAATACTCTTCTGCTAAACGACAAAAAAAGCAGTACTCATCTGCCTGAGTGCACCATTTATTTCCCCTGTCCTCACTTGCAGACATTCCGGTTTACAAGTGCAAGCAGGACGTAGAACAGAAACTCAGCAGTGACTTTCAGTAAACACTAACAGCTTATTTGCATTTTATTCAGAACTAATGTAAAAGCCTGTGTACAGGAGCCAAAGTCCGGGTGATGTTAAGAGGCTGGTCCTGCTCTGCGTCGTGCCGCAAATGCAGTCATGCACTGTAGAGACTGCCCGAAAGCACAGAATTGTCCCAGCACAGAACTCCCAGCATTCTGTGCGTTCAGGCAGTCTCTACTGCGCATGACTGCGTTGTTACAAACTCTTTAGCAAATTATTATATAGGATGTGCTTTTGCCTAGACAAAATGCACTTGGTTTTATAAATGCTGAAATAGATGCACCTTTGCTGAATGTAAAAAGGCTGGATCTACCTGAAAAAATAGCACATTTACATGCCTTCCTACCAAGTGATTTGCACCTCATACAGTGTGAGGCCAGATGTACTGCAGTTATGGGAAAAACTAACTGTCCTCTATATCAAAGGGCATTTTTATTTTATTTTCATAAATGGAGCTTTTAACCCTTTCAATTCCATAGGTGTATGGAATCACCTTTGTAAACTTGTTCCCTGTACTGCAGTTGGTTTACTCCAGAGCAGCACTCTTCTATGCTGTACTAAGCTATTATGAGGTAAACCATCAGCATAAAAGGGGACAAATCAATTTCTTAACCCTTTGAGTGCCAGAGGGGTACGGAACGCATTGCAAAGCAATGCGTTCCGTACCCCTCTGGCACTCAAAGGGTTAAATATTTAACCCTTGGAGTGCTAGGAGGAGGTTGCAGCAATGCGTGGCACACCCCTCTGACACTTCCAGTGTTAAGAGGTCTTCAATGCACTGAGCTGGAGACCTCACAAGAATTCAGTGTGTTAATGGGTGAGAAATTGGAGAAATTTGAATTTGCCCCCTATGGAGCAGTTGGTGTGATCTTGATACCTCTGTCTTATTACAGCTAACTTCACCCTTTGAGTTCCAGAGGGGTATACAACGCATTGCGTTGCATACTGTCTGGCACTCAAAAGATCGATTTATCGAAAATACTTAACTTCAGCGTCATTCATCCTACTTAATCCTTTCGGTGCCAGAGGGGTACACAAAATCAAATTCTGGATAAATGCATTCAGTATTAGGTTGTACAACATACATCATTTGAGCTAAATAACCACATTGCATCCAGCTATGCTAGTTATGGTTTTAACCCCTCAGAAGCAGGAGCGGTAGCAGACCTTGTTAGCATCTAAGGCAGTGGTTTGCAACATGGGGCCCTCCAGCTGCAGGCAAACAACAACTCCAGTCAATCCTGGGCAAAAGATTGAAGGTCGCAGTCCGACAGCAGCTGGAGGGCCTCAGTTTGCCCATCACTGATCTAAAGGAGTAAACCCTTTTGAGTGTCAGAGAGCGAAGATAATGTTAACACTCTGGGTACCTGATAGGTGCAAAGCAATGCAAATTCCTCTGGTAGTCAAGATGATCACCAGATAAGGAGTTACATTCCAGGGCAAGCCAACTGAACCACAGGGAAGGGAAAAAAAAAATCTCAAAATCTTCATTGTGGCAAATGGGGATTTAACCCCTCTCCAGCATTTAAGAGGTTAAAAGCCCCATTTAAATTGTGAATTCCTCCCTAGGGTGCAGTTGAATGGCTCCACCATTACTCCATTCTAATTTCTAACAAAGTCCACCAAGTGTTGTGGAACTGGAAAATAGAATTCACAGTTAACCCTTACAGCTCCAGAAGATTGCCCAACACATTGCTTTCCACTCAATGGTTTCTCAGAAAGTGACGGGGAGATCCAGGCCTGAAGTCAGCCTGATATACATGTGTCTAGCCACAGTAGGACCCTGATCATCATCCCTTTCCACATGACCAGACTCTGCAGAGCTCTGCAGGAACCAGCTATGTGAAGGGCAAATGGCATAATTAGTTCAATTACGGTTTTCCCCCCACATAGCAACTTTATTCACTCAGACATACAAAATGAACTCTAATTACATTCTCTGCAGAGAGGAGTTTGTAAATCAAAGAAAAAACAGGATCACACCTAAGAACAGCCTGACTGAATTTAGCTCAGGGAAGGTAGCCAATTAGGAGGGTGTTTGGGGGCACACAACACCCCTAAAATGCAACTTAACTCCTCATGTACCGGAAAGTGCCACAAATCATTGCAAAAGGTATTTAGGGGCAAGCGTTAATGTTTCTTTGTAACCATACCGGTGCTAAAATTATCTTTATTTCCACCCTAACATATCTGTCATTCAGATATTCTCACTTCATGTGTGTTAGTGTTACAAAATGTGAACTGTGAAACTAGTTATAGAACATGTAATTCTTTACTTTTCTAGTTTTATACAGATGACATGAATTTCTCCTTCCCATAAAATAACAGGGCGCCAAGCGTTTCTACAGCATATAAAAATCACAGCTAAAGCCTTTAACTCTTCAGATTACCAGGGGGCTGTTTGACAGAATGGGGTGCAACACACTGCTTTGCAATGCATTGTACACCCAGCTAGTCCTTAAAGGATTAACATAAATCAGACTTGGTAAAGCAGTATGCACAAAGATAATGGAGACATTCTGAAAAACCAACTGCACAATAGGGGACAAATAAAACATCTCCAAATTCCTGCTTATATAAATGGGACTTTGAAGCAATGAATTGTGATTCTTGTGAGCATTCAAGAGGTTAAAATTGGAGAGTTGTTTTGTTGTCATATGCTATGGCACAGCTGCTATGTTCCACAATTGCACATGGCCCTTAATCAGCTCTACATCACAGCTCAAGTGCACAGAATACATTTTTATTATTTACACACATATATTATATAACAACATCAACCAAACCTTTAGAATCTGACCAGTGTAAAGACACTCCTGAGACAAAGCACATAATACTTCATTAATACATTTCTACTGTATAAATACAACTATTTTTAGTCAGTGTTCTCTCCAGTGTACTTTACATTCTTAATGGAGCTTATCAAACACCTTGATCTCCCACTGGTATAATCTATCATTCAGTTCAGCCACTGATTTCGCTGCCTATTATATTAAAAAGAAAAAACATTCAGAACTTTTTGCCCCTAACTGCTGGATGGAAAGAGTAGTTTCCTATATGAAATGCAAAAGAATCCACAGTCTGTGACTGAATAAATTATGAATATATCCTGTACAATTAGTGTCCTATTCAGAGGTGTAGCCCATATCTTACAAATAAAAGCAAACTAGCAGTTATTCTGGAGTAAACCATCTGCACCATGGGGTTAAAATAAAACTTCTTAAATCCCCATGCACTTGAATAGAGATTTTTAAACCCTGAATGCCAGCTACATCTTCAATGCATCGGCGACCTCTCTAGCACTCAAAGGGTTAAAAGGACAGTTTAATTTATCCTCTATGGTGCATTTAGTTTACCCCAAAATAACTTCAGTTTGCTTTTATATGGGCCATATTGCAGCGCAATTCTGGAGCAAACTAAAGGCAGTACTGGGAACAAAGTAGCACCCCCCTTTCCAAAACGCTTGTTAATGCAAATGGGGTTTTAACCTCTTAATTCCTAGAGTGGTCTCCAAAACACTGAAAAGCAATGCGCTGGAGATCTCTCTAGCATCAAAGGGTTTAAACCCCCATTCAAATAATTTAGGAGTTTGCATTTCTACCTCATGATGCGGTTGGTTTGCTCCAGAATCGAACTCCTTTAGCTTATTGAATATCGGCCATAGGGATGAACTGCATAAACACTTCCTCACCCCATCATGACAGTACACAGCTGAAAACGCAAATACAACAGGCAACAAACACAATTTAAAGAAGCTCATTTAACCCTCTGAGTGCCAGAGAGGTTATTTAACACTCGAACAGTTAAGCCAATGGTGGTTAACCATGTGGATGCTGGTGAGGTCTCCGTCGCATTCCGATGGGGACATCAATAACTGATAGGGCACAGTTTAACGATACAGGAGGCACCAGGCATTAACCCTTTGTGTGCCAGAGCTGTAACCAAGCCTACTGAGAGGGTTATATACGTGTTTCTACAGTGCTGGTGAAAGTATCTGAAGCACTTTACCACTAATCTGGAAACCGTATATTAACATTAATATAACATCTGTGCCGGAGGAGGTCCAACGCACCGTGAAGCAATGGGTCGGAAAAGGGTTAAAGAGGTGTTTAAGATGACGGTTAAGTGCTTCAAAACAAAGGATGATAAACACAACTGTAACCCCTTTAGTGTCAGAGGTATCCAACGCATTGCATACCTCTCTAGCACTTAAAGGGACTTTAAACCTATCAGTGCCAGAAGGGTGCGTTGCGTAACCCTCTGGCAATCAAAGGTTTAAAGGCTGTCTGAATGCAAAAAAATAATCTCACGTACACAAGTGATGAAATTATTATTAAAAGTGTGCATGGCAGGCGGCACTCAGTCCTTTAACAATATGAGGGCTAGGAGTGACACCCCCTACCGCCACCACCACCGACACTCAAGGGTTAAACGTATCTCTGTCATGATCTATAAGTTATTTAAAAAAGCAAAACAAAAAAAACAAACACAAACTTCACCACCTCTCTATATGAATATGAATGTCTACGGTGCATGAAGAGTGCTTAACACCTTAGATGCCCTGCATCAGCCTGATGGCATCAGGCTGATGCGTGTCTAAATATTGCTCTTGCACTCGATTACTATATGGTGTCGATGGTAATGGTAAAGTGATTTAACCCGGTAAGAATACGTCGCATACATATGCGATCCTTTCAAGGGTTAAAGTGGGGGCAACAAATGTTCCTCTAAAAAGCTGAATGCAGCCTGCATTTAACCCTTTGAGCGCTAAAAGGGGTATGAGACACATTGCGGAGTAATACGTTGCGTGCCACTCAAAGGGTTACATTAATTCTTTTACTGCTAGAAGGGTATCCGATGCACTGCTTTGCAATGCACTGGATACCACACTGCCACTAAAGGGGTAAGGCAGGAGCAGTCGTCTATTGTACATCTGTTAACCCTTTGAGTGCCAGAGGGGTACGCAACGCATTGCAAAGCACTCAAAGGGTTAAGGACTACAATTATCCATCATACCCAGGCTGGTATGGGGTGGTGGACTTTTAGCCCTTACAGCTAGGCGGTCTGGCAACTGGCTACACCTGATTAAACCCTTTGAGTACCAGATGAGTATCCAATGCGCTGGGTACCCTCTCATGCACTTAATGGGCTAAGATATACAGCAGGCACACCGATATAAACACTTTATAACTGTACTTGTGCATTAGAATATACAACTTGCCCGGCTCAGATCATGTGCCCTGGTCCACCCCGTTTACCTGCTATAGAAGAGCCAAAGTTGCTGCTAAGAAGCAGAACCACGATTAGCACAGCGGGTGCTGTTGCGCTGGGGATCCGGACTGTAGTCATTGCTCCCGTCCACACTCCAGTCTCTCTCCCGCTCTGTATGTACTCTCTAGTCTTCTCGTGTTCCAAATAAACAAAAACAGCTCCAAGCCCTCACCCCCCTCCCCAGCCAACGATCGCCTGCCACAGCTCGACTATAACGTGCCAGTGATGTTCTCTCTAACACAAAAGTCCGGGGCTGCCCGGCTAGATCCAGCTCCTAGATGGTGTAAGTTGTAGTCAATTGCCTGGGAAAGTATACAGTCTGCATGAGATTACTGAGAGAGGGTCCCGGGTTCAGGTATGGCAGCTGTGTGCTTGCTTCTCTTCCTATTCCTTCTCTGGCTGGAGTCTGCCCCCTTAGTATCCTGTAGGGATGGAGCTAGCAGAGGTTGTGTATCTTCTCTCTGCCCTGCCTACAGCCACAATGCCAAGGTGTCCCACAAGCAGCAGCAGCACTGGTACCAGGGACCCAGTAGGGGGGAGCACGACGTGCGGACTCTGGCTAGTTGGGAGGGGAGTAGCAAAAGAGCTGGGAGGAGAGGTGGGACCAAGGCGGAGAGAGGGCGGGAGGATCTGTAGGACTGATACCTTACAGAGGAGCCGAGAGGTAATAGCGATAAACCAAACCTATTCCGACTCACCTATACACGGACTATGGGCAGAAAATATCGAGCAAACTGAATGCGCCAAAGAAAATAAATAATACGTACATAAAATTTAAAAAATGATATGAAGAAGAACTACAGCACAGGAATACGTCTGTGGCTTTTATTTACTTTAACAGAACCATTTAACTACGTAGATGCCCTTCACACAGCAGACACGTTACTGCTATTTGTTTCATCCTACACTGATCAAAACAATTAGAAGATACTCATGTTCACTGAGGCCTTTTGTTCAGTGTGACGAGCGTAGTCTTCCACAAAACTCACTATACATACTGGAAATTCCAGGTATAATGCACGAAATATATCAGTGCATATACTTCGCTGAGGTATTAACCCTTTGAGTGCCAGCGGGGTACGCAACGCATTGCAAAGCAATGCGTTGCATACCCCTCTAGCACTCAGATGGTTAAGGACACCTGTCTAGGTGCATTCGTCTATTAACCCTTAGGATGCTCTAGATATCTCCAGCATATTGATTTGCAATGTGTTGTAAACCTCTCTGGGATCCAAGGGGTTAAACAAAATAACGGACGCTTATTCCAAGGTAAAAGTTCTCCTCTACAGTGGTCTTTTAACTCCTTGAATGTCAAAGAGGTCACCAATACACTGTGGAGGCCTGTTAGCATCCAAGAGCATCAGTGAGGATTTGTATTGGTTCACCATGGTACAGCTGATGAAATACATTTTTTTGTGCATGGTGATAAAGGCAAGTTGATCTCAGGTGAAAACACCATTTACAGATATAAGAGCTGAAGTGTCCATACCTTGGTGGAACTTCCAATATTTGAAAATACATGTGCTGTTTCTAATCAGGCTGGAAATTGTTTATGGGATTCTCACTTCTTGATCTGGAGACTATGGCTATACTATACTTTTTAAGACAATGGCTGATGTACAAAAGAAAGTGAGGCAATATACTGGAGAATACTAGCTTCACTATAAGAAACAAAGGACTTCATTCATTCTGTGATGCAATTCTGGGGCAAACCAATTGCACCTTTGGCGGGGGGGGGTGGATGCAAATTCACATTAATTTAAATGGGGCCTTTTAACCCCTTGAATGGTAGCAAGGTCTCCAATGCATTGCAAAGCGTTGGAGACCTTGCTAGCATTCGAGAGGTTAAAGAGATAGTATTGTGACATTTTTATAAAACGGAATCTTGACGCTATTAAAAAACTAAACTAAATGACCCCAGTCCTATCTTTCAAACCTTTATGGTTGGAGAGAAAATCACAGCGAAAGTTCCCCCCTCCCTCCCCTTTCCCTGATGTCAGCGTCTATCTGACAACAGGGGTATCCGGTCCTGGAACTGTTGGAGGCTATTCAGCAGGGCCGAGATCGAGAGACACTAAAAGAGTTACTTCACTGGAATGGTCTACAAACCAGACACACTTTGTAGACCGTTCCAGTGAAGTAATTATTTTTATGTCTCTCGATCTCGGCTCTGCTGAAGACCCTCCGACGGTCCCGGGACCGGATACCCCTGTTGTCAGCTAGAGGGTTAACTTGATGAGGGACCCATAGAGAGGGCCAGAAAAGATGCTGCTATGTTGCTGTCATTTACAAACATGGTGTGATTTTAATACATTTTGATACAGAACGTGATTCCGTAAGTGCATTTTTATTTAGGATATATGATAATCATTTAAATGGCACCCGGATAGAGATATCGCATATTAAAGGAAATTGTGAGTGCTGTTTTGTTACAGATATATATATATATATATATATATATATATATATATATAAAATACTGCAAATTTTATTTTAGCACAGTGTTTCACAATACCTCTCCCACTTACCTTACTATGGCCAAAAACTCGTAATGGCATCTTTGAATTTTGCTATTGTGTCTGTGTTCCTGCATGCGGTGTCTATGGAAGCAGACATGAGAGTTGCTGGCAGGGTACATAATCCTACATAAGATTACCATGTAGTAGAGTTTGATGATCTGTGATCCTGTGGTCTGCCTCTATGGCAATGACATCCAGAACTGATTGAAGATGTTATCTAATGGACAAAGGCACATGGGCAAGATTCATAGCAGCCATTAGGATTTGCTGTCCATAATAAGGTAAGTATAGGGTTATTAATCAGAGGTGTTAGATATATTTTAAAGAGGGCAAATGCTACAGAAAACTTTAAGGCTATGCTTATATGAGTGATATCAGAGCTTAACATAACATGGGAATCTAGATGATCTATTCCAGATTTGATCAATTGTTGGCTCTACAATTCTTGGGGACTACAAATCCCATCATCCCTAGCCAGCCATTGGCTGGTTGGAGATGATGTCAGTTGTAGTCACTAATAGGTAGAGGTCCAACAATTGACTGTCCCTGGATTATTCACATGGATAGAGATCACCTTTTATAAATGCAGCTCAATGCAGTGTGGAGCTTTTCTTAGTTGAATGCAGGTAAGTTGCAGCAGGGTTAATCAGTACAATGGACTACAAGGCCTAAGTGTAAATAATTCTCCCAACTGACACAGAACTCTGCAATTCTCATAACTACCACCACTGATTGGCCAGCCTATGAAAGCATTATCCGGTCATGTATGGCTGGATCAGACATGGGACAAACACCTGTTACACCGTCCCAGTGATGATATTACTGAGGTAAATCGACACAGCAAAAAATCGGAGCTAGAGCACTGAATATTTAAATTCACTAAAGACAACCTGTTACATACAGAGTCAATTTGGCTGCCGTACTCCTGTATCTAAATCTTAGTAAACATAAACCAAACAAAAGAAAAAAGGGATTTTATAGATACTTGAATAGGGCACAATAGTGATAGAGTCACAAAAGACTGACTGGAAAATGGCAGCATCACTGCCACTGTGCCACATTCCAATATTCCATATGAACAATGTCTAAGATGATAAAGATTGTCAGTGGTTTTGAATCATAAGTGTATAAAACTGCTTCTCCATAATGGTTATTGCAGGTATATAGTCCCCCCTACAATCACAGTGCTCTTCTGGGAACAGCCCCACTAGCTGTTTATGATCATTTTTATTCAGTGTTGAACTGTTCTTTTTTAACCATTTAAAGGGATATTAATGTTTCAAAATAAAAGCAGCACCAATTAATCTTCATAGTATTTGGACCATGGAGTGTGTTATTTCAATATTGTTGTAGTTGTAGTTCAAGAGTAATTGAATGATAAAGTATCCCCCTCCTGCCCCTTTTACTGATGTAACACTGCTCACCTCAAAACAGAAAGGTGGTGTCCAGATGGCTTGCAGAGAGGGACAATCTTCATTTAACATAAGGGAAAAACCTTAAACTCCTGTCATGGGGGCAGGGTTTTCATCATTCTCACAATAAGAAGATTGTCCCTTGCTGTGAGGTCTCTGGTCTCAAGACCAGATTTCACATCTGAGCGGAGGTGGCTTACACTAGGTAAAAGGGGAAAGAGGGGATATTTTATCATTCAATTACTCTTGAACTGTAACTCCAACAGTATTGAAATAACACTCTCCAAGGCCCAAATCATATAAAGATTAATTGGAGCTGCTTTTATTTTGAAACATTACTATCCCTTTAAGGACTAAAGAGGTGTGCAATGCATTGTGCGCCCCTCTGGCCCTTAAATAGCGAAATGGGAAATATTTTATGAAGACTGGTCTTATGGGAGCAAGCTTACAAAAAAAGAGACTGCAGCTTGCAGAGCCAAAATGGCTCCTGAAAGTTTTTTTATATATTTTTTGGTGTGTAGAAAATCGCCCGCCCCACTCTGCTAACAAGCGTACTGGGCTCAACCCAGACATTTGCATCTCACACCTACAAACTACAAGCGCAGCCTCATAGTTTGCTACAGTTGGGTTTTCAGACCAGGCAGGGCTGGATTTACATCCCCGGTGCTTCTAGGCAAAGATTTGTAGGTTGCTCTTAGCTCCATCCATGGCCACACCCACACTCCTCACATGACCCCACACCTAGGCCCACCCACTATTTCCTGGAATAGAAAATATCCTTGGCCTATAACTAGCACAAACAAAAAAAAAAGCTTTAACCCCTGGGATGCTAGATAGATCTCTAATGCATTTCTTTGTGATGTGTTGGAGATCTCTCTAGCACCCAAGGGGTTAAATAATAACATATAAACATGTATATAAACTGGTGCAAGGACACTGAGATTGTTCCACCGACACCCACATTCAGAATGTGGGTGTGGTCAGCACATCTTAGTCATTCCTTTAAATTTGGTGCTCTAGGCATCTACTTACTCTGCTTACTGGGAAATCCGGTCCTGAGACCAGGCCATAGCAGACTTCTGGGTTGGGCCGCACATGAGTCTGAACTACAAGGATGAAAATTTCTCAGTTCAGAATCCATACCTCCCAAGTGTCCCTCTTTAGGAGGGACAACCCCTCTTTTAGTCCCAAATCCCTCTGTCCCTTTTTCCCATCCTGATGTCCCTCTTTTTAGGAGATTAGACTGCGTGGTTTGTATATAAGTGTATCACATTGCTCTGCAGCAATAAAACTCTACTTATTTTTCTGTATAAACATCAGTATATATGTTTAGAAATTAGTCTGCATAAATAAAATACTTTGGTCCTGTTATAGTCCATTTAATAGGTAAAGAAAGGAGGTGTCAATAGGACATGAAATAGCTTAAAAATTCTTGTTAATTCCCCGCCCACCAGTCACACACCCCAGTAACACCCCCTAAAATACAAGTGTCCCTCTTAGGCAATTTGAAATGTTGGGAGGTATGAGAATCTCTTGTGTGAGTAACAAGAGCATACCTGGGGTCACATTTCCAACTCATTTTTTCTGTTCTTGGTTTGTCCTATAATTGCTATACTTTTGCCATTATACATATGCCCCAATTGTTTCTTTGTAAAGATAGTTGCAGGTACACTGCCATTGTGTAGGTATTTCCACTGTCTCTATGCAACTGCATGACTGTAGGATCCTTTAACACCCCCATTCCAATAAACACATCTCCAACCCACAGACTGTTCCCTCAACACTTGTAAAAATAATGACACATACAGGGGTGGCTGAAAAACACTAGCATTTACTGCCATCATTGCCAACATTACACATCACATTAACATTCAAATAACAATATTTATTCATAATATTCATGATCATCCTTCATAATCAGCCCATTTGCCAAAGGTTAACCTGTAAGCACAAACCTCAAAGATACAAGCTGCTTGCTACCTTCCCTGCTTTGGGGAGTGCAATAGTAATGTACAGAATATAAACAAGCTAACAATGAAAGGAGTGTCAATTCGGTTGCACCACATAAGGAGGCAATTGAGATCACAGCAATAGTAGGTAACTGGGAATCTTTGTTTGGAAGTTAGAAAGAGGTTGAAATAAGGTTACAAAGAAAATTTAAAAACTCCCTACAGCTACACTTGCACTCGCCTAGGACTAATAGTTACCTACTGGAACTACACTGGTATTTAAATATATTCCCTTAAGCTACACTGGCAAAAATAGATACCCTCTGAAGGCACCCTGACACTTATAGATACTCAGTCCAGTTTCACTGACACTGAAGCTACATTAACACTCATTGATACTCCCTACATCTACACTGGCACATGAACAGATACTCACTGAACCTACACACTGGCACTCATAGTCAATGAGTGTCGATGTGTAACTTCAGTGTGTATCTGTGGGTGACAGTACAACTGCAGCGACTATCTATGAGTGTCACTGTAGCTGTAGGGAATATATATGAGTGTTAGGGTAGCTGTAGGGAATATCTTAGTGATAGTGTGTAGCTGTATGCAGTATATAAATGTGTCAGTGTAGCTGCAGGGAGTATTTATAAGTCAAACTCCTTGCAGGTACCCTGACACTCATAGATGCTTACTGCAAATATATACTTGTATGCATAGATACTCTTTGCAGCTACACTGGCACTCCAAATGTCACTAGCTCTACACTAGACAAAAGAAAAGGGAAAAAGAGAAAAGGGCGCCTCAGAGCAGTATCATCGTTTATGAATTTGACCCCCAACCAGTCCCTACATGAGGGTACTCACATAGATCAGTGGCCTACCACGCACATATATGCAAGCTAGTCAAGAATAGCAGGTGAAAGATATTCTTAACCTACTTTCACACAGCTACTCACATTGACCACCAGGTACCACTCAAAATGATTGCCTCGATGGACCCAAAAATTGAGAGAGAAAAGGCAGTGCAAGTAGACAAACTTGTTACTCAGAGCGCTATAAGCATTGATTCAGGTATATTCAATATCAGTACTCACAGAGCTGATCTCACCGGTGTCTCCAATACACCAGCATCGCATGCAGGGATGTGAGCATAAATATATTTGTGGATTGGATGTTTTTATATAAGCATTTGTTTTAAGTGTCAAACACACAAATGCAGAATTTAAAAGTAAATCTTTTTGATATACTCAGCATGCTTAGAAGTTTTTTCTCTAACCACACTCTGTGGTTTATTACTACTATTAACTCTGTGGATACTGGCAACTACCAGCCGAGACCTGATAGTTTGCTGCTTGAGCAGGAACAAGCATATTCTCCCTGCATGCGATGCCGGTATTTTTTTAGACACGGTGAGATCAGCTCCGTGAGTACTGATACTGAATATTCCTGAATCAATGCTTATAGCGCTCTGAGTAACAAGTTTGTCTACTTGCACTTGTTTTTTTCTTTTTAGCTCTACAGTGGCACTTGCTGATTCTCACTGCAGCTGCACTGACTCTCATAGATACTCATTGCAGTTACACAGACGCTCATGGATACTCACTGCAACTATACTGGCCTTCACACATACTCCCTGAAACTACACTAGCACTCATAGATACTATCTGTAGCTACACTGACACTCTCTGAAACTGTACTGGCATGCATAGATACTCACAGCAGCAACACTGGTATTCATACATGTTCCCTGCTTGCAGCTACAATGGTATTAATAGTTTCTCCCAGCAGTTGCAATGCACTCACAGATACTCCCTGCAGTTGCAATGACACGTCTAGATACTCACTACATTCTCATATTGGTACTTAGCAATGTTCACAACTACACTGGCACTATTAGATTCCACCCAAAGCCACACTAGCACTCATAGATAGCCCCCACAGCAGCATGGACACTAACAGATACCCATTTCAACTACACGGTCTCATATATATATTACCTACAGCAACACTGGAATAAGTAGATACTCTCTTCTCCACTTTGGCACTCATAAAAATTCTATTCTGGCACTCATAGGAACTCTGTGCAATTACACTGGCACACAGTAATACTTCCTGCATTTATACTGGCACTCATGATGTACTGCGCAACTACCCATGCATTCCTGAAGTTACACTGGTACCCTCATGTAAGGGGGTAGGTAACCTTCGGCTCTTCAGCTGTTTAAGACTACAGCTCTCATTGTCCCAAACTAGCTGGCATTTGTACTTTTCATCAACTGAAGAGCCAAAAGTTGCCTACTTCATTAGATAATCCATAGCATTACACTGGTTCCCCAAACTACTCATTGCAGATACAATGGCTCTTCTATACACTCCTTGCAGATGTACTGCCACTCGGTTAGACTTTGTAACAAAACTTATAGAGAGAAAATGAAAAGTTATTAGGCTAAACTGAAGATAGATCAGTTTCCTAAGTGACATTAAGTAATCCTGCTACTGAGCAGTTTGCAGAGATGTTTAGCTATTTCAGAGTTGCTGAAAGTGGAATAAAAGTCAATAAAAAATCAACGAGGACATTTTTAAAAAAAATAATAAACTAAAGCTGCTTTAGATCAGTTGTTCTCAACCTTTTTTTCCCTTTTATTTTTTTTGTTATTGGACCCATTTATTTTCAGTTAAACTTTTCAGAATGAGATTGTTGCGCAATGCATTGCACTCCCTTCTAATCCTTACATGGGTAAATCCCCTTGTAACCCTAATAATCAAATTACTTAATCCCTTGCATACTAAAGCGGTTTCCCAATGCTTTGGAGATCTCACTAGCATCAAAGAGGCCAATATAGTATCCACAGCAAATATATTTTAAACAAATTCATACCAAAAACTTAAAGGAGGTCTATAGCCTTAATATAATGGGCTCATAGGTTGTTCATCAGAAGGACTTTCTTTGGTAGGTGTCCTTCAAACACCAAGCAGTTATTTCTAATTACTGCTTTTGTTTGCATTCAATTTTGGTTTTAGTCTCCTGCTAATTGTTTCAGTGCCAGTCTGTTTCAGCCTGATAATAACTGTGGTCCCTTACAAGTCATCTTGTTCTATAGAAGCCCATTGCTTCCTGTGAGAAAGTGTCACCTGGAGGCAGACTTCAACAGAGATCACCATATATACAGGAAACTGCAGATATAATGCAAAACATTATGTATGAATGACACCTACCTATCTAAGTCATTGTGTTAAACAAATCAAGAGAAACACATTCCTAGTGTACAATACCTTATAATATTAACAATTAACAAGCCCCATAAGGTAGGTTATAGGTGATTATGTACTTGCCTGCTGAAACCCTCTGGTTCTCCAATAATAACCTACTGTAACTTATACCTGTCTGAATATACACAAGACAAGTAGGACTTCTCTCTCTGCCTCTCTGGTACATATGATAACATTTAGAGATTGCAGAAGCAGTTCACTGGTGCAGATGACATATGTAAAACTGGACTCTCTCACTCTGAGAATTTGGCCTTTCACACTGAGACCCTGAAATTTGGGGCAAAAACCTGAGTCTGAGGGTCAAATCCTGATAGTTGCCAGGTTTGACAATTGAAGACTACATTGTTAGGCTAATATCTATCACAGGTAACTGTATTTGATAATATTTTTCTTAAGAAGGCATTAGATCACTGTGCTTAATGCAACATAACATCCTTTGGAAGTTTAAATCTTCCACATATTGACTGGTACTCACAAAAACATTCATACACTTATGGCCACACTAGTCTTGTCCCAGTATTTGCCATTTTCTAAAAGTTCTTCTTGGTCTTCTTCAGGGAAATCTAGGGTTCCACAAAACACAGTTTCAGAGCCACCAGTCTAGATAAGTGCACCTCCTGCCTATCACCATTTTAATAATCTATGTTAGCTTTCACATTAACGCACCAAGGGTAGAGCAATGGGAAATTAGGTATTTCACGGCATGTTTTTCCACTGCACATGCTGTAGCAGTGTTGTTTGTGGCTTATTCACATTAAAGGGGTAGTAATGTTTCACAAAAACAGCAGCTCCAATTAATCTTCATAGTATTCGAGCCATAGAGAGTATTATTTCAGTATTGTCAGAGTTGTAGTTCAAGAGTAATTGAATGATAAAGTCATCTCCCCTCAGATGTGGAATCTGGTCCACAGACCAGACAGCTCACAGCAAGGGACAATCTTCTTACTGTGAGAACAATGAAAGCCCTACCCCCATTGACAGGTTTTTCCCTTATGTTAATTGAAGACTGTCCCTCTCTGCAATCCACTTGGACACCACTTTGCTGCTCTGAGCAGTGTTACATCAGGCAGACACTTTATCATTCAATTACTCTTGAATTACAGCTCTGACAGTACTGAAATAACACTCTCCATGCAGGGCTGGTGCAAGGATTTTTGCCACCCTAGGCAAAACCTAATTTTACCGCCCATTTGGCTCCGCCCCTTGTGTCCCACCCCTTTATACCCCGCCTACTTATATATTACAATATTCATGATTGTCCTTTCTCTGCCCCATAGGCCAGTCTGCCCCTGGTCTGGAGATGCCTGTAAGAGATGCCCCCCACCAGCTCCACTTTGCCCCCTATCAGCTCCACTATGCCCCCTCAGCTCCAGCTTGCTCCTATCAGCTCCAACTTGCCCCCCATCAGCTCCAACTTGCCCCACCAGCTCCACTTTGCCCCCCATCCGCTCCACTTTGCACCCCATCAGCTCCAACTTGCCCCCCATCACATACCTGTAGCTCCCGCGCCATCTTCTCTTCAGTATTGCAGAGCGCACCGGGAGATCATGACTCCCAGCGCGCTCTGCATTACTAAAGAGCGACCGCGATGAGAGAGCGCAGTAGCAACACAGACCTGACTGTGTTGCGTTCCGGTGTGGTGGGTGCGCAGCTCTTCTCCACTGCATGCCCGCGCCCCCAGTACGTGTGCACCTTAGGCCGGCGCCTACCTCGCCTATAGGTGGCGCCGGCCCTGTCTCCATGGCCCAAATACTATGAAGATTAATTGGAGCTGCTTTTATTATGAAACACTATTATCCCTTTAAAGACGTAAGAACAGTGGAATGCTTGTGCCATTATGCACTAATACAATCATCCACTATATACATACTCCAGTATTCAATGCCATGAATTGGGGGCCAACTGCAAAGGGTGCTCTGGCTTATTCTCGCATTCCAAGTCCTAATGTTATGTCTATGGAAGTGGACATGACTCTTACTGGTATGGACCTTAAACTCCAACCACTGTACATGAAATGTTCTGTTGACTCATGCTCTCTCCATGCCTCAGAGTGGGCAGAGTATGAGGGTAGTCCTGTTAGCATCAGTCATGAACAAAGATCGGGGCACATTGAAAATGTTATATTGGTATATTGTGAACAAAGGCGTAAGGGCAAAAATTATAGTGGCCGTTAGGATTTTTATGGCCGTAGTAAGATAAGTGGGAAATTATTATTATTAACATGTGTTAGTTCTCCTTTAAAACTTGAAAGACCAGAGGGGTATGCAATGCATTGTGTCACATTGTGTCACATTGTATTGCAAATCCTTAACTTAGATGGTAAGCTCTCTGGGGCAGAGACCTCATATCCTAAAGTATACTACATTTATTGTACCCCTCCTATACTAAATGTAAACCGTAAAGTGCTAAGTATACCTGTTGGCACTATATAAATAAAAATATATATACATAGATGCATCTGTAAAGGGTTAAATGTGCCCTGTAGTTTGAGTGGTCTCAGCCAGTTCCTAGCCAGTCAGGGTGTTAATCTGATTTATCTCAAGTCAAAGCTAAGACAAAATGTATGCAAAAAGTGTCCAGATAAGATATGAAAACACATTTAACCCTCTGAGACCCAGAGGGATGCAATTTGTCCCGTACCCCTCTGGCATACAAAGTGCCATATGTTCAAAACAATTCTGTATGAACAACAAAAATAAGTAAGTGTGTGCAAGAACGACATATTTTCTATACAGTATACAACAAAAAACTAGTAATGTTCATTGTGTACAACACAACTCCAGTTTTGCAGGGCAAAGGGGGTGGGGCAAGGGCGTGGCTAAACTATTCTACAGTGTTGTATAGAAGAAAAGAAAAATGTCATCCAAAGTGGAGGGAATGTGAAGTTCTGAAACCTATAATAATTGAAGGAGGCACAACACAAGCACAATTACATATGATAATTTCAGTCAGGAATTGTACTTTAATGACAAAACAACATATTTCTGATAACAACCAACACTCTCTCAAAATATTAATGAGCCCAATGACACTGTACTTTGAAATGTTGTTACAAATCCATACCTGGGAACTCTCAGGGTTTGACCCTGAGACACAGGGTTTTCACCCATATCTCAGGGTCTCAGGGTGAAGGGCCAAATTCTCAGGGTGAGAGAGGTCTGTGTCACCTACTATAAGAATTTCCCCAATTAAATGTTTCCTTAGCCTCTAAACTGGTGCCATTACTACCAGAAAGACAGTGGGAGATGTCCTGCTTGTCTTGTTTGTGTTCAGGCAGTGAGTTATCCAAACTGTAGCATACTAAAGGTCCCTCGCACACAGACCGGAGCACCTCTGTGTTAGAGCAAGCAGGCACATATCGCATAAAATCTACATTATGGGAAGCTTTAAGGGTTAATATTTCAAAAATCTCAGGGTCAACTCATCTTGAAAGTTCCCAGGTATGCAAATGACAAAAGCTATTTTACTACATCTTTGAACATATGGTCCAAAGGGTTACAAACTGTAAGAATTTTAAACTTTAAACCTTTGAATGCTAGATATATCTCCAACAAATTGCTTCACATTGCATCCAAGGAGTTAAAAAGCTAATAGTTCGTGTAGAATGGCGATTCACTTTTTGGTGAATGTCAGTACACGGTATATCTGGGAGTTCTGTTTTCAGTTGAGATGACCACAGCCTAGAAAAAAACACACTCAAATAATTGAGAATTATTTCATCAACGTGTCAATATTTTGTTCCGAGACTCACTTATTTCAGCTTCCAAAACTAGGACGCCTACTGCATTTAAATGACTCTTTAATGACACATATGCCTTTGTCATTGTAAAAAAATACACATTCACTATTGCTGCTAAGTGCATGGCTGTTATTGATTTGTAAATTATACTCATAACTGCTGCTATCACACACCCTTCATCTCAGTAATCAATAAGTTCTTTATGTTTGTGATCAACTTGATGCCTTGTGCCCTTTATACCGAGCTGCCTTTTTATGTCACATCTTAAACCATGTCTCTAACAGCTTCTAATTGACTATGCTGTATCTATATACATTACAGCTTCAGTGACTGAATTATAAGTACTGCTTTCTAAATGCACATGTGAAAGTGACTAATCCACAACTCTCTTCCAAGCTGCTTTTTTAACAATACTGGTGTCATTTAGGTTGAAAGGGACAGATCTTTTAAGCCACTAGAGTGGTTTCTGTTATACATTTACTTCTTAACAAGATGTACATTTCAAGAAAAGTGACAGGAAGAAATTCTTTTTTAAATGACAGTTGGCTGTGTTTGTGGGAGACTGTCTGGGTTTGTTTGTATCACTCTTGTGTGCATGTCTGCAACAGATTAAAGCAAAGCACAAAACAGATCATTGTTCTGATAAGCCAAAGTCAGAGAAAGATCAGCTAACAACTGATCTCTGTTGGTCTCTAGATTTATACTGATAAAGTAATAATTACCTTTCCCTGTTGTATACCTGGGGGAAGCAGACAGTTTATTTTTTTACTACAGGGAAAATTACTCTAGCAGCCCAAAACAGTAGCCTTTTAGAAGTCTTTACAAGAGGAATGGATTGTAAAACACATTAATCAACTTGACAAGGGCACCTTGAGGAAACTGACAATCCCAGCTGCTGCAGAACCTCTTGGGGAACACATCTGCCAATCTCTGCTTTGGTTCTTGAAGTCACAACCATCAAATTGCACAACCAAATACTCTGTTTTATAATGGTCAGGTGAATTTCAATGGCAACCCACACAGTCACAATGAAATTAGCCTCAAATGCAATTGTTATTTTTTTTTATAAAGCAGATTATTGATTAATAATTTTAGTCATTTCTTCACATGAATATTATTAACCCACTGAAAACGTTCTCCAGCATCCAATGATGTTAAGAGGCAGATTACTTATTCATCATATTTTAAAGGCTGATTTTTGGCTATCATGAGTATTTTACAGTTTATTAAGAAGTGCTTAACTTGTTGAGTGCCATGATGACATTTATAATGCATTTCACTATAGTTTAATCAGCAATACATCTATATATCTTTAAAAATCACAAGTAAAAAAAACAGATGCACTCACAGGATGTTTCAAAACATTATAATGTGACCAACAGCATAAAGGTATAAGCAGATTAGAGATATGTTTGTCCTCTATCAGGGACCTTCATTAAGGTCCCGGATAGAGGACTGAAACGTTGCTAATCTGCTTATACCTTTATGATGTTGGTCACATTATAATTTTTTGAAACATATCCTGTGAGTGCATCTGTTTCTTACTTGTGATTACATGGATATGAGGTTTTGCAGCCAGGAGAATTACAGCACAGTAAAGTGAACAGTTACATGAGTGCCCACACTGTATAATATATATACAGTCTAAAAGCCCATGTTCATGGGCCAAGGTCCGGGTGCTGTTAACCCTTTGAGTGCCAGAGGGGTACGCAACACACCTCTGGCACTCAAAGGGTTAAGAAGCTGGTCCTGCTCTGCATCCTGCCACCAACGCAGTCATGCACTTTAGAGACTGCCCAAAAGCAAAGAATGCTCCCAGCACAGAACTCCCAGCATTCTGTGGGTTTGGGCGGTCTCTGCTGCACATGACTGCTTCTGACAAACATCTTAGCAAATTATTATATATATATATATATATATATATATATATATATATATATATGGTTGTTTTGTAGGCTTTCAGACAGATGTGTGTGGAAATATCAATATATTTGTAATAAACTAATGATAGCATGTTTTCAATGGCATCTGACACTCCTATATAATAATTCGCTAGGATGTTTGTCAGAAGCCATCATGCGCAGTAGAGACTGAATGCACAGAATGCTGGGAGTTCTGTGCTGGGAGCATTCTGTGCTTTTGGGCAGTATCTACAGTGCATGACTGAGTCGGTGGCAGTACTCAGAGCAGGACCGGCCTCTTAACCCTTTGAGTGCCAGAGGGGTATTCAACGCATTGCAAAGCAATGCGTTGCGTACCCCTCTGGCAATCAAAGGGTTAACATCACACAGACCTTGGCCCGTGTACACGGGCTTTTACACCAGTGTATCCATAAAAAGTCAAGGTTACCACTCTCCCGGTAGGGAACTAGATACTTTTATGTGTATGAACGTTATAGTGTAATACATATGAACACTCTGAGCGCACTCTATGGGTTAAAACGACGAAACTGCAAAATAGTAGTATAGGATTAACATATAAACCCTATTGGCACGTAAAAATTACTCTGAAACATCTCTTCTTGTAAGTTAATCAGCAGGTGAATGATCCCATTGACTCTACGGATCGCAACATTTTCTCATGGAGAAAAATCGAGTGTTTTTGCATGCTACTGGTAACATCAAAGGTAAGAAGAGAAGGCAGGAAAGAAAGACATAGTGACAGACACAGTGTCTTCATTGTCATTCTCCCCCTAGTCTGGCAAGATAGGAAGGTTTTCCCTTTCTGATGCTGATGGCTAGTTGTAAACAGAAGGTGTAGCAGAGCCAGGCTTATCAGAGATCAGCTGCCTGTCTTTTTATTGTTTTAGTGCTGCGTTAGAATGATAGGGTTGGCGCCTGGGAGGGAGGACCAGAAATGAACTGAGCCAAGCCAGCCAGACTGAACTTCCACTGTCAAAGTATGCAAAGCTCTTTTGTTCACCTCTTTCAGTAACAAGCCTCAAATAGAAACGTTTCACTAGACAGAAGCAACGCACGGCGAGCCAGGACAGCAATCCTAGGTGAACTTTCACTGTCAAACAACGCAAAGCTCTAGTGTACAGTTCTTTCACTGGCAAGCCTCCAATGGATGATACGCAGGAGCAATGCATAGCAAGCTAGGACAGAAATCCCAAGTGGACTTCCACTGTCAAACAATGTAAACCTCCCCTGTACACATCTTTCACTATAAAGCCTCCAATGGAAGAGATGCATGTGATGCATAGGAGCAATGTATAGCAAACCAGAACAGAAATCCCAGGTGAAATGTCACTGTCAAACTATGCTCCCGTGTACTCCTCTTTCACTGGCAAGTCTCCAATGGAAGATATACATACGATACACAGGAGCAATGCATAGCAAACTAGGACAGAACTCCCAGGTGATATGTCACTGTCAAACAATGCAAAGCTCCGGTGCACACTTCATTTGCTGGCAAGCCTCCAATAGAAGGTGCATAAGATACACAGGAGCACTGCATAGCAAGCTAGGACAGAAATGCCAAGTGAACTTCCACTGTCAAACCATGCAGTGCTCCCGTGTACAAATCTTACACTAGCAAGCCTAGAATGGAAGCGATGAATATGATACATAGGGGCAATGCAGAGCAAACTAGGGCATAACTTCCAGGTGAAATGTTACTGTCAAACTATACATAGTTCCCGTGTACACCTCCAATGGAAGAGATGCATATGATACATAGAATCAATTAATGGCAAGCTTGGAGAGAAATTCACTGTGCATTGCTGCTATGTGCGTTCTTTCACTTGCAAGCTCCAACTGAAGAGGTGCACATGACAAACAAGATCAATGCATGACAAGCTTTGCAATGCGTTGCGTATCCCTTTGGCACTCAAACAGTTAATACCCACTGCCAAACTGTGCATTGTTCCTACGTGCATTTGTTTAACTACCAATCCCCCAATGCGGGAGCAAAGCATGTCAAGCTAACGCTCAAAACCTAAATTAACTTCCAGTGTCAAGCTATGAATTGCTCCGATGTGCGCCTCTTTCACCAGCAAGCACCCAGTGGGTGAGGTGCATGTGAGACACAGGAGCAACGCATGGTAAACTGGATCAGACATTCCAGATTAACCCTTTGAGTGCTAGAGGAGTACGCAACGCATTACAAAGCAATGTGTCGCCTACCCCTCTGGCACTCAAAGGGTTAACTTCTACTGTCAAACTCTGCATTGCTCCTAACACACTATTTTCTATAGCACGTCCCAAAAAGAAAGTGGTACACTTAGGAGCAATGCAATACCAACCCACGAGAGCAGTCCCGGTTATCACTGATTTATGTATGGATCTGTCAGTGAGCTCCTCTGTAGTCCTTAACCCTCTGAGTGCCAGAGAGGATACATCTCTGGCACTCAAAGGGTTAATGGCGTTGAATTTCACAATGACTGAAGCTACAGACAAATTGTCATATGTGATCAGAATAATAAATGTTGTTTATAAAATACAGCGGGACCCTGTAAAGACAATTTTGTAGCAAACCAACTACACCACAAGGAAGAAAAATCAACTCTCCCTAAATTATCATCGGTTTAAAAGAGACTTTTAACCCTTTGTGGGATCTCTAGAATTCAACCGGTTCAAAGTCACTTTTGAATCAAGGGTTTTTTTAAGTTTGTTCCCTGTAGTACTGTGGCTTTACTCCAGAAATGCTTCACTTTTGTTCTATAAACATGCCTCATAATCATTTACTTTTCTAGTGCTTAAATTGTTCAGATGAGTTTTGGAACAAACAGTACACTTTGATTGGATCGTGGCAATTTGAGGCATAACGCTGGTTATAAAATAGATTTGATTTGCTTCACATAATTGAAGTTTAATGTGTCTGAAAGCGAATACTTTTATGTTTCATCAGAATAGAAAGATAATATAATGTCAATAAATGGGTTAAACAAATTAATTCCAAATTATTTGGTTCCAATAATAGATTTTATACGCAGAAAGTTGTCTGCGAGCTGCAGTAATTTGCCACAAGAGGGAGCTCCTTTTCCTTACCCGCTTTAGTTCAATAGCGATTTTGGTAGCAGCTGAGTCCTGACTAATATGCACTTTGGTGTAGGCGAGGCAACGTTTGGTTCTCCAGCAGTTGGAGACTACTGTTAGACCCCAAATTAGCCCACGGCAAGTCGGCAAGGTTGGGGATGATGGGGTTTGTAGTCCTCAACAGAGTCAAATGTTGCCCACCACTGTCGTGTATATATAAGCAAGTCCTTCATGGTTAATCTACCTACTGATGATGAATATCGTATCTGTATTTGCTGTAGACCGCAAGCATCATTATAAGTGAACAGGAGAGTACAAGTCAGTAACACAGACCTATAATTATAAAGACATACTGGAGTTATTCTGGAATAAACCAACTGCACTTTAGGGAACAAATAAACATTGGTGTTAAATCAAATTTGGCGTTTAACCCCTTGAGTGCTAGATAGGTCTCTAAAGCATTGGAGATCTCTCTAGCATTCAAGGGGTTAAAAAAACTATTCAAATGTATGGACATTTAGGAATGTTTATTTGCCCCCTATAGTGCAGTTGGTTTACTCCAGAATAACTCCAGTTTTATAAATATGGGCCATTGGGGGTAGATTTATAAAAGTGGACTTGGGTAATATTGAATGTAACCTGTGCTTAACACTTTAACTGTGGGAGGGTGCACTCAAAGGCTAAAATTACGGTAGGTATTTATAAAACTGACAACAGTAGTTTTGGGACTCTTAAGGATCTCTCATAGAGTTTTTGTTGATCTGACGTTAAAAAAGTTGCAATACGTGACAAAATTGTGACAGAATTTATGCCAGAAATGTAATGCCATGTATGTAGTGTTCTTAAAGTGATAGTTATATCTGATTTCAATAAAATGTAATATTGTACAAAGTGTGTCTGGTTTGCAAACACACTTTGTAGACCTTCCAATTAAATATTTCTTTTTAGACAGTGCTATTTCGGCTCTGCTGAAGAGCTGCCGTCGGGTCACACAACTCAAATCACGACTTGCATTTGTTAATTTATTTTTTTAAATATTTACAATATTACATTTTATTGAAAAAAGAGATTACTAATCCTTTAAAGGGTTAGTGATGCCCAATGACAACTTTATGCTGTGTTGTAGATTTGAAAAAATAAATCATGTGGAGCAAATCCCATTTTTCAAACATTTATGCAGGGCTCAAAATTTCCTCTCACCACTAGCCAATGGCGAGTGAAAATTTAGCCCTGGCGAGTAGAAATTCAGCCCTGATGGGTATGTTTTGGCTTGTAGTGGCGAGTAACTTTTCAGGTCTGGCTAGTAGCAACGGACTTAAAATTATAAGCCCTGCTTTATCGTTTGAGAGATATTCGTGGCTAAAGGTCCCCCTCCCTCCCCTTCTTCTGATGTCAGCAGGAGATTCTAGTTGGCTGAATCGAGGCGGATCTTCTGCAGAACCGAAATATCGATAGTTAAAAACAACTACTTCATTGAAATGGTCTACAAAGTGTGCTTGCAAACCAGGCACACTTTGTAGACCTTTCCAATGAAGTAATTATTTTTAAATAATGCTATTTCGGCTTTGCTGAAGTGCCGCTGGCTGGTCCCAGGACGGGATCTCCTGTTGTCAGTAGAGCACTTATGTCAGGAGAAGGGGAGAGAGGGGGGAACTTTATCGGCAAATATCTCTCAAACCGTAAAGGTTTGAAAGATGGGATTTGCTCCACATTATTATTTTTTTAAATCTACAACACAGCATAAAGTTATCATTGCGCATTACTAACCTTTTAAAATAAAAATAGTGGTGGTACCGTACGAATGAATTTGCCAATTTAACATGAATTGTATTTGTCTACTATGGTGCAGTCGGCTTACTCCAGAATAACTCCAGTACGTTGTTGTAAATATGGGCCACGGTGTTCCATTTCACAGCAGGCATGTTATGTCATTAGTCATGCAATAAATGTTGAGTATATATGGATTCAGTCCAGGCTTTGCAACAAAGAAGGGATTTATATATACGCCTTCATTTTACTGGGTAATGTAAGTAAAAATAAAACAAAAGCAACAAACACACAAAAGCCTGAATTGCTCTCCAAAATGTGAAGACTGATTTAAAGGAACAATAACACCTAAAATTTTCTGTAGGTTGGATACTTGTTTTTCATAATAAAAGCTCCAATTAAAAGTAATGTTTCATAATAAAAGCTCCAATTAATCTTCATAGTATTAGGGCCATTGACATACCTGGGAACTTTTGAAACAGGGCTACCCGGAGGGTAACCCTGTCAGTGCCCAGGGGGAGGAAGATGACGCAAATTGCATCATAAAAGGGGCGGGGCTTAGTCACGGGGGGCAGGACAAAAAAACACAAAAACCCCTGCAAAAAGGATGTAAGAGGGCGGGGAGTGGGAGGAACCAGGCGGGATGGAGCCCAAGTGGGCAGAGTTTCTACTTAAACTCTGCCCACCCGGTGATTCACACATTGCCCCGTAGACCCGGTAATTTACTTTGAAATCCGGAGTCTCTGGGGCAAAACCGGAGAGTTCCCAGGTATGGCCATGGAGAGTATTATTTCAGTAATGTCAGGGTTGTAGTTCAAGAGTAACTGAATGACAAATTATCCTCCTCCAGCCCTTTTTATGATGTAACACTTCTCAGCTCAGAACAGCAGGGTGGTGTCCAGGTGGATTGCAGAGAAGGACAATATTCAATTAACATAAGGGGAAAAACCTTAAACACCTGTCATGGGGGCAGGGTTTTCATTGTTCTCACAGTAAGAAGATTGTCCCTTGCTGTGAGCTGTCTGGTCTGTGGACCAGATTCCACATCTGAGGGGAGGTGGCTTACACTAGGTAAAAGGGGTGGGAGGGGGATACTTAATCATTCAAGTACTCTTGAACTACAACTCTGACAGTATTGAAATAACACTCTCTATGGCTTGAATACTATGAAGATTAACTGGAGCTGCTGTTTTCATGAAACATTACTATCCCTTTAACATCAGTAACAATATTGTATTTGTTTTCTGAGGCTGGAAATCCAGTAATACATAAGCTCCATGGGAGCAGCCATTCCTGCCTTTTTCAGGGAACCTTATCTCCCTTTAACACAACAATCTTGATAGGTGTCTGAAAGTTGGGAATACTGTAGTGACTGTAAATGGCTTAAGATAAGGTACCAGCCTTTTTTTATTATAAGAGTGGTGGGTAATAATCTCATTAATTTAGATCCTATCTCTTTACAAACAGCACAAACAAAATGAACTAAATGTTATGTGAATAGGGCAATCAACTCTTGCATTAAAATGTGAGTTTAGGATTATGTTTTAGGGATCTAACATTTTAGGAGTTAGTGTTCCTTTAAGAATAAAAATATGTAGATAACCAATTGCACCACTGAAAATAAATAAAGTGACCACTGATTTAAATAAACTTTTTTTTACCTTTTGGAATGCAAGAGAGGTCATTGACACTTTTCTTTGAAAAGCATTGGAGATCTCTTTTGCATTCAAGGGGTTAAAAACCCCATTTAAATCATTGGGAATATTGGGGATCGTTATTTGTCCTCTATGGCTCATTTGGTTATTCAATTATCATGTTAAACGCAAGAAAAATCATCAGTTTATCCTTGTTACAGTTTAACCCTTTAAGGACCAGATGGTAGGGAGTGCATTGTCTCAAATTGTTGCCCAGCCCTCTGGTTCTTAACGGATTAACAGTGAACAGAAAATAAAAAATTGTGTAGTTTACCTAAAAATGACACCTTAGACTTTGCAACAGTACAGAGAGGTGTGTGTGTGTGTGTGTGTGTGGGGGGGGGGGGCTTGTACAAATAAAACTGATTAAAAAGATAGGGATTAGTAGCAGAACTGAAAAAATAACCTTATCAGATTCATTACTGATGTTGTACAGTGTTGTATTAAAGTTCAACACAACATTCGTTTCCTAATGACATTTCTCCTTTAAAGGGATAGTAATACTTCAGTATTACAAATCCCTATATTAAAGCCCTTGTAAAAAGAAACGTTTTGCCCCCAGTGTCATCTCTCAAACCTTTATGGTTTGAGAGATGAACACTTCTAAAGTTGCCTTCTCCCTCCCCCTTCCCCGTAGTCAGAATTTTAGCTGACTCAGGGGAATCCAGTCAGAGATCATCAGGCGGCTCTTCAGCAGAGCCGCGATCTCGTTAATTAAAAAAAAAACTTTCACTAAAACGGTCTTCTACGTGTGCTTGCAAGTCAAGCACACGTAGAAGACCATTTCAGTGAAAGTTTTTTTTTTTAGTTATCGCGATCAGGCTGTGCTGGAGAGCCGCCTGAAAGTCGTACGACTCTCTTCCCTGCAGTCAGCTAAAATGCTGACTATGGAGAAGGGGGAGGGAGAAGGCAACTTTAGAAGCATTCATCTCTCAAACCATAAAGGTTTGAGAGATGACACTGGGGGCAAAACGTTTCTTTTTACAAGGGCTTTAATATAGGGATTTGTAATACTGAAGTATTACTATCCCTTTAAGATGCAGCTTGCTAGATTTAGTGCATTCATGTAAATAGATAATCCCCTGTGTGAAAGGCACCACAGCCAAGCATTGCACCTTTGCACTTTTCAGTATGTATGGATGTATATAGGTAGATAGACAGTTAGATAGATAGATAGATAGATAGATAGATAGATAGATAGATAGATAGATAGATAGATAGATCTGTGTGTATCCTATATAATAATTCGCTAAAATGTGCGTAACGCCGCAGTCATGAGCAGTAGAGACTGCTGCATGTGCTGTAGTCATGAGCAGTAGAGACTGCCAGTGACGAGGCTGATACAGAGCGCTCTGTATCAGCCGCGGCGCGGGCAGTCATACTTAGTATGACAGCACCGCCACCGGCTGGCAGTGGCAATGTGGCCCGTGTAACGGGCTATTCAACTAGTTTTTATATCCTGCAATATTCTTGATTTGCTTTTAATTACTATTCCTAGCTGTTTTACTCTGCTAAATACACATCCAAAAGCTTTATCTCCGATGTAAGCAACGGGAACTCCACATAGACACTGAGGGACAATAGTGGCTCTATGTGAGAAAAGAAAAGCAAAGTCAATGAACTGTAAGTAAATAAAAAAGTATGGTGTTACAGCACTCATAAATAGATATTGATGCAGCTAAGAAAAAATAATAAGGGTTTTTCCAGTCTGATGCTGACACAAAGTGAAAGGGTGGTGGCACTCCAAACCAAACTCTAGTAGAAGCGGATTATAAAATCAAAGACTTCTATTGTAACTTATTAAATCACAAACGCGTAATATGAACAGAGATGGAACAAGA